>CM064966.1:1357998-1710998 GCA_032847665.1 Solanum chilense
TGAATAAGACATCGATCAATATACGAAAGCAGAATTGGAAACGATGAAAGGTAAGCAAAAGACATATTTAACATGGCAATATACAAGTAAACAGAATAAGACATCGATCAATATATGAAAGCAGAATTGGAAACGATGAAAGGTAAACAAAAACATATTCAACATGGCAATATACAAGTAAACTGAATAAGATATCGATCAATATACGAAAGCAGAATTGGACACGATGAAAGGTAAGCAAAAACATATTTAACATGGCAATAAGAAGCAAATTTAAACTAAAAACCACGCCTCGACAAAGCTTATAAAAGCTTCATTTTCCCTGCTCTACCATGCCCCGACCTGTTAACTCGAGTAATATCACAACAAATCAATCTCAGCTAAGCCAAATCAAAACACATTTCTCAAAAAACACAACTAAGCAACGAAATATAAAGAATTACAATACTATCAATACCTTCTGTTACCGCGGTTGGGCAATAGAGCACAAAATTATTAAAATTTGATCCAAGAACAGGGAGTCTCTCCTCACGAGCATAATTTTTCAACGCGATATCGATAACATCAGCCACAAGCTCCTTTTCATTAACAACAAAACGAATCGGTCCAGCACTCCCAACAACAGTTATACTAATCAACAACCGATTCCCTTTCCCAGCTTGAATCTTCTTCGTCTTATAAAGCACCATCTTGTTAATTACACTCAAATTCGTTACAAATAAACAAAAATAATAACAATTTCGATCTATAATGGCCTACGAAGCCACGAAAACAGAGTTTCTCCGGTACGTAGGCCAAATTATGTTTACGTAATGAATGGTTCAAGGATCAACACCAATGGAACGATAATACCAACCTTCTTTACAAGATGCAAAGCAAAATGAAGAAGAAATTGAAATCTCCCTTATTGGAGATGATAAAGAAGTAATCATCAACAAATTCTTGAAAATTTCCACCATCAAAAACGAAAATTTGTAACAAAAGAGATCAAATCTCAAGAAGATGAAGGAAATTTATAGGTTTTTTTTTAGGGTTAGGGATTTAACAAATTTGGGGATTTTGTATTTTTGGAAGAGAGAAGTGATTTATTCGGATCCTTTACCGTAAGACCCGGGTTTGTTTGTTTTTTTAATTTAACCACTTGTCCTTATTTTTCTCTTTTTCAAGTCATTAAAATAGTAAGGTACAATCCGCGCACGGTGCGCGGACGTTATTATATCAATTTATTTACGATAGAAGTGAATTTCGATATAAGACTATCAAACGAAAAAAAAAAGGATAGAAGTTAAAACTAATGAAAAATATCACATCGCTAAATAAATAATTAGTAACAATTTAGGGAAATTTTGTGAATTTATAATAGTAAGAAATGTACGTAGTTCTTAATTCATGATTATGAGGAATTTGTGTGTGATTAGTTTCTAAACAAATAAAATGATAACCATTAATATGAAACCAAGAAATCATTGATGCACCTTTTTTTTTGTTTTTCCATTATTTGCGGATCGATTTAAAATAAAGCAAAAGCAAAGTTGAAACTAAACGTATCAAATAACGTAAAATAACATTTCTCTAATATTCCACTCCGACAGAAGTGAAATTGTTTCACCTTTTAGCCAGAAGTCTAGAGTTCGAGACCTGGATATAGAAAACATACTGGTGGGAGTACCAAACCTGAATGGACCCTGTAGTGCTCGATACAGAATTAGTCACAGCTCCAATATTGACTTCAGACCAAAAATAAAAAACGGGTGATCTAGATACGATCCGGGGAGCTTATGGAAGCCAAGCTCCCCGGACGGTTTCATAGTTGATACGTGAGTAATACTACTATACCATGAGTATATAACAATTGTTATAATGAATTTGGTGAAGATTGAGACTGGAAAATGTACAAAAGAAAATTAAGATTGTATATGTGAAAGAACTTAATTCAAGAAACTCCATGAGGTTAAGATCATTGCTGAATACATTTGATCTATCTGTCAAAAAACAGATTACTGCTTTCATGTCCAGCTAGAGGCATCGAGTAGTAATCCGTATAACTTCCAATGGCGCGTAAAATCATCACTGGTCTATTAAAGAGTGCAATTTCTGTCGAAAGACAGGGATTTTGCTAGCGTCTATTGCCATTACCAAGCCAGTTAGCCGATAATCTTTGAACTGCAAAGTTAGGAGACGAATAAGTGTTCTATCCATGAACGGCAATCAGATGACAAGTATAATCACAACAGCAATGACTAAGTAGAGAGATTTCCGATAGACCCTTAATTCAAAAGTAAAGTTTTCGAAGCAAAATAGCAAAATATAAAGTATATGAAACAGCAGATAGTATCACATTGAAAGAAACTAAGCAATTATTAACTACTACTACTCAGTAGTTCTAGCAAAATTCAAAACTCTTGTGACTAATGATATATTAGCTATACCCTCCTACCGACATAAACATTCGCTTGGTCGCTCCTAGGAAGGGTCTCTTTAATTTGAACACAGATAGAGCTGCTAAAGGTAATAAAGGCATAGGAGGCATAATCAGAAACCAGAAGGGAGATTGGGCCTTGGTTATTACGAAAGCAGCACAAACAAATCATATCCATGCCAAGTTTGGGATTTATACAATGGCCTAACAGTTGCTGAAGCTGAAGGCCTTTACCTTAGAAATATAAAAAACAGACTGCAGAGATATAATTGAAATTCTTAACAATCCTAACTATGTCTACCCTTCACTTGTAAATCACAGCATGTCTTTGAAGAGGCTGATGGGGTCGCCCGAGATCAGATACACATACACCTTCAGGGAAACTAATTTGATCCAATTACCTATCTAGCTTCCTCTCTTGATATCTAGCACCACAGTAACTAGAAAAACATATTTTGGCATGTAATATTTTGAATTGCTTGGGGAAACTATTTGCTATTAAGAGCATTGCTACTCCTGTTTTGGATTATTAGAAATTAATAGTTTTCTACTTTAACCAAAAAAAGAAAAGAAAAATTATATAGCATGAAGTTGGGTATAATCAGAAGAATTAACCAGAACGAGAATATTATCGATAAAATATCAGCTTCTCCACAAATTGAAGAAAGGGCGAGCAGCTTGTCTTTTAACAGATATTACCCCAATTTTGAAAACTAGGGGTCACAACAAAACACAAACCAAAGTTATACTACTACCTTTAGTTCAAATTATTATGGTAAACCAAAAGGCTAACATGTTGCAGACATGGTCTCTCAACAAATAAGAACAAATTGCATTTCTACAGTTCTGGGCTATGGACTTTGAGCACTGATATGGCAAATTACTGTTTTATAAATAATTTGTTCTTAGATAATAACAGAGTGATGCATGCAGTAGACCTTTCAATTAATCTTAGCGTCTATCCCAATTGAATGACAGTGAAACATATACAAGTGACATATTACGTTGGTGTTCTCTTTGTGTTTTATCCAATATACGGAATTTGACAAATTGCAGCAAATCAATATATATATATATATACATATATATATATATATATATATATATACAGACACACACAGTAACAAACATAAACCGACATAAAAAAAATACATAAAAGCTTTGATATTATGAGAAAAGCACTTGCCTCGTCAGTCCTAACCAGCTGTGTATGCAAAGGAAAACTGAAGGACCAAGAGCTTAACTGAAGAAACATTTACAGGAAGAATCAGCGACGTTGCAGCAAAAAAGGCAAGAAATAATAATAAAAGTAAAAATAAATGATGGTACCTCGTGAAAGATTTCGTCTTCTGCTTTAATGTATACAATAGATTGATCACCACTTGGTCCATTTTGCTTGTCCGCATTCCTATGCTATAAGAAAATCCATCAAGCAGCAGACAATTTAATGTCTAGTAGGCTTTAATAAATCCATACTGAAATACCAAAAAGGTACGAATAAGCCTTACCTTGTAGATTTTACTGATTACTAGGTAAAACTTGAAGCAGAAAGAACTCCGGAGCTCCTCTGTAGGCTTAAAGACATAAGAATGACAAAAGTTTCACTACACCAAGGTAAAGCTATATTCACGAGAGGAGAAACGGCAGACAGAAAACAATACGAGCATTTGAAAATAATTCATAATGCTCATCCATCTAACCTCATCCTCTGTAGCCCAAGAGACTTCATCAAAAAGTGCATCATAAAGGGGTGGCAAAAGCTGGGGAGGAAGATTCAGAACACGTTGAGAAACTATGAGACCAACATCCTTGGCTTGGTCTCCGAGAAATAAACTCAATTTAGAGAACACATCCTTCTGGCAGCATGCTTTAAGCAGGAACTCTTTAAGGTCCGCAATGAACTCTAGATCCTATTTTAAGGCAATCAAAGCCAGACAAACAGTTAATCTGCGAGAATACAAGGAGTATGACACTAACAACATTATGAGCTCCTGTACAGAGCTATAAGCATTCAGCATATTTAGCGCTGGACAAAAAAATGGGAACTCAGAAGCATCTCCAGACTCGGATGCCAAATTTGACATCACAGGCCGGGTGATGTGGTGACAAAATCTTAGCATAACATGGATGTAGCACATAAAGTGCTGGCTTCTTACCTTATATCTACCCAAGTTAAGAGCAGTGACAATGGAGTAAATACCATCATCATCATCATTCTCTATTTTAATAACAGTTCCCACTGTGGGTTGACCCAGTATTACATCCACAAAACCACTCAAATCCCATTGCTTATCATCAAGGTAGGTCTGCAGCAGGATTTTCACCCCATGAAAGTCACTTGGTTTTGGATCAAAGAACTCAAAATCTGCTTGAACAGTGCCCTTTCAAAACCAAAGTAGAAGCTGTTAGTGTACTGACATCACATAAGAAAAATCATTTACCAGCAATGAGTGATGGAATGTCTTACATCAAACTCCTCATCATCTGAAGAACCGGAATCTTCACTTTTGTCTAGTAGTTCGTGATTTTCCATCCTTTTACCTAAGATGGAAAACATTCCGCTTCAGAACAAGAAATTGAAATGGATCACTGTGCTCATAATAAGTTTTCATGAGATAGAAAACTTAATCAAAATACTTCACCAGAAGAGGTAGGTAGATTATTTCCTGGAAATCTGGGATTTTGGACCTTGTGTGCAACCTTGTTATTTGAGGCAATCCGTGCCATTGAACGAGCAAATGGAGAGAAACTTAAAGGTAGACATCGCGCTGGTCTGCAATGTCTTGCTGGCTTTCGGGGCATTATACAAATTAGGCAAACCTGAATACACAAGTTGTCATTTTCTAATGGTCTATAATATAATATTGAGAAGCAGCCTCGAGAAGTTGCAGAGCTTAAGATACAGCGGAAAACACAGATGACTCCTTTAAGTTTCAAAGATTTAACAGATGGAACAGTAAATGGACATTATAATTAACCTTACTACTTATTGTGGTAAAATAGCCTCGCAGAACATTCACTGATATCAGTTCAAAAAGATTTGAGAGCATATTGTCAGCAAAAAAGAAGTATAATCTTGAGGCTCATTGCCCTCTCTTTTTCTCAGTAATAACCATCCAAACAAGAGTGTTAACGATTACGCTCTACGGTAAACGCTCTATTTCGATTTGTCTCTTTTCTTGCCTATCCTATATAACTCCATCACATCAACTGGACTGTCACTCATAATAATACAATAAAAGCCATATATTTCAGCAGGGTTTATTGTGTCCTATAAAACAAGACGCACAGAGATATGAGCTTCAAATATGAGGCACATAAGATAAAGTAGCAACCTTTTTAAGAACTTTATGATGACAAATTCCCTTTCTCTAAGTACAACAACATTATTTAGCACATAATAAGATAAAAAAGGAAAATGGTTTATGGTTCAGCTGAAAATGCAACAATACAGTTGCGGGTGGGAGTTGACATGTATCTCGTGGAACTAGTCTAGGTGCACAAAAGCTTACCGGAACACCATAATCAAAAAAAAAAAATTAACCAACAATGCAAACTCCAACTACAGCAAAAATCACAAACCCCAACACCTAATTTCAATTCTTGACAGATAAAAAAAAAAAAGCAAATTTGAGCATAAAAAGTCCCCTCCAGCAACAAATGCAAATCAAGCAAAACTAAAAGCAAAAACTGCTACTAGAAGAGATTCATAACAGAAATAGAATTGCGTACTGACGGAAAGGTGGAAAAGGTGCGCCGGCGGGGAAAGCTCCGGCGAGGAGAATGGAGGCCGGAGGGGAGTACGGCAGGGTTTTAGTTTCTCATGATTCGGTCGAGGGGCCAGGGGTTTTAAGAGTCCTCAAAGTTTTTAAATAAAGCAAATTTAGTCCCTTTAATTTGTAATTATTACTCTCGTGGATAGTCTCATTATTTTTGTATTTTTATCGTAAATAAAAATTATTTTTTTCAGACTTTACAATGAAACATAATCAAACATTCACGTAACTATTGGTGTTTATTGAGATTTTTTTAAAGTTCAAATGTTTTCATTACAATTTACATTAATTTCATAACTAACAAGAGGCTCGAGAAATAATAAAGATATGTATATAACGAAATATCCAACAGTAATAAGGAAAAAGATCGAGTAGAGGAACTTCTGAGCATTTGGCAATCTCAAATGTAAATTATCTTAAGTAAATACTTTCGAAAATATTTTTAATAGTAAGTAAGTAAAAATACCATTGTAATGTAAAAATATAACAAATTACTATACGGGTGAGAGTAGGGTTTCGGAGGGTGACAGAGGAGGGATTATCAAGGGGTGGATACTGGTGACGTTGAATTGGAAGGAGATACTGAACTTGAAATATCACTTATATTTTTAAAATGTCATTTTCTTCGTTTAAAAACAAAACTTGTTTTCTTTAATATAAAAATTGAAAAAAATATTTTGACTATTTAAATATAATAAATATGTTTAACGCTTTACCATACCAAACACCCATTGAAGTAATGTAGTAGGCTTGTTGAGAATGTCATTCTTATTGGATCTTTGTATATATGATATATATATATCATGTATTTGTTTTTTTAAAATACGATTAAATAATTTTTTAAGTAGTCAATGACATTTTTTCTTCTAAAATATAGATATATATAGATCTAAACACACAAATTTTAACTCCATATCTATTTATATTATATTGTAAATTCAAATTATATACCACGAATAATGCATACATATCTACGTGACTATTTCAATCCTTTTCTTTTAAATGGGCCTTTGTTCAAATTATGTTTTGGAATGGTAATTTGGCCAAGAATTTGATAAAATTGTGATTTTGAATTTTTGAGCTAGATTCTAATTATTATTTTTTTCAAAATAGTTTTTACCAATGAATTTCAAATGTCTTGAATAATGTTTTCAAGTAAAGAATTCTTGGATTCAAACCTTATTTTTGAAATTGAATTTTTGAGTTGATTTAACCTATTTTGCCAAATGTATGAATTGGGTGTTGTTATTTCTGAAATCTTATTGTGATTACTTGATTGAATTAATTTGTGTGGCGTTGGATATTGTTATAAAACGGAAGGCTTAAGTCTTAGATATTCTAAACTTTCATTGTGTGTGTTGGGGAGCAACGAGAATGAGGTCATGGGTTCAGTAATTCCATTTGATTGAAATTAATGAATAAAAAGGGGATTAATGAAAAGACAATGCGTTGATCATAATGTTTTGTGAATTGTCTTATTACGAATCCCAAGGTGTTGATTGATGTAATGTTTTGATAGCATTATTTGTGGACTTGAGTTGCTTGAGTTGTCTCTTTCTTGTGGTGTGAAATAGTTTATTTGCATTGATTTTTGAGCACTATGACGAGACAGGGATGATTATTGATGCCGAGATCATTTCTTACAAATGTATTGATGTTGAGGTCATTTCCGGCAGGTGCTATTAATGTCGAGGTCAATTTTGGCACGTGTATCGTCAAGTTCCTAAACTATGATCGGTTCCCTTGAGTTCCATTGATAATATGTATGATAAATCTTGAAATTATGTTCAGTGTACTCGATTATTATGTCTTGATGGTTTTGATAGCTGCGATTGATCTACTTGACACATGATTGATATCCTTGATATTAGTGGTTTGTACACGTGAAAACCATATTAGGGGGTTATATAGAATGACTAAGTTTTCCGTCTTTATGTTATTTAGATTTTACTTTTCATATTTCTTTTGTTTCGTTGGATTGAGATTGACTTGTCTTGGTTAGAGTAGAAGAGTGTCATCACGTCCATTTTTTTAATAATAACAATGATTCAAAATTATATAACGAAATTATTTACCTTATTTCACTCTATATAACGCGGAACTCTAATATCATTCACATGTCCAAAACAAGACTTTGAGCATTGACTAATATAATACAAGTACTCAAACATTCTGTAAATTAAAAATGTAGTTAGGTCTTAGTTCAATATCACATAAGAAATGAATTTTAAATTTTATTCCGCTCAAAAAAACAAAAAAAATTCACAAGGACTATATATATATATATATATATATATATATATATGGCACATATATTGATGGAAGACATAACCTACCCTATCTTCAAATTCAATTATCATACTTTTAATTTGGCAAAAGAAAAAAAAGTTTTTTAAAAAATTGATATTAAATAGTATTAATTATTTAATATTCCAAAAACAACTTTAAAAAATAAGTAGGTGATCTGTCTAGATTCTCATTGCATTTGCCCTCCCTTTTTAGCAATAATAAAAACAATTAATGCACTTTAATAATTTCAAACATGTCCTAATTTATTCTATAATATACTATACATTAAAGTAAAGTAATTTAAAATCCTTTAAGAGTCTTACCTGTTAATCTACACTTAATTATATTCTTCTTGTTAGCTTGTTCATGTGCTTCTCAAAACTTTTACATTTTCAACCTTATATTATACACACTATTTTTTATTATAAAACATATGAGCTATTTTCAACATTATATTATACAAACTATTTTATTAAAGTTTATATATGAGCTATGTTCAACCTTATGTCAAACACTATTTTATTTCTAAGCTCGAAGTATTTTAATCTCAAATCAAAATTTTCTTTGTAAGTTGAATAAAATGACCAACATTTTATTATTCCTTTGTGAGATATTAACTTAAAATGAAGAATGTATATTAAAAATCACGAGACAAACGAATATAGTTAATTTTGTATAGGAAAGAAGCGGAATGACTTGAAAGATCTTTTGTATTCGAATTCGTTTGTTAGTCGGACTCTTTTACTTATCACCTTTTGAAGAAAAAAAATAAACCTCTCTGATTTTAAATCAACAATCAAACATGAAAAATAGAAGATGAAGTAACTAGTATTGTATAGGTTATGAGAGAATCTACACATTATTTTACGAAGAATAGGAGATGAAATAACTATTACGAATAACTTAGGCATAATACACAAATATGTCGTTAAGTTGACTTTAACTTACATTTATGCCTTCCAACTTTGGATGTGGACAAATAGACACTTAAACTTGCATAAATTTGAACAAGTACACACGCATTCTACGTGATATCCTATAAGACAATTTGTGTCCTACGTGCATTACATGGAACTCATGCGTCTGTTTGTTCAATTTTATATATGTTTAAGTGTCTACTTATGCATATCCAAAAATAATGAGGATAATGTTAAATGATGTCGAAATTGATAATGTAAACTAACTTTGTTTTATTCATTTATCGATAATTGGTAATAGGTTTAGCGGTTTCAATAACGATTTTTTTTTTAAATATCGATTTATCAATTCTTTACTATTTAATTTTTATCTTAACATATTAATCGATAACCTAATAGTAAATTAATTAATTATATTTATACCATTTTGTATATAAAATTCTTGACTTAGAATTCAGCTTCAAACTTTAATTTCTATATGTCTCAAACTATCAATTATTCTACAATGTGAAGTTAACTTTTGAGCAAGATACAATACGTCAACTCTTGCACATACTTCATTTGGTTTCTCACATTGTTTCCGGTGATTTTATATCAAATCTTAACAGTTGAATCAATAATCGAACTGATAACGATTAGTAAACCTTAATGATTTTATAACTATTTAACATGTCTGTAAATTGATAAATGATAGTTTGAACTAATAAACTTTCGAAATTAAAACGAATCGATTGATATATAACACTAAAATACGATCAAATTAAAATACACATTTATGTATTATGTCAAACCGACCAAATTTACTCTTAAAAGAACAAAAATGGGACCAAAAGGCCAAAAAGAAAAGGTGAAATGATGACAAGGCCAAATTGGAAAGAGCCCTTTCACAATACAAAGTGTCAAAGTGCCAACCGTAACAGAAGAAAAGAATAGTATAACCTCCCATTTGAGAGAGAGAGAGAGAGAGAGAGAGAAGAGAGAGAGAGTATCAAGGGAAAAGAAGGGTGTGAAGAAATCACCGATTTTCAAGGAGAAGAAGAAGAAATGGGTACGCTTCAAACTTGGAGGAAAGCTTATGGAGCTCTTAAAGACCATACAACTGTTGGCCTTGCCCATGTTAATAGCGATTTCAAGGTCACCCCTTTTCCCCTAAATTCTCTCTTTTTGATCTATTTGGGGATGGGTATTTTTGATTATCTTTTCTGGGTTTTTTTCCGCACTGTATTTGGTTTAGAATTGAGCAATCAAGACTGAATCTTGGATCGTGGAAGTAAAGCCGGCAACTCTGCACTGTATACTTGAAAATTACTTCGATTTTTTTGATGTTTTGGTGGTTTATTTTGTTGATTAGGATGTGGATGTGGCGATCGTTAAAGCTACCAATCATGTTGAGTGCCCACCAAAAGACAGACATCTTAGAAGTGAGTGTTTCTTTACTCTTTTACAGATCCAATACTATGGAGGGAAATCTGAGAAATTATTGATTTGGGGGTTTCGTATTTTCTGAATATTGTGTTTGGGGTATTTGCTTTTAGGGAAATCATGTGTTTTTCTAACTTGGGTTTCTTTCTTTTTTGGTGTAAAAGTTGTTTTTTAGAATTCGGTTTATCACTTAAGTTGTTAGGGATTTTAGTTGTAAGTATTCATTTTGGTTTCGTATTTTATTTTTATTGTTATTCATTTGTGTTTGTGTTTTTACAGTAGAATTGTTGGTGGTAATATTGTGGTATTGGTTCTTGCAGAACTTTTGGTTTTTACATCAGCGATGCGACCTCGTGCTGATGTTGCATACTGCATACATGCACTTGCAAGGCGATTGGCGAAAACACATAATTGGACGGTATGGACTATGGAGTGTGATATAGTTACAAAATCATGTACTTGAGTGCCTTTTCGTGGATTTAATTTATCTATGGGAGTGCATTTTTATTGATGTTTTGATATTAATGAGACAATATTTTATGATTGTGGCTCCGATTATTTGGCTTTTGGATTGTAAGATGGAACTGTTTATGTTTTTCTTAGTACTATTGCAATTTGTTCCACTCCCCACCCCCCTATTGCACCATGCACCTATGGCTATATAACTTGTTAGCTATAGGGAAAAGTACATCAATATGTTTCACCAGGGATTGGGGTGAATTGAAGTAGTCCAGAAAGATCTTCACTTGCAACTTTGAAGGCTCTAGTTTAGGTGGTGTCTTGGAATTTTTCAGCTATAGGGAAAAGTACATCAATATGTTTCACCAGGGATTGGGGTGAATTGAAGTAGTTCAAGAAGATCTTCACTTGCAACTCAGTGACCTGCATTCTTTGAATTTCTCGTTCTTCTTCTCCAATCTCCTCTTCTTTGTGGTTTACTATTTTGTGATGTACTTTACACTTAAGTTGCTTAACTGGTCCTTGCCTTTGCTGATGAGTTTTACATATAAATATCTTTCCATATTTTCTGAAATAGGTAGCGCTGAAGACGTTGATAGTAATCCACAGAACATTGAGAGAAGGTGATCCGACATTTAGAGAGGAACTATTGAATTTCCAACAGAGAGGACACGTTCTCCAAATGTCCAATTTCAAGGATGATTCAAGTCCAATTGGTTGGTAAAATTACCATAAATGTTCTTTCGAGTTTCTACTTACCTTTAGATTCCATCAAGTTCAACCAGAATGATTCTATCTTTTCTGTTCCTCCAGCTTGGGACTGCTCTGCCTGGGTACGAACATATGCACTCTTTCTGGAAGAACGACTTGAATGCTTTAGGGTTCTGAAGTATGATATTGAAGGAGAGCGCCTTCCTAAACCTGCACAAGGGCAAGAAAAGGTTAGCATAACACTGCTGAACTTTCTGCTTACTATTCTACATTGTTCAAAAAGTTGTCTTTTCTTCTGTGAAGAAAATTGAATAAATTTAGCCTACTAGAAGCAAAGTCATTTCATAAAATGTTCATTCCATACTTTTCCTCCCCATGAATTGGATAAATCATGTGGTCCACACCATTGGAGACTTCAGTTTCTGAAACATTGTGGAGAAGGTGCTTTGGCTGTCTATCAGCTATTTTATACATCTCCCCTTCCTTTGTTTCTTGCACTAAGTTGAGGATCTGTTAATATGCCTAGTTGCAGATCCACAGTTTCTCTCAGATATATTGCATATTATTAATTACTATGTAAAGGTGATTAATAGAACCACCATAATTTTTCTTACTTATTGATACTTATGATGCTTTGGAATATTAACAAGAAAAAGGGTTATGATGCTTTGGAAAGTGGAATTCTTCCTGTGTTACTAGTGCTCTATGTTGTGACATGAACATACAAAAGCAGAGCCAGGATTTGAGTCTAATGGGCTGAAGATTCTAGTTCTTTTAAGTTACTGGGTTCCAAATTAATAATTTGTATGCACTTCATGGGATTTCTCAAGGCAAATGCATGGTTTTTGGATCAAAGCTACTGGGTTCGGCCAAACCCCTAACTAGTATTCTAGCTCTCCCAGGGATGACATATAAGGCTAATGAAGGACAAAGGACTTGGTACTCACCTAACAATTGTATAAAGAAAAAGAGAATGTCATGATAGTCCAGACACAACAATTTTAATTGTGGGTGTTTAGTAGATTAAGCATGTCAGAATACCACAATCTTGAATTTGAAGCAAAACTGCGTTTGGTGAATCAAAGTAAAAGCAAAATTGAAGTCACTTGTTAGATAAAACCATAGAAGTACAATAACCCACACTGAAGTTCCTACCTGGACCTACCATAAAAAAGAAAATATTAACATCTGTAATAAAAAGATTACCATGATTATTGAGACTTCAGATGCTCTACTGGTGCCTTTGGTACAAATCAGTTTCAGAAAAGAAGTTATTTCTATGGTATGTATGTTTTACAACTTAACAGTGGGTTCATAAAAGTACGTCGTACTAACTCCAAAGGAAAACTCTCACACTTCCAATAAAGTTATGTGGAAATTGTTTATTTGGTACAACATTTAAAAGAGGACACTGAGAAGAGCCAGGACTTTAATTTATTTTCCTTCAACCTTACGAGTAATTGGTTAGGTCCTGGTCGTTGATACATTTAGGATATTTTTTATCTTGAAATTTGAACTATCATGTGCATTATATCTTCATACTAGTAATATTTAAGAATCAATTAATAGCTCTTATGAGTGATTACATTTGGCTGATGAGCAGCTGCCAGTGTCATTTTCAGTGAATTTCTGTCACACTGACCTAAATGAACTGTCTGATTGCAATACAGACGCTGCTTGTCTACCTGCTGCTAGAGACGCTAAGTTTGGTGGATTTAATGAGTTCTAATCTGTTACTGGTTTAGTCAGTATGAATGTAACTTCCAAGTGTCATTTACTTTTGACCAGGGATACAGCAGAACTAGGGAGTTGCCCAGTGAGGAACTTTTGGAGCAGTTGCCTGCTTTGCAGCAGTTGTTGTATCGTCTTATTGGATGTCGGGTAAAGTTTTGAAGATTGATAAACTCTCTTTTTATGTCTTTCGTATGACATTCCTAGTCTGATTGTAAGAGCTCTATATTTCATCTATTTGGGGTATAATATCTAAAAGTTTGTACTTATATTACAGCCTGAGGGAGCAGCATTTGGAAATTATGTGATACAATATGCCCTTGCTCTGGTATGTTTTTTTTTTTAATTTGGCTTACCCTTTTATTTTTGGTTAAATATTCTGGCTACCTGTGTTAAAATGATTGATATTTTATACTTATCAAAAAAGTTGATCGATACTCGTAGATTGAGTACCCAAGAGTTTGACCTAATAGTTGATGAAGTGGGTGAATACCACGGAGACCAGGATTCAAACCCTAACAAAGACAAAAAATGACAAGTGAAGTTTCTACCCAAGTTTTTGGTGGGCATTACCTAGTACCTGTGTTGCCTAAGCTGACAGCTGACATCAATTTGTAGACTTAACGGTTGAACAAGTGGTGATGTAAAGATTTACTCATTTTTCATTCCAGGTCCTCAAGGAGAGCTTCAAAATCTACTGTGCTATAAATGATGGAATAATTAATCTTATTGACAAGGTGCATTTGACATTTAGCCTCTTCTATAACATTGACCTCATCAAAATATTGCTTATTGCTGTCATATCTGTTTCATCTGTTTGACATTATTTTTCTACTGATTTTAATTCAGTTTTTTGACATGCCAAGACATGAAGCTATTAAGGCCCTTGATATCTACAAACGAGCTGGCCAACAGGTGAACACACTGACAAACTTGATAAAATATTTTCTTTTCTTCTCTATTTTGGTAGAATATTTTTTTTCTCCATTTAAAAAATATTTTGTACCCTATACTTTCGTTTCTTACTGCTTGTCTATCACCATGGGACATTTCGTCGGGATATGGTGGTTATCTGTAAGTCTATCATCTTGTTTCAGGCCATGAACCTCTCTGACTTTTATGGGGTATGCAAAGGATTGGAACTTGCCAGGAACTTTCAGTTTCCTGTTTTGAGAGAGGTAGTCATACTACCAAGCTTCTGTATTGATTGATTTGTCTTCAAATTTGATGGTCCGTCAGTTTGACACGCTATTCTGGTTTTCAGCCTCCTCAGTCCTTCCTTGTGACTATGGAAGAGTATATAAAAGAAGCACCCCGGATTGTCTCTGTGCCAATAGAAACTCTGGTACTACATTTTTTTTACATATACATGCATATCTTCTCCAAACAAATGATATGCCAACTTCTGTTTTTCTTTTGTTTAGTGCTGATCTATGTTTTCCTTTCTATATCTTTATTAAGTGTATAAAGCTGGTTAGAGTGTAGCAATATACATGTATTGTCTAATCTCACTGTAGAATACTAACATTATTAACTATAACTAGGATTATCCGGAGAGGCTTATGCTTACGTATAAACAAGAGGATGAACCTTCAGCTTCTGAAGATGCTCAAGATTCAGCTAACGAAACCCCCCCTCCTCTGCCTTTAGATGATGCTGTTGTTTCAACCACCGAGGCTCCTTCCCCGCCAATGCCTCCACCCCCAAGCAGCTTGGAATCTGATGATTTACTGGTGACCTCAGCTAGTCTTATTGAATTATATGTTGTTTATCTGGAATTTGATGGATACTGTATTGGGATATCTCTTTTTGTTCCTATTGTTACTAGTATTTTTGTTGTTTCAGGGGCTAAATGCACCAAGTGGTTATGCATCAGCAATCGAGGACAGCAATGCTTTGGCTTTGGCGATAGTTCCATCTGGTAAATAATCTAATTTCACCTACTAATATGTAGAACACTTCTTGAGAAAATCGAGCGTTGGTTTATTTTAAATGAACTATTATTACTTATTGCAGGGACAACACCATTTGACTCAAATCCTGCTCAGCCAAAAGATTTTGATCCTACTGGATGGGAGCTTGCCCTGGTCACTACTCCCAGCAGCGACTTATCTGCAGCTCAGGAGAGACAATTGGTAAGCCCTTGAAGTTCAATTCTTAAAGGTTGTGCTTTTTTTAACTGCAAGGTTACTGAATCTGTTCCTTGGGGTCAGACTGCCAGGTCTATGTAGTAGTGTACCTTCATGTTCAAATTCTCTTCATCCCATTTGTTGTGCTTTCTGTCAAATTTATCTTTTTCTCTCCAAATTCGTGATAGAAAAAAGGGAGATTGCAGGGTGCTAATCTCAACTGTATTTTACTTAATTGGATTTTGTTATGCAATGTTGATCATTATTGGAGAGAACTCTTTGAAACCAATTTTTATAAACTTCTTTGAATGGCTTCTCTTTGCATGTTCATTTGCAAACAAAACTGAGGGAAACATGTAAAGCATTTTGAAGTTAGTTAACGATGGAATGTCGATATATGTTGTCTATAGGGGGGGGGGGGTTTGTTTCTGATGTTTAATTCTGATAAACATTTCCTGTCTTTTTATCTGCTTTGTGAAATCAAGTAAATATCTTCTCTTTGACATTTATTTTGGTAACAGGCTGGTGGATTGGACTCCCTCACACTGAATAGTTTGTATGATGAAGGAGCATATAGAGCATCTCAACGGCCAGTATATGGAGCACCAGCCCCTAATCCATTTGAAGTTGCTGATCCATTTGCCATGTCTACCACCATGCCTCCCCCTCCGTCAGTGCAAATGGCTGCGGTGCCTCAACATCAAATGAATCCTTTTGGACCATTCGAACCTGCCTATCCACAACCTCAAAATCCAATGCTGAATCCCCACAACCCTTTTGGTGATGCAGGGTTCAGTGCTTTTCCTACCAATCATGTTGCTCATCCTCAAACAACCAATCCTTTTGGGAGCACCGGCCTGATATAATACAAGTTGTGCATCCACAAGGCATATCACAGTGCTTGGCAGTTCCAGTGTATTGCCTGTCAATCATTGTTGCTTTTCCACAAACAATCGATCCTTTCGCGGAGCACTGGGCTGCTATATTCAGAAGTTGCACATACATGAGTCGTAGCAGACTTGGCATAGTCGATTTTTGTTAGTGAATCTGCGGTTGTGTAAATCATTTGATATAGTTTTCGAAAGCAGTCTATATGTAAAGATGGTTATAATGGAGATTCAACTTTTTTTTCAGTTGATTGAAATCACTACCTCTGTGTTATGGACTTGATAGATAACTTGCCCTCTTTGTGCATTTTTTTAGTATATATATAGACCTATATTGTTCCATTGCTATCATAAGTACAAGATACAATAATACATGTATCTTTTTCAATAGATATTTAAACTTATACAAAGCCAGAAACGTCTTATAGATGCGTTTGTCTACGAATTTAAGGTTTGTTTTTGCACGTTTAAAGTTGAAGGATTGAAGTCAAGTTAAAGAAAACAGCTTCGATTTTATGAGAATGGTTCTTGGTCCAACCCACCCTACCTTCTCTTGCTCCTTTCAGCTCCCTACAATTGCTGAAAAAGCAAAAGAAATCTGCAAGTCAAGTTTTTGATTTCATCAAAGGAGACCAAAATGCTTTTATCAAAAGGAGTGAAAGTATTTATTCCACGTGAACTATTAGTCGTTCTTTTTTTCTTCTTAAATTATCATTAAGTTTTTCATTTCTCTATCTGAACTATCACCATTTGTGTATTAAAACATACCAAGTCGAATAGATGGTGATAGTTCAGGTTGTAAAAGAGAATAACTAATACTTTATCTGATCAATTTCGAGTTATGTTAAGATATGAAACTCACGAAACAACGACGGTTCGATGAACCATCTTTACTTACTTATCCCTCTTTGAACAATCAATACATTTCAAGAATGTTGACCCCTCCACCTTACATAGAAAAGAAATTATACTAACCATTGTGGGGTCCCCTAGTTGAAAGTCTAAAACTTTCTATAGTGCAATAATATTCACATTAATTTTCACACATAATATTATCAAAGATTTTATTTTAATCTATAGTTTGCTTAATGTTTCAACTTTATAACCAAGAACCTGGATTGTGTTTTCCATAACTAATTGCAATAAGTATGTAGGGTCCCCAAGTATGGCTATAATTATTCATGTATTAATTGCATTTATTAATCAAAAAATAAAATAATGGAAGAATATAACTATGGACAAGTTCAGTATCGAGTTCTTTATAAATCTTACGTAATGTGAATCAGAATAAGTCAGGTTGGTTCATGATTATAGAAAATGTAAAATGTATTATTATTATTATTTATTCAATGGACGGAGCGTAGAAACTAAAAAGTAATTAGTCTGCTAATTTTGAAATTGTCTACCTATAATTAAAAAACTAATGACTTGAAATTGAAGATTATTGAAAGTGGTGTGGGCCAAAACATAAATATAGTTGAATTAAATGGCCACTAGAGTATTAACAAATAGTCCATCCGAATAAATAACGATAAAATTATCTTCATGTAATTTATAGATTACAGATTTGAGTCGCAAAAATAGATATTAGTATTAGGCAAAATTGAATTTATTGGAGTGAAGTTTGAAAGTCTGATATTTAATATCGATTTTCATTTACCAATTACTGAATTATTCGAATTAAACTAACGCCCATCCCCTCGTAAAGGGAAAGAAGTACTTATTAGAATGAAACAATTATAAACAAATTCGAGATTTAATTTTTTCTAATTTAATATTTTATAATATCTTTGAAATTTGGATTTATACCTATCATTTTTTACAAATATATAATTTTATTTCAACATAGAAAATACTGAATTCAAATAAATCTACAATTATATAGTATGATTTAAGGTTTCACATACACAAAAATATTATTTTGTACAAACAAAAAAAAAAGAATCTTTTTTATGCTATGTTGAGAAGAGTGAAACATCCCATATTCTTTAAGTTGACATAATTGATAGTGAGATAGCCATAAAATTCTAATTAACCTTCAAAATAAATCCAACATATAAAAGTAATAATCAAATCAAATACCTATCTTAAGATAATAGATTATACAAAATATTTTTGAAATTTTAAATCAACAATCATTATATAATAGTACAATACTATTCAATATATATATATATATATATATAAATATATAAATTTCTTTATTTTTAAATATAAACATTTAATACTGATAAATTTTATCGTTTCATACTATTAAGTTTTATTTAAATTTCAATTCATTGAATAAGGACATTGAGGTAGGGCCTTACCTAAATTCATATATCAATAATATTGTTGGTCAAATTTAATGACCAAAATGTCAAAAGAAAAAAATAGTATTAATATTTTGAATTAATAATCACAAAAATACATCTTAGTAAACTATAATTAGCACATAGTATTTGATAATTGAGCACCATAGTACACAAATACCAGACTTCAAAGTCATCATTTTAAAAGTAAATTGTAAATTTATTTGCTATAAAATAACTTCATATATAAAATCAAATTTGAAGCAAAATATTTGAAATTGTATATGATTTAAATTCTTAATAAACATGATCTTCTAGATTGTGGTTTTTCATTTTTTGAAAATGCACAATTTGATTCATAAATATATATTTTGTTTTCTAAAATAGTTCATCATTTTTAGCTATTCGTAAAAAAAACAAAAACTCATGTTCGATGTGAAGAAATTGTCCCCTATCATATAAAAGAACAATTAGTTTCTACTATTACTGTTCGCGAATCTTCGTGAAATTATGTGTATATGAAAATTTATAATCACAAATGTTTGTTATAAAAGGAGTACAATAAAATATGTTATATACGACGCGACACTTCAGAATATTCTGATACTTATATAAACTATGATATGCTCATTTGGTAAAACTATACGAGGAATAAGAAGTTTTTGATGAGTTATTCATTTATATAAAAAAGAAAAATATAATATTATATGTCTAAACAAAACTTTAATATCGAATCAATTTAATTTCGAATCATAATTTCATATCACATATATAAACGTAAAATTAAATAACGATGTCCAAATAAAAAAAGCAAAAAGAGCGTGGGAGTGTGACATACAGATCTATATGATGAAATACAGCATCTAATGGGCCCCAAACCTAACTTTTGTTGGTGGTCCAAAATTGATGGGTGGGCCCATTTACATGTTTTTGGATCCAAGGCCTATACTTTCTCAAAGAAAATACAATTTATTTTTAGAAAAAAAATTAATAATAATAAAAAAAGACAGAGAAAATAAACAACTCATAACAATACTTTTTGACTTCTTTTTTTTTAAAAAAATAATTGAAAAAACAGGAATATATTATTGATAAAATAATACGAGTACAATTTTACTCTTCTCTCGTAAGAATTTTTTTCGACTCGAGGGTCATAGACTTATAGTCGTGTATTTCTCAAACTAGGATGATATGAACCTCCTTGAGATTTGTTTGATACCTATGAAAATTTCATGAATTTGCGAAATATTTGAGATTTTTTTTAATAAAGACAGTGTTTGATTTCATCGCGATCTCTATGTGAATATCTGAGAGTTATGAATATTCGAAATATAATATTTGATATTTTTGTAACCTCTTGTGAATATTCAAAATTTATGAGATATTCGAGATAATAATTTTTGGCTTTATCTTCAGTTATTGAAATATATTTGAAGAAAAACATAAGAATTTTTATTAATGAGAGGGCAACTTGAAGTAACAGAAAATTATCTCGTATGATTTATCAGTCACGAATTTAAATTGTGAGATCACTCAGTATGTGTGTGATAGACTAATTATATACATCGTACTTTTTTTAGCGCCCATGAAATAAAATTTCACATGTTGTTATTATTATTTGTTATTTATACTTTATACGATAATTTCTTAAATTTCTAATATATTAATATGAAATGTTTCTTTTTAAGAGTAAAGTTCTTTTTTAAAAATAAAATAAAATATGAAGACCAAAAATAATAAATTAAAGATGTAATAATTACTAGTATAAGCTAATTATATTAAATAAATGAATTGGTACGAAAAGAAGAATCCAGCAAATGTTAGCTGTTGAATGTGTAAAATTATTTATTAAACTTAAAGATGCTTTTATTTGATCGATTAATTTATTTTTGTTTATATTTTCCATCATATCTTTAATAGAAATATAATTCTTTTCTATGTACTCTAGCGGCTAAATAAGATTTTCTTCATTAAAATAATTTTAACATATAAAAATGTTATATAAAAAATCAGAAATTGAAACTTATTATTATATGTTGATCTTCTTTTTCCTACTAAGAAAGTTGATTGAATCATGAGGGAGTTCAAAACTTTATCGTGATTTTGATCGAATTTAATAATTTTTATTTATAAAATTTTAGAACACAGTTATAATCAATTATAGTTATTATTCTTAAATTTAGATTTACCTTTGACAGCAGTGGGGAAGCCAATATTTGGCAAGAAGTTTTGAAATAAAAAGAAATTAAGAGAATTCAATATGCTATTATATATACACATAAAGAAAAATATTTTTACCTTACTCTAATTGCATTGTTATTACTTATTGCTTCGTAATGATAATATATTATATTGTATTGTATTATTTTAATAACTATAGCAAATAATTATTGTATTTTGATAAATTATATCGTCTCCATTATTATATAAGTTATATGTCTATAATTTGAAAAACTATCACAAAAATAGAGATGGAATAAAATTAATATAAAAAGGTGGAATAAAAAATAAAACATAACTATTAAAAACAAAAGAGATCAAAATATATAATAAGATTATGACGTTATCACACCAAATAAATAATTACATAGAATAAGACTTCTCCTAAAATATCTAGGGCTGAACATAAAAAAATCAAATTATTGAATCGAATAAAAAAAAATTGTAATTTAATATTTAGTAATTGAATATTTGACACGGTATTCGAGAGTAAAATTCTAGAATTATGGTATTCCGAATTTGAGTTTGTTATGAGACATTAGTACCACTTGATATTTTTCGAATACCGAATCATTTACTAAATAAATATCATGTTGATACCTATCTATTATTCATTAGTACAACTCCAAAAAAGAAAGTTAAAGAATTAACATAAACAACCTAAATACATATCTTTTAATTGCATCAGTTTATTTTTCTTAATGTTTTCTACTTATTATATCGTCTCTCCACGTAAAAAAAAATAATTAAAAAATAATATTAACTTAATAATACAATCAGCTATAACTTCAATACAGTACTACCTAATACCACATCAAATCATAATTTAAAATTTTAATATTTAATCTATCAAACAAAAAATTTGATAATCCATAACTAAATACCGATCACTCATCTTTAGCAACATTTAATAAATTTAAACGATACGATATAATATCGTACATGACATTTAACAATATACATGTAACAAGTTGTAATACCCTGGCTCCCCTACTTTGACAGATTCAAGTCTCCTTTAGCTTCCTTTTCTTACTATTCAATCCAAAATATAAAAAAACTAAAATCTTTTTCTTCATTTCTCAACTTTAAACTATTTTCCCTCTTTTCCCCACCTTCACTCAACATTATCTTCCCATTGATTCTTCAATTAGCTTATCACTTTGTGTATATTAAGTTTTTTTTTTGTGTGTGTTTTATGTAATTTTTTCATTTTGGATCATGGCTGCTAACAAATTTGCAACTATGTTACACAAAAATACCAACAAAATCACAATGATTCTTATCTATGCAGTGTTGGAATGGACTCTCATAAGTTTACTTCTCCTTAACTCTTTTTTTTCTTATATGATCATTAAATTTGCTAACTATTTTGGCTTAAAACCACCATGTCCATTGTGTTCAAGAATTGATCATTTGTTTGAACATGAAAAGACTAAAGCTTTTTGCAAAGATCTTCTTTGTGAAGCTCATGCTAAAGAGATATCTCAATTGGGGTTCTGTTTAAATCATCAGAAGTTGGTTGAATCACAAGATATGTGTGAGGATTGCTTGTCATCACCACATGATGAAAATTCAAGATTTGAATGTTCTTGTTGTGATGTGAAGTTGGAGAAAAAGTCTACAAATGAAAGTTGTGAAGTTGATGATTTGGGAGATACCCAAAAAGGGATTTTGGTTATTGAGTCAACAAATGATGATTTGGTTAAAGAAAGATCAGATTTTGATGAAGAAAAAACTGATCTTGATGGTTTGGTTATTGAAAAAGTAATGAAAGATCAAGGTGTTCAAGTTTGTGTAATTGAGGATTCATCTTTTGAGTATTCTTCTCAGCATTTGGAGTTTTTTGTTGAGTGTAGTGGTCATAAGTTGGTTCCTGTTGAACTGATTGATTCAACAACTGAGGAAGATCATTGTAAAAACCATGAAACCGACGAAAATTGCGAAAAGAACGATGAATTGATTGTTGAGGTTAACAAGATTGAGGAGGAAGATAAGTTTGCTGTTCTTGATTCTATGGAGATGGAAGAAGATGAAAATGGTTTTAGTTTTTGTGTTGATGAATGTCATTCAGTAAAGGAGTTTGATGAACAATTTGATCAATTTCACCATGAATCTGCTACAGATAATGTTCAAATTGAGGTTGAAAGTGTAAGAGAAGAAAATGATTCAGATGTTACACCAGGTACATATTCATAATACTCTAGTAGTTTCTTGTCCTTCGATTTGTGTTATTGTCTGTCGATTCCTTGTGCCTCGATTGTCGTATTCTTTTGTTAGTAGTTTTTGTTCTGTTACTATCTGTTGTTTCTTATACTTCCGTTACTTTTTTCTTGAGTGGAGGGTCTAGTGGAAATAGGCTCTCTAACTTTGAGGTTAGAGTAAGGTTTGAGTACACTCTATCGTCCTTAAGCCTAACTTTGTGAGATTACACTGAGTATGTTGTTGTTGATTGTTTTTGCTTTACTTTTGTAGTTTCATAAGAGGTTTCCCAACTTTTACTATCTTTTGATGATGCTTTGTGCCTCGATTGTCGTATTATTTTGTTTTAGTTTCTGTTCTGTTTCTATCTGATGTTTCTGGACTGTTTTTTCCTACCTCAGGACCTTTATCTCTGAGGTCGGGGTAACGTCTGCATACACTACTTTTTGTAGACCTCACGATTACACAGAGTATGTTGTTGTTGTTGATTGTTGTTGCTTTACTTTTGTTATTTCAGAAGAGGTTTCGGAAATACAACAAATCGATGAAATTGAGGCAGAAGTGTCAATTGGAAATGAAATTCCTGATATGAATCTATCAGATGAAATTCCATGTGAAGTATCTCTTGATTCATGTACACATGAAGAACATTTCACAAGTTCTGCTCGTTTCCATGATATTGATCAACATGGTAAGGTTAAACCAAATCTTTTCTTTAGCGCGACGAAAGAAAAGAATTTAAGAGTGTTTTTCCAATGGTTGTGATGTTATGTATTCATTTATTTATTTTGTTGTATCATGTTAGGTCCTACAGAAGATCATGACAAATTAGTAGAATTGAAATTGTTATCGCTCGAGTTTGATGATCATGTGATGAACAATGAATTATTGGTATCTTCAAAACTGGATGAGATTGAAGAAGAGAAAGTTCCAGAGACGCCAACTTCTATCGATAGTTTCTATCAGTTGCATAAGAAGTTACTACTCCTTGAGAAGAAAGATTTCGGAACTGAGTCTTTGGATGGGAGTGTGGTTAGTGAGTTAGAAGGCGGAGATGCAGTTTCATCAATCGAACATCTGAAATCAGCGTTAAAAGCTGAGAGAAAGGCTCTACACGCGTTGTATACAGAGTTAGAAGAAGAGAGGAGTGCTTCTGCTGTGGCTGCTAATCAAACAATGGCTATGATAAATAAGCTTCAAGAAGAAAAATCAGCAATGCAGATGGAAGCGTTGCAATATCAGAGAATGATGGAAGAACAATCGGAGTATGATCAAGAAGCGTTGCAGCTTTTGAATGAGCTTATGGTGAAGAGGGAGAAGGAAAAGCAAGAGCTAGAGAAAGAATTGGAAGTATATAGAAAAAGGTTATCGGAATATGAAGCAAAAGAAAAGGCGATGAGGATGTTGAAGAGAAGCAAAGATGGAAGTGTTGCAAGAAGCGGATTATTTTCATCAGCCTCTTGTAGCAACGGTGAGGACAGTGAGGAGTTGTCGATTGATTTGAATCAAGAACCAAAAGAAGATGTCAACTTTTACTGCCATCAAGAATGTGATGATCATGATAATAAAGTTCAAGTTGATGCTTTTCTAGAATTGGAAGAATCGTTTGTTGATTTCGAGGAAGAGAGGATGTCCATCCTTGAACAGCTAAAGATGTTGGAAGAAAAGCTTATATCTATGGATGATGAAGATGCAAAAGAATTCGAGGATGTTAGACCAATGGACGATTCATATAGAGAGAATGGAGATCATACGGTGGTAAATTCTCGTTTAGATGGAGAGATAAATGAACATGCCAATGGTTTTTTGAGTGAAATGAATGGGAAACTAATTATCAATCCAAAGGGAAAGGGACTTCTTCCACTTTTTGATGCAATGAGTGACGAAAACGGAGATGTTATGATAAATGGACATGAAAATGGCTTCCATTCCAACGACGTTGATGAGGCAAACAAGAAGTTAGATATAGAAGAGGAGTTAGATCTTTTACATGAAAGACTACAAGCTCTCGAGGCAGATAGGGAGTTCCTAAAGAACTGCATGAGCTCGTTGAAGAAAGGCGATAAAGGGATGGATCTTCTTCATGAAATCTTACAACATCTTCGCGATCTAAAGACAGTTGATCTTCGTGTAAGGAGCTCAAGTAATGGTCTCATATTATAGTCAAGAGTGCTAACTCACTTGTCGCGCCAAAGAAGATAACTTGGTAAATTTTACTCTCTTTATCTCATATGTTCTTGAATGTCTTATCACATTTGTCTAACTTCTTTCACAATTTCAGACCATGATCATAGTAAAAACTCAACGATGCACTCGAAATCTATGCAAATAGCTGATAAAACTCTGCTTGGAAAATCCCTTGACAGAGAGATCAGGCCTTGGAAATGGTCTGGTCTAAGTTTTTGATCTCAAGCTTCAATGATCATTTGTCAAAGTTGAACCAAATGTTTTAGTATGAGTTGGTGTCAATTCTCCAACTTTTGAGGGCAAAAGAGGGGGAATGATGAATGTGTGTGTAGTCCATTTAGGGTGAAGCCATTCTATCTTCAAAAACAAAAAAAAAAAATGTTCGTGATGTTCGAGTCAGCTTACATATCAAGATACCTGCTATCTATCACCAGCATCGACCTAGCTTTTTCTATGTTGTGAAAAGAACAAAAGCACTAGCTTTGTAAAGCTGGAGAGGGTCCAACAAAGATTCCAATTCCAAGAAATTTGTCTTTGTTTATTGTAGACAAATTAGGAGTAGCAACAATTTCTTGTCCTTTTTTTTTCATTTTAAAAGGGTTTTAAGGCATAAAGGGGAAAGTAACTTCTTTTTTGCCTAATCTCTCATTTCTTTTTCATCATTTTATCATATGAGAGTTGTTTAAGTTTTTTTTTTTTTTTGGTTTTAGAAGGCAAAGTTGTCTAGTTGTACACTACATTTGTCTTTGTAAGAGTACATAAATGAGTGAGTATTTTAATTTTGTTTTGTTTTGACAGCCAACTTTCATTGTTTTCTTTATTGTAAAGTTGATTTAAAAATATGGATGTTTACAACTTACACTATATATTATTCAATTGAATAGTAGTTAAGAGAAAAGAAAAACCAAATATTTCTTTCAAACATTAGTAAAGGAAAATGTCAAATGATCAG
This sequence comes from Solanum chilense, assembly GCA_032847665.1. Classification (NCBI taxonomy): domain Eukaryota; kingdom Viridiplantae; phylum Streptophyta; class Magnoliopsida; order Solanales; family Solanaceae; genus Solanum; species Solanum chilense. The sequence continues at coordinate 1,384,588 of CM064966.1, forward strand.
AAAATTTCATTAAAATTTGATCAGAAATTTTAAAAAATTATAATAATTTTTTAATTTTAAAATAAATTAATTTTTTTTCTATTTTCTAGTTAAAAGGTATTAAAACTAAAAAGGTAAAAATATTTTTTAAAAATAAAATATCGGAGAAAAAAATATCATTCTGGCCAATTTATGGCCGAATTTTCTGACCAAAAGATTTTTTTATTAGTGAAGTAAAAAAGGGTTATAACAGCTAAGAAGGTAGCTTTAAAACATGATTACAAAGGTAAAGTTTGTGTATATGCATATGCAAGCTAAGTAGCTAATCATTATTAACATATTTTAATGATAGTTAATGAGACATAATGATGTTAGTGTCATGCTGGTTTTCAGCTCACCTTCCTCTATATCTTTATTACTTTTTATCATATATTATAAAGGGAAAGTTAGTTTAAATATCTAATTGTGGTCTAGTCCCTAATTAATTAGGCAGATTGGAAGGAAGATGTGAAAAATACTAGATATTAGAAAAATTACAAAACATAGCATCATGAGTTTTTGAGAAAATTAGAAAAGATTGTAATCTTTTTGTATTAAAAAAATTGAGAAAAGTAGTTATATAGAGGATTTGAATGAGATCAATCTAGGATACTTAGTTGAAGAGTTTAATAATATCTCTCGTAAATAATAAATGGTCTTTATTTTGCGATATATTAATAAAGTAGATACAGATATTATTAAACCATTTCTAAGAAGTTTTTAAGTGCAAATTGTATGGAATATATTATCAAAATGCTCATATATTGTGTTGAGGTGTTCATTATTATTTTTATGTATATATTAAATATTGATATTCTTGTTATTATTACACGTTCGTTTGAACTTTTTTATTTTAAAATTTAGAATCATAACTTTTAAATCGTTACACCAACTCTAATTTCTTATGTATATTTGTTTCAAACTTTGTGAAACTTGTTTTAGCTCCATTTTATTCAATCAAGTACCAAAAGTAAACACATCTAAATTTCGTTATAATGACAATGTTTGTTTGAAAATGTCATGCATATTATAGTAAGTTATTGTTATATATGTATACTGATATTTTATGCTTGAATCTCATTCAGTTATTATAAATAAAAATACGTACATAAAGATTTTGGACATCTAAGCCTTAACATTCAAGCCTTTTTTTTATTTAAATAGATCTTACGCGACACAAATCTAAACTAAGACGTCCAAAAGAAGTTTAAATATCATAAGATGAAGTTTCCTTATAACTAAGGTGAAATTCCATTCTAATGTGAAAACATATGAAAATTCCACCTTTATGAAAACATGAAGAAACAAACTTGTTAATATCATAGTACCTAGGTTGTGGCCCTCAAGATGGGGATAATTAATTGACCATAACTTGATTTATTATGTCCCACATTTAGCTCATTTTCTATAAGGCCACACATAATTTTTCCACACATTAAGATATGGATGTATTATATCCATCGTCTCGAAATATTTATCGTATTTTTTATTTTGCATATCTGTTAAGAAAATATCAGTTATAAGAGAAATATTTAATTATTTCATTCTTATTTATATTTTTAGATCATATTCTTTTTATTTTGCATTTTTGTTAAGAAAATATCAGTTATAAGAGAGATATTTAATTATTTCATCCTTACTTATATTTTAAGAACATATTTTTTTAATTAAATATTTATTCTATTTATGTGTAATAATTTAGATGTTTATACTTCTTCAAGTAAATAAAATGAGGAAAAAGTAGGAGTAATAATTACTTTTGTCTTTAAGCTTCTTTTTTGTTCTTTTGGTACGAGTGAAACAAAAACATGTATTTGTTAGGAGACAAGAAAATCATTTTTTGGTATTTGGCAATAAGAAAGCCATTTTCACCAAGAAAAATTATTTCTTTCACTTAATTATGGGTGGAAGTGTTTTTTTTTTATATATATATAATTACCTTAACTCTAAACTTTGTATTACTTATTTTAATCAAAACTTAGATATAATTTTTTTTTATCTCTTATACTCTCTTCATTTTGTTAATCTTGTATTTGTTTTTAATACATTCACTTATAAAAAAAGTAATTTATTTTTCACTAACTCATATAATGATTGTTTTTCTGCACGAGCAAGAAAAATGTGAAAAATAATGATATCAACATATTTTGTCAAAATATGGGCCCGTTTGGATGGGCTTAATAAAAGCAGCTTTAAAAAAGTACTTTTGAAAGTGCTGAAACTTATTTTTAAAATAAGCAGTTATGTGTTTGGATAAAAGTGCTGAAGTTAAAAAAAAAAGTTGTTGATGTGTTTGGCAAATAAGTGCTGATAAATAGCTTTTTAAATCAAAATGTCTGAAATACCCTTAAAAACTGTTAACATAATAAAAGTTAATTAATTTATATTTTACAGTCATAAATAATTATATTTTGCTATCATTCACAATTTATTTCTAATCACAAATTATTTATAAGAGGAATATAAACTTATTATAGATTTTAAAGATATTTAATTTGAATAGATCAAAGAACGATTTAAGATTTATTTTAGTTTCATCCATATGTAATAATAATTATCTATCATTCACATATTTTTTTATTATCACAAATTATTTATAAGAGGAATATAAATTTTTATTTAAGTTATATGTGCCAAGCGTGAGAAGGAAAAATGAAAAAATGGAAGAAAATGTGAGGATAATGATGGGTAATTTGGGGATTATATAAAAATATTAAGGGCAAAAGGGTAAAAGTAAAGTCAACTTAAAACAGCTTATAAGCTAAAAAAAAAAAGCACCCCTACCCCAGCTTTTAACTTTTGACTTAAAATAATTTTTTTTAGCTTAAAATAAGCTGTTTTGAGTATTGCCAAACAGTCAAATAAGTCAAAAACCAGCTTTTAAGTCAGTTTGACCAGCTTAAAAGCTGAGCCAAACAGGCCCATAATATATGAACCACAAATTACTAAAGAGGAAAAGTTGAATATTGAAAAACAAGACTAAGAAAAATAAAAGGGAAAAAATTAGGAATTCTTCTATTGGATTGGAGAGGAAGTCACATAAGACATTTAAAAAAGTAGTAGATCTTGAAATAATTTTGGGGTCACGTTATTTTTGACGTATTTGAAGAAACTTTATAAAATGTGAATTTGATCTGTATGTTCACTCTAATAATTAAAGCGAAGAGTTGATTTTGAACTAAAATTATTATATTTCGAGACCAAATAAATAAAACTGAAACTCCTATCATAGTTCATAAGAGAAACCTATATTCTAATTTAAGTGAAATTCCACTTTAAAAAGATATTAAAATTCCATCTGTATGAAAACAAGAAGAAAAACAATTTTTTTTTAACTTTAAAAAAATGAGGAAATAAATAAGAAATTAAAAAAAAAACATATTTTAATCTGTCCGGCTGTCACACAGAATACATTATTCCCCAAGGTAATGATTTGAAAATATTCTTAAATTTATTTAATAAAAAAGTAATTATTATATTTTTAATATTGTACCATTCTAAGATGTGTTTTCGATCAAGAAAACATATAAAAAAAAAATTAAATCTGAGCCCTCTAATTTAAATAAGGGCAACTTTCACGTATAGCAAATAAAAAAATTATATTTATATGCTATAACAAAGTTTGCATAATTGCGCTTTATAGCAAATATATAATTGTATAATTCGTCGCTATACATACAAAACTGTATAATTCGCTAACCTAAATTGTATAATTCGCTGGCCTCGCTATACATATATAATTGTATGATTTGCTGGCCTAAATTATATAATTCGCTGGCCTATTTCGCTGCAATTGTATAATTCGCTGGTCTATTTTGCTGCAATATGGGTATAAAATTTGCTTTGCATGCAATTGAATCGAAGTAAAATATTTGCATATTGTACAATTATAAGTGTATAGCCCGAAGATATATGTTTTTGTATGTGTATATACAATTTTCTCCGCTTTATACAAAACAGAAACACAAGTTATACACTTCTGTTGTATAAAGCGAGAGAGGCAGCAGAGGGAGAGCGGCGAGCGAGAATGGGAGAGTGGCGAGCGAGAGTTTTGAGAGAGAGGCGACTGACAAACTTTGCGAACGTTTGCTATGGGGCACAATTAAATCAAACAGTAGCTATTCCATTTATTTTAGGTTATTAGTTTGCGATTATTATACCATTATCCCTTTAAATAATCGTCTACTCAATCAATTTGTCACCGCTGTTAATTAAAAAAAAAAATCTTCTCTTTGGGCTGATTTATTTTAATTCCATACACATGAATTGACAATGATACTAATCTCTAGTGCAATTAAAATTAGAAACACATTTTCAAAAGAACAGAAAGAAGCTTATTTAATTTATTTTTTAATAAAACATGATATTATTGAAACATCACAAGTCAGTTTAGTTATTTAGTCGTATTAAGTTTGAGCAATTTCTATCTCTATTTATTTAGAATTAAATTTTAATAGTTATTGTCTATTTAATTTATTATTTCAGTTTATTTAGAAGTCATTTTACTGTAATTTTTTTTTAGCAATTTTCTGTTGTCATTAACAAATTATGATCTTTCAAACTTATGGTCAGTCTTTATAGACATGTGTTAATGTGTTATACACTACCCATTATGGAGTTCCTTTTCTACAAATTTTTCCTCCAATGCCCTACTACACCTAAATATTTTTATTTTTTAAAAAATGCATCATATAAATTAAAATAGAAAAAATAATTTTTTTAAAATGGAGAAAGCAAATTTTTGAATGATGTCCGTTTGTAATCCAAAAAATAAAGTATATTACGTGATTCAGAATTCGACAACCACCCATTCAATGAATTACACAAAATGGACAAGCAAAGATCAAATCAACTTTCTCTCCTCTTAAGCAAGCTCTGAATAACGCATAATTTTATCAATTTAAAATAAAGAAATAATAAGAATTATTATTATTATTATTATTATTATGATCAAATAAACAAAACCTGAGGAAGTGTGAAAATGACATCAATATAAATTATTTTTCAAATAAAAGAAGTCAAGAGCCACGGTAAAGAGGAATAATTGAATTAATATTGCAAAAAATATTAGTCTAAATAGCAAATTTTTTTGGTCAACTTCTACTTAATATATCTTATTGGAATAATGCATAAGTACCTTTTCAATTTATGATCGAAATTTTATATACACATTTATTTTATACTAAGGTTCTATTATCCTTCTGGATTTATTTTATTAATAATTTTCTATCCTTTTCGGCCTACGTGGCACTATCTTGTGGACACAACGCTAGTTGACTCTTTTTTTTTAAGCTAGTGCCATGTAGGCCAAAAAGGGATAGAAAATTACTTATAAAATAAGTTTAAAAGGGTAATAGAACCTTAGTATAGTATAAGTGTGTCTCTAAAATTTTGAGCATATCTGGAGAGAATACGTGTGCATTTTCCTTACCTTATTTCACACATAAATAATATCATCCCCATTCAATGTTTACTTCAAATATTAGTCTTCTATAAATAAAAAAATATTTCGTGCGTAAAAGTTTTATGGGGTGTTTAATTAGTCCTAATTAGTATATAAATAAGGGAAAATGCTTAAATATGCCATTAAATTTATAGAAAAGATTCATTTATGATATCAATTAAAAATTTGACTTATTTATGTCATTATCGTTCAAGAAAAGACTCATTTATGCTATTATTTTTAACAGTGATTTTGCAAAACCATTTTGACACGTGGTCAAATATAATTCGATCACGTCATCAATTTTTTTTAAAAATAAAATTTAAAAAACAATTCAACTTCTATTCATAATTTTGATTTTTTTTATCTAAAAAATAACGACGCCAATTATAATTCGGTCACATCATCAATTTTTTAAATAAAAAATTTTATAAAAAAATTAATTCAATTTTTATTCAGAATTATATTTTATTTTACTAAAAAAATTGATGACGTTTCTGAATTATAATTGATCACGTGTAAAAAATAATTTTGCAAAATCATTATTAAAAAATAATGGCATGTATGAGTCTTTTCTTGAACGGTAATCACATATATGGCCAAACTTTTAACGAATGACATAAATAAATCTTTTTTAAACGTTTAATAACATATTTGAGTCTTTTCCTTATAAATATTTATAAAGAATCATGAACTCTATTTCTCATTTGTTCCTGAGTCTTTCATCCTAATCTCCTCACTCGATTTCTTACGATATCTAATTATTTATCTAGGTTATATTTAATTTTTTAATTTTATTTTATTTTATTTTTTATATAAAATATAAATAAATAAAAAAATATAAGAAACTCATTAATTGTTCTTTAAAAAATATTTTTCTTTATATCAAACGTGATAACACAACCCAATGTGCATCTTTTTTGCCTGTTCAATGTGCATCTTTTTTGCCTGTTCTATGAAAACAAATTGTGTGTTAATTTTCTTTGAAAAATACATGATTATTATGATAAAAAATACTAAAAATTTTTGTCATATAAATGTATATTATATAATTTCTTTAACCTTTTTTCAAGTAAAAAAAAATTAAGAAAATATTACTCCCTTCTTATACTATGTCCCTATCATGAAAACTATTTTTATCTATTTAATAACTCTTTTTATCCTCTCTCTTCAAATTTTTAATAAGTCAGAGTAGTACTTTGTTGTTAAAAATAAAAGTTTTAAATAGTCAAAAAAGTGTTAAACATAATAATTTATAATTTTCTTTTTGTTTCACTTTCAAGCATTATAACAAATATATTTAAGTATAATATAAAAGATTTTGAATCAAATTTTATCGTTCTAAACTTTATTATTTTTATCTAAAATTTATCAATTGAAAAATACTTTTCCACCTAATAAGTGAAAATGACATCAAGCAACCTATATTATATTATCAAAATGCAATGAACCACAAATAAAAATGAATTTTGCAAAACAATTAGTATTCTTTTAAAATTAGATGTGAGACGAAGTCATATAATAAGACATTTAAGTACTTTTGAGGGTCCATTTTTACTCGGTTTTATCATTTCACACATAGAATAAATTAAATATATAGTATCCGATCGATTCATTGACACGTTATACGCGGCGCGGTGAGAGATTATGAATTCGAATAAATTTGTTAGATTTTTTTGTAGAATTTATATTTATATTAGAAATTAAATAAATATATGTATATTAACACGTGAACCTCAAAAAAAAATTAATTTAAAACCTCTAAACGGTTCGTGTTCCGCTTCCAAAGTCAGTCGTCTGCCGTTCACACTTGGGCAAAGACGACTCTCCAGTGGTTCCATTCTTTCTTACTGTACTTCTGGGTCAACCCAACTTTAATGCATATTTTAACACAAAAGAAACATGTTGATGTTTAATAATTTCTTTTATTCAGGGTTTAACTAATCTAGATTCAAGTTAAATATTATCACACGTTGTAGAAATTATTATTATCATTAAATATAATATAACAATAATAATTTCATTATCACAAAATGATTCAACAAAATTATTTATTTGCTACCACAATATTTGTAACTGTGTAGGTGCTCCCTCAATTCCATATTAACTTAATTTTTAAAATGTTTCACACCTTTTAAGAAAAATAAATTAACACATAAGTTAAATTTATTTTTTTATTTTTATCCTTATTAATTAGTATTAAATTTATTACTAAAATAATTAAATACTACTTAATTACTAATTTCAATATTAATTAATAAAGAATAAAATTAAAAGAGTACTCTAATAATAGTCTTGAAAATTGAACCATTAAATTAATTTGAAAAATAAAAAATATTTTAAAAATTAAATTAATATTAAATAGAGGAAGTAATATTTAATTATTTATTGATTTCTCTTGACATGTTTTACTTTTATTCCCAAAATCCCAATTAACACCCGTGACTCGTTTTCAAGGTTTTTTTTTTTTTTTTGTATCCAATTGTGACTATTATAGTTACGGATTTAATAAAATTTTAATATAAATATTAAATATCGAATGAAAAATAAAAAGTTTTTACTTTTAAAATCTTAATAACACACTATGACTAATTTCAAGGATTATTTTTTTGTTGTATCTAATTCTGACGACTAAAGTTTCGAATTCAGTAGAATTTTAATATTTATATCGAATATCGACGAAAAAAAAGAGAGAAGTTTTCAACAAATGGAATCGTCCAACACGCATGCCAATATTTACATTGTGGATGTAAAGTCAGCTCCAAAAAATTGTCTATATTATATATATATATAATGTTGACAATTATCAAAGTACTAGCTAGTATAAATAAGGATTAAGAAAAATAATAACAAGAAAACATAATTCATGGTTGAAGTGTTTGAAAATGGAAAAAAAATGTACTATAGTGGTTGAAATGTTACCGTCACCTTTAATTTCCCCCCTATGTTCATATATAAAGTCCATGCTAATTATTAATTATCTATGATTTGCCAAAATGACTTTCATATTTCATGGTTTTGAATTTTGGTCATAAAAATATATAGTTCATCAGTTAAATTTGTTTATGATGAAAGAAATTACAAATATTTCAATACAGAGAATGTGCTAAAATTAATCATAAATTTTGCAAAAAATTTCATGTGTATCAGCTGGTCCGGTTCAGTTTTTAATTTTATCGGGTTGATTATTGGTTATCGGTTTGTAGAGATGCTAAATCGTTATAGAACCATTAAGATATTGACTTATCGGTTATTGATTTATTGGTTTTTGATCGTTATCAGTTCGGTTATCGGTTTAACCGTTAAAATTTGACATAAATGAAAAAACATTGAAAATCACTTAGAAACAAGGTGACAAATCAAATAAACAATGCACTTGAGTTAACAAGTTGCATCTTGCTCAAAAGCAAACACTTACATTGTAGAATAATCAAGCATTTGAGACAACCAAAAACAAAAGTAGTAAATCAAAATCTAAGTCGAGGACTTTATATACAAAATGGTATAAATAATTATTTAATTTACTATCGGGTTATCGGTTAACCCGTTAAGAAAAAATTTTAAACAGTTAAGAACCGATAATTCGATAAAAACAAATCAAAACTATTATCAAAACCACTAAACCAATAACCCAATACTATAAACCAATAACTTTTTTATCGATTCGGCTTATCGGTTTCAATTCGATTTTGAACAGCCCTAGTGTTACTTGTTGAATTAGTGCCGGAGTAATCAATAAATAAGACACCGTTTTATTTTAATTTATTTATTTAATTTTAGATTTATCACTAAATTTAAGAAGATAGAGAATGGTTCTGAATTTTATAATCATAATTAAAGATATCATAATCTTTATCGAATTATAGAAAAAATTTTAAACTATCGTAAATGATATGTAGACACCCTCCGTCATACTTTTGGATGTAGGTACCCCTACCATTCAAAAACTGGAGCATATATATTCTTTATACTAACGGACATACACGTGTCATAATCTTATCCATCGATCCGACATCGGATAGATGAATAAGATTGTGACACGTGTCCCTATTTAATCTTTCATTATAGTGAAGGGCATACTCTAGTTTTTGGATGACAGGGGAACGAATGTCCTAAAAGTATGATGGAGAGTATTTCCATACTATTTACGATAATTCGAGGATATATCTGTCCTTTTTCTCTCAAATTATTTATATTTGAAAATTTCAAGATATAATTTATCAACGCGTTGTTTTAAGATATTTGGGTTCTTAGTTTATGAATTATAGTTTGTTTATTTCAATGTTTATGAGAATAACTTGAATTGTATGTCTAAATAAATTCTAATGTATAATGAAAGATTTAAAAGAGTTTTTTAAAGTTCATAACATTTTCAAATGAATTTACACTATAAGAAATAACAATCCCACAAGTTACCAAAATCTTTAAAGCTTACTTCATCATGAGCTTTAAACTATAAAAAAAAACTCGTTAAATTCTTAAAAATCTAAAAAATATCACATAAATTGATACGGATAAACCATAATTTATGATCAAAGAATTTCTCATCCTTGTTCAAGTAATGCACCAACACTGACATGTATACAGACATCAGCAAATACATACAAAAATATGAATATCTCAACCCCCCTCCATCCCCACCCCACCCCACCTCACCCCCTCCTTTGAATTTTCCACATAAACACGGTTCCTTAATGTAACAAAGAACCTTAAAATTTGTAAATTTTCTGTTGTTTATACTTTGTACAAAGTCCTCTTGAGTTTTGTAATGGACTAATTATTTTTTATGTACTCGCTATGACCAAACCCAAAAAAATTCTTGAGAACTTTTTGAAACCCTTTTTCTCAATCTCCAATAAAGGTAAGCAAAAATTCTTGTGAGGGTACCCTTAATCTTGATATATATATTTTTTTGTTCTAATGGTGATTTTGTTTTTTCTTGTGTTGTGAATTGAAAAAAAAAGGGAAAAATGAGGAGGACTTAGAGAAAATTGCAGCACAAGAACAGAAGCAATTCCCTTTTGAAGTTCTTGTTTCAGCTACCAAAGATTTTCACCCAGATAACAAGCTTGGTGAAGGTGGATTTGGGCCTGTATTCAAGGTAAAATATAAATAAACAAACTGAAAATCAACAAAATTAAGTCTTTTTTGTGATTTGGGTGTTAACAAAAACTCAAGCTTTATTGAAAAGATTGAGTCTTTTTTGTGATTTGGGTGTTAACAGAAATCAGAAGCTTTTGTTGAAAAAAATTGAATCTTTTTGTGATTCTTGAAGAAAATGAATCTTTCTGTGATTTGGGTATGAACAAAAACTCAAGCTTTCTTGCAAAAATTGAGTCTTTGTGTGATTCTTGAAAAATAAAAAAGGAGTCTTTGTGATTTGGGTATGAAGTGAAACTCAAACTTTCTTGAAAAAATTGAGTCTTTTCTTGTTTATAGGGGAAATTAAGTGATGGGAGGCAAATAGCTGTGAAGAAGCTTTCACATAGTTCAAGGCAAGGGATGAAGGAATTCAAGAATGAAGCTAAGTTGTTGGCTCGTGTACAACACAGAAATGTGGTGAATTTGTTAGGGTACTGTGTACATGGAGTAGAGAAGTTGCTTGTGTATGAGTATGTTGCTAATGAGAGCCTTGACAAAATCCTCTTCAGTAAGTTTAATTACTACTAGTTTTTTTAATCTTCTTAGATCAACTAGATTTTGTATGTGCTTCTAAAATGAAATGAAATGACATTCATTGAGAGGCGTAGTCAGGATTTTTAGTTTATGTGTTCTAGATCATAATTGTGTTTGTTTACTGAGTTTGGATAGATTATTCGTACCTATTAGATGATTTTTTTAATGCAATAGGTTTGAGCCAAAGTTACCGGGATCTGCAGAACTAGTAGACACCTTTGGCTCCGCCCTTGTCTTCACTATACAAAGATTAAAACAAATTGAGCTGCAGATGGATGATCTTGTCAGTCTTTTGAGGAGTGAGATACTGGAAATAGCCTTGGGATATGCATTTTCATTTTGCCATTGGGTCCAGAGATTTGTTCTTTCAGTTATGTTCTCAGTAATCTAGTTCAAACGATCTCTTTGTCAGTCCGTGAAACCACTAGAGACCGTCATATTGTTCTGTATTCGTGTGTTTTAGTTGCTTAATAAACTTAAAGCTAAAATGTTCCTTGAACTCCAGTATCATGTAAATCTGTTCACCAACGGTTCGACGGATGAAAAGAAATTACTTAGTTTGTTTTTTTTCCTTTGCTAGGATTCGTACCCCACCCATTGTGTTCATTCCAGTTTCATCAACCTTAGGCAGCCGCAGTACATTATTGAAACTTCTTCTGTCGGAAACAGCCTCCCATTCCCCACTAAGGTACATCATACACTCCCCAAATACCACATGTGAGATTACACTGGGTATGTTGTAATAGTATTTGTAGATATTGAAACTCCTTGTACTTCTCAAGAATTCTGTAACCCTGAAACATCAGTCGACGACATTTGAGGACCTTAACTTCCTCATGTAAAACTTATCTGCAGAAGCAATTTTTATTCCAAGCCCGAATATAATATAATTCTTCAAGCAAGCAATTTTTCTCATAGTGGTCTTAGTAAAACCAGACTTTATGAATCTTTTGCAACCTTTCTGAGTTTTGAGCAAGAAGAAAGATGTTTAGTAGTTTTAGAAGCTAGTACTGACTCGTATATTTTTGTATTAGAATCTGCTAACAGAGATGCACTCAGCTGGAGGCAACGGCATGACATAATTGTTGGCATTGCTAGAGGGTTGCTATACCTTCATGAAGGATCACATACTTGCATTATCCACCGTGACATAAAAGCTAGCAACATCCTACTTGATGACAAATGGGTGCCCAAGATTGCTGATTTTGGAATGGCTAGACTCTACCCTGAAGACAAAACACATGTTAACACCCGTGTAGCTGGTACTAAGTATGATTCTATCAAACCCTATAAACTGTGTTTAGTGACGACTATGTAGAAATTTTGTTGAAAAATATATTGCACAAGTACACTCGTTCGATATTGCTAACAAATCTCTTTGATAATTTAACTTGGAAGCCAGTGGCTATATGGCGCCAGAGTACGTTATGTATGGACATCTATCAGTGAAGGCTGATGTATTCAGTTTCGGCGTTGTAATTCTGGAGCTCATAAGTGGCCAGAAGAATTCAACCTTTAACAGAGATCCTGATTCTCGAAGCCTTCTTGAATGGGTAAGAACTTGATTTCTCTGCGCTCTTCAGTCTTGATATTCCTTGAAATTTCCGGATTACAAGAAGAAGAATAAGCACTGGTGAATGCCTTCGTTCCTGTTGAGTATAATAGGATAGTCCTCGGAATCAATTCGAGCTTCCTTTAAACATGTAACAGAAAAAACAATATAGCCATATGGTAGAACTTTTTAACTACTTGAAACGTAAGATCGAACTACTTTTGTCTATGTTATGGTGCAAAACATAATTAAATCGGTAGGTGGAGGGAGAAGGACTTTACATATAAGGTATAGGGATACTCTTAATGGTGTGAGGCCTTTTGGAGAAAACTGTGTGACTGTGACCCTAAGTGGATAGTATCACACCATGTAAAGGTATATTTTAGGCTGACTTAGCCTATAAGCAGATAGTAGAGCCAATTATTTGACGGGTAGTATGGAGATGAAGGCATTGTAAATGCACAAAGGAAAAACACTATCAGTCCTGGTGATTGACCACACGGTACTAGGTCTGGGGAGTGTGTTGTTCTCGAGTGAATCGTGATTTGAGAGAACATTTGTGGAGCTGCAAACTAAGTCTCCTATTGGTAGTTGAAGTAGAAAAATAGCTATATATAAGGTGTTGGGATGGTCTTACGGTGTGAGGGGTAAAAACGTGCATGCTTGGCCCGAAACAACAGTATCAAAACATGTTAAAAGTGTCTTTGAGCGGGGTTAGCCTAACTTTGTACCAGATGGTGATCATGATTAAATGTTGTTATGGTTGTAGGCGTACAGGCTGTACAAGAAGGGTCGGAGCTGGGAGATTATGGACCCTGCACTGGCACAATCGGCTATCCCCGATGAGATAGCAATGTACATACAGATTGGCTTATTATGCATTCAATCGGATCCACCACTACGTCCAACCATGCAACAGGTTGTGGTGATGCTATCGAAGAATCCTGGATCTCTTGATAGAGAACCAACTAGACCTGGATATCCCGGTTCAAGAATTAGATCTCACAGACCAGGTGGTGGTACGTCACACACAGGTGGAACCTCGGGTGCATCCAATCCTTCCACATTCAGCTCATCGTCTAGTAGCAACACTGTTACTGCAACTGCAAGTTCATCCACACCTACAAGACGGAGATCGGACCCTCATGGTAAACGTCCTGTGAGAGATTAGGCGCGGCGTTGTTGAAGATATTTTCTTAATTCTTTTTGTGTATACATTCAATTTTTGTAGCATGTAAATTGGTTACAAATTGAGTATCAATGAGTAATGATGAATCTTAGTGACAGTTAACATGTAAAAGAAGTGTATGTAGTTACTCTCAGGAAATAAAACTACCTGGCATAATACATAAATGCGTCTTTTAATTTGGCCTCGTTTTACATTTATATCCTCCAACATATTGTGTGTGCATAAGTAGATGTTTTAACTTGTATAAAATTGAACAAATAGACATGAATTTTACGTGGCATAATATACATAGAACACCATGTAGGATGAATATTGTCACGTCGAATGTGTGTCTAATTGTGTATAAGCAAAAATTAGAGAGCATTCAGATCAAATTAAAAGACATATTTATATATTATGTCTTTACGAAAAGATGTCATGTTTTGGTTCCAATGGCTGTTGTATACCATATTAAAGATGGAATAATCTCGACTATAAATATGAGTAATTTTGCCGAACAAAACCTATAAAAGGAGATAATTTTGGGATAAATTTTTAGTACTATAAATCGGTCGATGATTACGAAGTTTGAGATATCTCATTTCAAAATAATAAATAGTTAAAATGACAAAAAATATTCTATCAACCTTTTTTATGTTACTTTAATATATTTTACAATTATGAAGTATATTTTTATAAATAAACAACTTATTTTTAGAAATTATTAATTCAATCATAATTTTAATACAATAAAATTAAACATTCATTAAGAAAATATCAAAATAACTAATCCGTCATAATTAATTTTATCATAACTGACTCACATATACTTGTAACATTATAAAAAAGGACTTGCATATATCCATTTTAATGTGCCTTCATATTTTTAGATCATAATATTTGAAAAAAGTTTGTGCAAATTATTTACTTTTAAAAAAAATTAAATATTTTTTATATTTCTTTTAGTGAAATATTAGTTTTACAAAATTCAAAACTCTTAGTGGGACCGGTTTCCAAACTTTTGGGCCGTCCAAAATTCATTTTTTCGAAATATATGGGGCCCACTTTCCGCATTCTCATGTAACTGAAAATCTCCTGTCTGTTAGGACACAAATATATCATGTTCCCTCACCATTTTCTCTTTAGATTAAGAAACAATATTATAACATTAAGAATTGCTATTAATTATTCATATAAATTATGTCATTAAAGATAAGTAATTTCAATTTATTTATTTCTAAGTATAAAAGATTTATTACTCTTTAATAAACTAAAACTAAAACATATCATATAAATAAAATATACTCTCTCTGTCCCTAATTACTTATATATTTTTTAATTTTCAGTCATCGCTAATTACTTGTTCATTTTGTCTAATAAAAAAGGACAATTCTTTTTACCTAATATATCCTCAATTCATTACTTTGAAAAAGTGTAAAACTTCTTCAAAGTCTTACGTTCTTAATTCATCAAACTCATAAATCGTAATTAATAGTAGTAAAATGGTAAAATCACCTTGTCGATCATTATTTTCTTTATAAATATGACAATTTAAAAGTAAACAAGTAATTAAAGACACAGAAAATTAAATAATATCGTAAATTCATAAACTTAAAAAACTTACAAAATTACAAAAATTCTTGATTTGAAATTTTAAAAAAGACCTCTAGTAATTTCAAATGCTATATTTACATGAACCTTTTTTATTTTTTTAATTTGATGTTCGATGCTTTTATTAAAGTCTGACTAATATATAGAATAGTGTATTATTAATTTATATGTATAACGACAAAACACAGCCATGTCATCAATCCGCGTGAAATTATTTTCCTTTCAACTCAAATTAAATCTGAACCGTCCATTTATATATCTGAAGTGAATTCCCAACTGTACGATCATTCTCCCATTGTTGATTTCATCCATTTAAATCCTCTTCTTCCTCTCCCATTTTTTTCACAGATTTTTGTTTTTCTCTGTAACAAAAATGGCTACTGAAGAACATAATCCAACTTTGCCTAGTTATCCTGATGTTAGTCACAATTTTTTCAATTTTTTTTTTGCTAGTTTTGGTAAATTTTTATTTTTTTTTGTTAACAATTTTGGTAATTTTTGTTTTGTAGATGATTATGGAAGCTATAGATGCGTTGAATGAAGAAGAAGGGTCGAATAAATCAGCTATATGGAAGCAAATTGAAGCGACTCATGGTACACTACCACCAGCGCATGGTACACTCCTTGCACATCATTTGAATCAAATGAAGCAAGCTGGGCAATTAGTTATGTTGAAGAACAACTACATGAAGCCAAATCCAAACGCGCCGCCGCGCCGTGGGAGAGGCCGTCCGCCGAAGCCGAAAAGTTCAGTTCCGGTACCGGATGGGTATCCTAGACCACGTGGAAGGCCACCGAAGGAGCGGGATCCGTACGCGCCGATAACGGTACCTATGAAGAAGACGAGTGAGGGTAGCTCTGGGGGAAGTGGGAAGAAACGTGGAAGGCCAAGGAAGTATCCGATGACGGAGGATACGCCGGTGGTGAAGCCAATTGGTGCTCAGAGAGGAAGAGGAAGGCCGCCGAAGGTGAAAACTCCGGTAGCTGCAACTGTAGGGGCTTAATTGAAGAAAGACGAATTAAATTAGGGACTTGTATGGCAAAATATGCTAACTTGTTGTTTTTTCACTTTTTATCTGTTTTGAATTTCATGTTTAGTCCCTGTAGTTTTGTTTTAATTACAATTTGTAGGAAGAATTGTGTGACTTGTGAGTGATTTTTATCATGTAATTGGGCCAATGTAAATCCAAATTGAGGGCTTTTTATTTATATAAAAAAAAAAGGTTCAGTATTATTATTCTGTTTTATATTCCTTTTTTAAAATTTATTTTAAATTTTACTTTATTTACTTTTTGCTTTTTTAATTGTATTGGCTAATAGTTTAAAAAAAGGAAAGCTGTCCAAAGGCTTTTTATAGGTTTTCTTTATTAAAAAGTGGGAATTCTCATTGGTAACAAAATAATAAAGAAAGGTCCATAAATAAATAAAATGGAAAAATAAAAGATACTCTTTATTTAAAAATAATTACATACTTTTTTTGTTTATTTTTTTAAAAAAAAAAACTCTATTTTTGGATAATATATTAATTTGAACCTTTGTAACACGTTTATGATTATAAGATTAAAGAATAATTTAGTACTTTAAAGTTAAAATTACAAGATTCAATTTTTTTTCCCTTTTAAATTTCGTATTAAAATAAAGTAGGTCATTTTTTTTTTGAAACTAAAGAGTATTCTCTTCTTTTTTTTTTATATATGTATATATACGTAGGATAAATGAAAATATTCTCTATCCCTCAATATGGAGACCTAATATGAGTGTTGTATTTGATTAATGTTTTATATTAAATCGTTTGATAGAGTGTATAATATAATACTGAATAAATTATATTAGTAAAGTTGAAATTAGTTTTGGTGTTGTTTAGAAATTTGGTTTATTGAGGAATTTTTTGGTGAAGTGTATGATACATAGTCCAAAGAATCCTACCAATAAAATATTAAATAAGGTCACAATTAATAATAATTTTGTCTTTATCCATTATCTATTAGCCAACCAAACATCCCTAGCATTGTCTTGGCCAAACTTTTGTATTTCCATCTACATAATTTATTGAGATATAGCTTGTTTTCTTTATTTTTGTATTGAAGTTTGATTATTTTAAATTTGCATCAGATAGAATTTCAGTCAAGCGAAAAATATTTTCTATCAAGGATTTTTTTCAATAATCAAGACTCGAACCTTATCAATCTTAGATAATGATTTTGATAACAAATTGTTTGTTTCTACAAGTATTAAAATGGTGATCAAACTTAATTGTTGCCAATTTTGAATTCATGGTGCTTTCTTTTTTTATGCATTGATATATCTTTAGTAAGTTCTTGAAAACTCAATCCCAAGTACAAAAATTAATTTACCATAGATCTGAATATACATTCATGCTTTCCAATGTATATTTTGTATCTTCTCATTTGAACAATTTGTATTTCTGATCGTATTTTTGTCATAATTAAAGTTGACTATCTTAATTTGAATTATGATGCAAAAATTGAAGAGTAAAATTTAACGTTTAGCAAATATAAAAGTTATATTTGTATGTTATACTGCGCTCCATATATAGAGCTCTAATAATATGTAAATTTCGATAATCGTTCCAATTTAAAGGTATATATTTGAAATTTGTATACTAATAAGAAACCGACTTGATTGTAAGTTGTATAAGTATATGTTTTTTTGTTGTGATTTTTAATCGTATATTGTGTATTATTTGTATTTAAATATAAATTTGTATATATATATATATATATATATGTAACTGTATTTTTGTATACATATAGATTTGTAGACAAATTAATCTATTGCTTTATACAAACACAAATTATACAGGTATAATTTGTGTTTGTATAAAGTGAGAAAGAGAGAATTGACATATGAATATTTGTTTTGTGTAATTTCAAGTGCATCAAACGAAGAGATTCTATTTGTGTGTATAGTTTTCCCTTTCTCTATACACATTTGTGTTTGTATAAAGTGGGCGAGCCGAAAGAGATTTTTGGGAAAGAAACGAATGCCAAAGTGTTTGTTACGAAATAGAATTAAATGAAACTGTGGTTATAACATTTATTTTGAATTAATAGTTTCTTACTTGGGAATATTACTTCCATTGGTACTTTTTATCAAATAATTATTGATTCAGTGTACTTTTTATTTATAACCGTTTTTAACAATACATAACAATACTATGTTAAATCTGCAATATGTATTAAAAATGAATTATGTATGCAATATATATGTATTATAACTATTTTTTAAAATATATTATGCTTGTTGGGTAAGAAATTGATACATTGTATTATAAGTGTATTAAAATGTGTGATAAATGTATTATACATCATTAAAACTAGTATTACATGTGCATAAATTGTTCTTTGTAATATGTATTTATTAAAAGTGTTCAAGTGAGAAAAAAATATTATTACTATAAACAGTATATATTTTTCCAAAATAGTATATTTGTGTATGTTTACCTTATTATTATTTCATACAAGTTTTCTTAAATTTAAACATATAAAAGTAGTAGGGGAAACTTACGTAAATGTACTATATAAAAAAATATTTACCATTTATAGCAATAACATTTTTTTCCAGTTGATTACTTTTAATTCATTTATAATACAAGTTTAATATATATTACAAAGAACAATTTATTATTCACATATAATACAAGTTTTAGTAATAGATAATACATTTATCATACATTTTAATACACTTATAATACAATGTGACAATTTTTTACCAAACAAACATAATATATTTTAAAAACATTTATAATTCATATATATTGCACATAATTCACTTTTAATACATATTATAAATTTATCACAGTATTTCTATAAATGGTAATAAACAAAAAATATCGCTAAAATCAAAACTTATTTTTTAAAATATACTAATTCATGTAATTTTTTCAAGTAGTAAACTATATGGCCCAGAAGCATTGGGCCGTAAGTTTCTCTTTTCTTGGTCCATGATTGTCCCAATTGAATCCAGGCCCATGAGAAGCAGCCCATTACAATCAAGCCCAATTCAGATTTTAGCTTCATTTTTTTTCTTAAGCGGAGGCTAATTACATTCTATTCCAGAAGTTTTCTCAATTACAAAAATCTTGAATTTTTCATTGCTCTCGAATATATTCTTTGATTTTTCGATACATTGAAATTGATACATTACTTAACGGGAAAAATATATCCGAAAGAAGATCCAAGAGCTTGTTATAATTTTTTAAAATGATACGAAATTTTAGAGATTATGATACCTTAAATTGTTTTATTTTTATAATTTTTTGATAAATTTATTTAATAAGCATATTTAAGAGTTATTACAAAAGGAGTCTAGGCAACAAAGTGTCTCTTATGATATAATATAAAAGTATATCATCAATCATCCAAAATTATCTACTTTACTTTTTTTATTATCTAACTAGTTATTGATTAATCATATCGTACAAATTCTTTATAAAACTAATAGCTAAATTTTACGTAATTATCCTCATTTAAAAATAATATATAAATTCTCATAACTACTCTCTATATTATTAATATATATCTAACTCTAATAAGCTACTAAACGACCCTTACCCCATAACTTAGATTGAGGGTACTTGCAGAATTAAAGTCTATGGAATTAATTAATTTTCAAAGTCTATTACATTAAACTATACGGCAATATTCTTTCTTGTAATAACTAATAATGTAAAATTTGTTGAAATTATTGTATTGCAATACTACCCTAATAACTTAGTAACGAAATTGTTTTTAATAGAAAACATTTTACTTCTAATAAAATTTTATATGTCATTTAAATTAATCGAATATTAAAATTAATAAAAACATTAGATGATAAATAAATAAAAAATAAAAATCATATAGGAAGCTAACACATAAGTGATGACTAATTAAGTTAATTGCAAACTTCCAATCATGACCCTTGAAAATATTTTCTATTTAAAATTACATGTTGTAATCAATTTTGAAAAATAAATAATATCAAATTATTTGTTTTTTAAACAATGAAGATAATATTAAATTTTTATTTTTTTAAAATTATTAATGACAATAATTATGTTTGAAGATTATAAATATCTTAATTATAGAGAAACGATTAATAAAAATTAATTATATATTAAGATATAATAATACAAATAATTCAACTAATATTTTCTTAAAAAATATATCACGATAAATAATTTAAAATAAAAATTATAATTAAGAAAAATCATATAATATCTTAAAACACGCGGAATATGAAGTTTCTTAGGAGCTGTAACTTTGAATTGTCAAAGTTTGACTAAGAGAACAATTATTAATTATCTATTGGACCCCATTTCTATTTGCCTATACCATATTAAATAAAAATGACAAAAATGGTCATTATATTTTGGGATTTTTTTTTACAGTCGGAATCTAAATTTGAACTCCAACTAAATCCGAATCATACATTACAGAGCCGATTCAGGGGTTGCACTGTCAGGATTCAAACTCGAGAATTTTAATTAACGGTGAAACACTCCAACCAGTGTATCACAAACCACGTGTTCATTTAAATTAGTCTTTAAAGTGTGTTTTGGACATGTTTGATTTTTCCATGTGTTCAAAAATTAATAATCTTAATCTTATTTAAATATTTAATTGAAAAGATATAAAATTATAAAAAATCTCATTAAATCTTTGGAATTGTAACACAAAAACTATAATATACATCAAAATACAGATTAACAATCATCAAAGAATAAAAAAAGGTCTCAAATTTAAAGAAATAGTTAAAATTCAATACGAAATAATGAAAAAAAAAAAAAAGATACATAGATAAAAACAATAAGTAAAAATAAAACAAAAAAAATTTACACCAAGCTTAAAAGGAGATTAAAAACAATGAAAGTTGTTTCTCCAAATGTGCCTAAATTATTATTTTTTTCATAATTCTTAACTGACAAAATTTATTACAAAAAATTTGACATAGTCAAAAGTTAATTGATTTTTTTGATAAATAAAAAATAAAAACTTATATTTTTTAGATCTACCTTCAAACATAAGTGGACCAATCTTATCATATTATTACAACTATATATATTAAGTCAAAAGTCTAGTAAAATATCATCACATTATCTAATTTCAAGAACTAAACTCATCTTTTTTTCTTCTTCATCAATCAATTATCATGAAATCTTCAACAAGTTCATTAAGTGATCGATACCAGAAATTTTCCTCTTCATTAGGAGACGATACGCCATCGCCGATTATCTCGAAAACTCGGTTTTATGTTGATACGATGGATCCACAACCCGCAATGTATAGAAAAAAGAAAAATCATGTTCCATGGTCAACTGGATTATGTGATTGTATGTCTGATCCCAAAAATTGTAAGTTTAATTTTTGAGATTTTGGTTTCAATTTTCGTATCGTTTATTTTTATTCGTTCACTTTAAAAAAAAAATTCGTATGATTCTTAGATTAATTTAGTATCAATTTTATAAAGGCCCAAAATTACTAATGGACTAAAAAAAAATGTGTTTTTTTTCCTCATTTTTTGTTTGATTAGGTTGTATTACATTATGGTGTCCATGTATCACTTTTGGACAGGTAGCTGAGATTATTGACAAGGGATCTAATTGTAAGTATTTTATTTTATTTTTGCTGATTTTATTATGTTTAGTAAATAATGAACTCTTTTTTATTTCAAAATAGAAAGAGCAAAAAAAAAATTAAATTTGTTAGAAAAATTTTAATAGTTCAATTGATTAACTATCTAAAACTTTTATTTCGTGATTCAAAATAGAAAGAACAAAAAAAATTAAATGTGTTAGAAAAATTTTAATAGTTCAGTTGATTAACTTTCTGAACTTTTATTTCGTAACGAGTAATCGAAATCTCTACTTATAATCTTCTCACACATTCTCTTACCCTAAATTTTTTATTATTATTTTAAAAAATAAAGAGTGTTCGACTTGGTCATTGAATAGTATGGATCATTTAAGTTATAAATATTTTGTTGATTTATGTTTGTCAAATTGATTAATGAAAAATTTTATTCAAAATATTGAATGACTCTTTTTATTTGTTAAGTGACAAATGGCAATAAGTCGAGTTAACTATTTATGATGATCTTGATTTGTTTAGAATTGAGACGTAATCGTTATTTCTTTTTTTAATATCGTAATTATAACTTTTTTTACCTTAATTTTTGCAGCTTGTGGAGTAAATGGAGCATTATATACAATAATAATATGTGTGACTTGTTGTCCATGTATTTACTCTTGTTTTTATCGTAACAAAATGAGACAACAATATTTGTTGAAAAAAAGTCCTTGTGGAGATTGTTTGGTTCATTGCTTTTGTGAAGCTTGTGCATTGTGTCAAGAATATCGTGAGCTCAAAAATCAAGGAGTTGATATGTCAATTGGTAAGAAAAAAAATTATTTTATTTTATTTTTAATTTTTAAATATAAATTAATGTGAAAAGTAAAGTCAAAGTCTATTAGCTTATTTGATCAAATCTTTTTAAAATTTACAAAAATGTTTTTGTGAGTATGAGTTGTGTTTTGGTAATCAATTGAAAATCATATTCTAGCAATTTATTTAGCTGATAATGAATTTTGTGATCGAACTATCACTATGAGTGAGTCATTTCAAATAGTATCAAATCAGAACAATAATTTTCGTTTGGTCAAGATGTCAAAATAGAAACAGTCTCTCTATTTCTACGAGATAGTAATAAGGTCTGTCCTCTCCAGACCTCACTTGTAAAATTTACTGAATATGTTATGGTATCTTTCCTTAAAAACTAGATTCAACACTTACATTTTTCTAAAATAAATATTTTTAACTTAAAATATGAAATATCTCAAAATTATAGTTTATTATGAATATTTTGTCTTTTAATTAAGTTTCTTAATTTAATTTAATTTTATATTCACAGGATGGCATGGAAATGTGGAGAGACAAAATCGTGGTGTGATAATCCCACCAACAGTTGAAGGTGGAATGAATAGATAAAGATTATATTATTCTTAGAAATCGAAGTAATAACTGCGATATAATAAAGAGATGCATTTAGTTGAACGATAGAAAATAGTAATTTTGTTAGTGGATTATGATTGCTTAGATTTGTAATCAAACTATGTACATGATTATTATAGTATATGTATCCAAGTATATTGTTAATTCTATCGAGTTCACGATTTCGAAATTGATATGATAAAAATTGACCATGAAAAATGATATGACAAACCCTCGTGAATAAGATATGGGAACGATAAAGAGGTGGAATCTGTTCGTTCATACGCACACACCAAGGATGATGAAAAAAGGGACCATAACTAATGTAAAAGCACTTAGAATTGAAACATAATGTAAGGGGAAAAAGTACTTTGCATATATATGAAATTTTTAGTTCTATCCCCACCTGGTCAATTCACCAGTTCTCACTTACTTACTACTTACTCGTTAAATACCGGCTTAAACAAAAGCATTATGATCGAAAATCCCAATTCGAGACAAAGAATTCAGCTTCAGAAGGAAAAGAATGACTCTATCCTACAAGATAATTACAGCAATCAACAACAAGCCTTCTCTGCCTCGACTGCACGATAGGGGAACGAATCCAGAGCACTAACCTCCATACGAGTTCATGTGTACCGATCTAAAGGACCACACGAGCAACCTTAACTCTCCTTGGAGGAACAAAATTGGAAGACAAGTGGAACTCTGTTCACAATTCACATTATGCTACAAGGAAGCTGCAGTCAAGAATGTCAGCAAACCAACAATTAGAGAGTGAGACCAAGTATGAACGTCGTGGGAATATTGTGAATGACAGCCAGATGCTGAGTCTGATGATGGAGCAATCGAGGAGCTATTCGTGAAGGTGCCATTTCTCCCTCCACTAGACGAAAAAATGAAAAGAAACAACGCATAAGTCATAGTAGAGCAAGAATAATAAGTTATGGGGAAGTTACTCAAACAGAAATGAATAAATTAGTACCTTCCTGGATATATACAAGAACCACGACCTGCAACGGGAAAACAATCATTAGGTATCGATAATAATATAAATCACAACATTGTTCTCAAAGTATCACCCAGAGACGTTTACGCATATTACTCTTGAGCAAGTCCAAATCAGTGTCTCATAATAGCTTAAAAGAAACCACTGTGACCAGATTTTGAAGGGAAAAATCACGTATTTATCAATGTTACTTCTATCTTTCTAACACCGTCTTAACTGTATAAAGTTTTTTCTGTTGAGTTCCGTAACACTCTACCATGTGTATGTGCATTGCACATGGAAGAAATACATCTCTGCATCCACACTTTTGGAAGCACCACGAAGCCAAACAAGCCGAAAAGTTTAAACAGACTAGGCCTAAAAGAAGCTCATAAGGCATGTCATCTCTTGTTTTGGATAATTTTCCATGTTGACAAAAATTAAGAAAAGAACTGGACAAGACTCTTGTGATGTTGTATCTTAGGTTCAAATATTCGAGTCAGCAAATTCATGAACATATGCGCATTTGCAAAAAAAAAAAAAAAACAACAACAACAACATAGTTTTGACAACTTACTAGGATCAGTGGTAGTGACTTTAGCAACCCCATTGAAGTTGCAAGTTCCATCGGCCATGCCCATCTTGTGATAATACGCATCAAAAGCATATGATGCATGAGCAAACACAGTATTTGGGTCATAGCAAGGATTTTCTTGCAACAAAGGAGTACAGTCAACTTTCCCCGGTCCACAAGCCCAATCAAGTGCAGCTTGCACCATTTTTTTATCCGCATTTTCCTTTGCAACACAATAGGTTTGGTTTGTAGTATCATTGGCCAACACCGTTCCAGAACCTGTCAAGTGCATGATATAAACTGGCACTCCATTGGAATCAAAAAGCCCCCAGTTCTTCTCAGATATAGAACCAGGTCTGAGATCTTCGTTGTAAAGCTCATAAATGTATGTACTAACTGCAATCCCAGGATGCTTGGGAGTCCCAGTGTTGTTAAGAACATGCCTAATCAAGTTACTATTATAAGTATTAGCATTGTCAAGAGTGGCGTCCGGCTCACTGGAATCAGCCTTAGATGGCCAACCTGACTCTGTTACCATAACGGGAATGTTAGTGAAGTTCAAGTAGGACATAGAAAAATATGCTGCATCAACAACGGCATCAAATACATTAGTATAGTGGAGGAGTGTGTTAGAATCAACAGCCTCCTTGTTAGGTGGGAGGGGGCGAAAGAGAGCATAGTCCAACGCGATCACACCATTGGATTTCATATAATCATAGTATGGATATACGTTGAGCATAAAATAGGAATCGGTGTCCTGTAGAAATTTGAGCAACGGAACCATGACAGGATCTAACGATCGATTGAAGAAAGCCTGTGAGGGTGGAAATGAGTCGAGGATGATAAAAGACGAATGAGGGGTGGAGACTTTTATCTTAGTGTCGAGATTAGCAGCAACAAGGGCAGAGTGAATAAATTTCATGGCAGAGACCAAGAGAGGAGCAGCATTAGGAAGAGTGGTAAGGACTTCAGAACCGATGGCGATGGCTGTGATGTTGGTGGCAGGAACATGAGAGAGGATATTCCGGGAAACCCAATTGGCAGCAGTGGAATTCGACTGACCAATTCCTAAGAGCTGATCATTTGGTACAGAAACAATGACACGGATTTCGGTATGAGCAAGTGCAAGTAGCATAGCTTGGTCAGCATCAAATAGCCTGACATGCCGAATCTGCTGTGCTTTGAGGAGAGCGACCACCTGAGCTGGACTGGGCATGTCAGAGACATCAGTTCCAATGTTTACACCAACGAAAGCCTCTGGCAGAAAAGAAGAAAGATTGAGTAGTGTTTAGTCAAGCAGCTTTCAGTAATACTAGAAGAAATAATATCATAATCAACTGGCACTTGTGGAACAATTAAGATGTAGAAATAGAAATCTAAAAATAACGAACTGTCACGGCCCTCGGTTACAATTTATATATAACAAAACAACACAAGTTTTGACACCATGCTAGTGTTTCACAGACTTGATAACCATGATAAATTCCATAATACATATGAAGACCAGTCCGACATAGTAAAAATAATTACGTCTAACTAACCAGAAAATGTGATACTCATATAACAGAAGAGTTATAAAGTTTTAGTTGTCTATCAACCCCGGAAATGTTGAAATTCTTATTTTTTATTGATGGCAGGTGCCTAAGTAAATAAATGTATCAACTGTCTACCCACGTGTAATTTACTTCTAATCCTCAATCTTCATAATAAAATTGATTTGATTTAACCTATTCTGTGAATAGAAATGAAGCGAGTCGCTAGGAGCCTATGACAGGAATAATATAACTGAAGAAAATATGTAACAGCTTCAGCTCTTCCATTACTAACTATACAGAAAATCTCAAAGCTACTGCAAAAACCGACATGCTTTCAAATATTTATCACTCATATTGCATTGTCTAATTATTGTTTCATTTCGTAAGGAGTCATTTGTTTTGAAGGACAAGTTATGCTGGAATTAGTTACCTGGGATTATTTCTTATTAGTTGTTTGGTTTATTGTATTAAAAATAACATACATTGCATAATTTCTAAGAAGTTGTTTGTTTACAAAAGTACCATGCGCCTTGTTTCATAGTATTTTTGTCATTTTCATTTACATATCCCAGGATAGATTATCCCTGTACCAATTACTGACCCTGGTATAACTTATCCCCCGATTAATAACCAAACAAGGGAGTAAGAGTCTTATCATTAGACAATACTATTTATTTTGTCACGGGATTATCTATGCTTGTCCAGCACACCAAATGATCCCTAAACAGTTTGTATAGACCCTCTAGCAATCATCTCATTGCTACATTGCATGATTTGTTTTCATGCTATCGACCATTGTGAATGGCAGAGATTCCTCTGATCTGTCTTGACATTGTGGTGCAACAAGCAACCATATTTTGATTAGTGTGGACGTGCACAGGGCGTACCAAATCACCCCCGCATCATGAGTGGGACAACCAGATGAAAGTTGACTACAAGTTCTTGGCCTGATCAAGAACCAGATTGAGTTGTGGGGTCAAAGGCTTCAAAGAAATTCCACAAGTTGCAACACAACATGGCGACCAGCTGCCTATTTATCTTTACCAAGGCGGCCAATGGCCATAGCCAAGGAGACATACTTTTCTGCATTTGATTGGGATGTCTAACATAGTCAAAAGCAGGATGTGAGTCCATGCTAGCTACGTGACAATCCTGGCACATCTTGGTATTACAGAGGCACTTCCAGTGCAAGATGTGCGTAGTAGAAGACTAACCTACTGTTCGTCTCAGGTCAGTATTTTTTTCTACTATTAAGCAAAAGTTTTTTGTTTCCTATGATTGTCATTTAATAGTATCACAGTAGCAAGTTCATTCACACGATTTCTACTACTGGCTATCCCATTGATTCAGATGATTTTGTTACTCTCAATAGTCCCTTTGATCATAATGGGCTGAGTTATGAATTAAAAGAGTAGCAAAAAGCTTGCTCGCTCATACAATCATACTATAGAGCACTTGCGATTAAGAGGAGGCAGCATTGTATTTTTTATTTATTTTTTTGATAAATCCTGCGTACCCTTGATCAAATATCAATTAGGATACATTAACTGATGTTCCAGACGCCCCCTTAAGTATCATTAAGACGAAAAATCACAATTAGAAAAGGAAGACTATATAAGCCATCACATTCAACCATTCTATTTCAAGATTTCTAAGTTCAATATCAATTGGAACGAATCTTCAGCCAAAAAACAGAAACCACAAAGACGACTCTCTGGTAATGCTCAAAGAAGATTCACAAAATAACATTATGCTCACTGTTGTAACAACAGCAACAACGACAACATACAGTTTAATACCACAAGTGAAGCATGGGAAGGATGGTGTGACCATATGAAGGTAAAGAGGTTGCTTCCAATAGATCCTCAGTTTAAGTTAAACATGTCCAAGAAACAAGTAAGAAAAATACAGTAGCGAAAAAACCATGTTGAAAACACTTAAGAAAAGAACAAGTAGCAACAACAAAATGTACGATAACTGAAGCAAAGAAAACAAAGAGGTAGACTAAGAACGAAGAATAAAATAAGACGAGAAAGTCCATGTGCACTGAACAAATGAGCACATAAATCTTATAATGCAGCAAACAACCAAACCATGTGCTAAATATGTTACTTCTTAAGAACATTAATAAAATAGCCTTGAAAGCACATCAAAGGATTTCCACTATTTTTATACTAGTATTTGCAGAGGAAGCCACATGAGGTGGGGACACATTAGAACTAATCTGGAAAGATGGTCAGATTGTAAAATATCATAAAAGTGAAATTATATATTAAGAGATACCATGTTTAGAAAAAGTCAAGACCACTAAGGCAAAAAGTCTCTTTCTTTAGAAAAATCATAGAGAAATGAGAGTGCAGCAAAAGTATTCACATTTTGCCTCTTTACAACACTAGCTTGAACTTTAAGCATTCAGCTCCATTTTATCAAAGTTAACTACTTTTGATTTTTGTCAAATATTTGAACAAAATTAACCAAAAATGTTTTAAGAGTCTTATCAAAACCTAGAAATCACATTACAAAACCCTACAAAATGCATTAAAACTCACATTCAAATATGAGTACCCCTATAACAAATTCATTACATTTTTTATTTTCGAGTTTCATACATGAACTATCAGGTGTGTGAGTTTCCTACCTGTACTATCACCAAATGTTAACGGAAACATAAATGAACTATAAGTTGTTCACTTTTCCTACCTGAACAATCAGGTTTGCTTCGCGAAGCATTTGATACTAGTACAGACAGAAAACTCACACACACTTGATAGTTCAGCTATGAAACTCACCAAATTGGAACAATTTAAGTGTTCTTGTTACCTTTTTCTTTAACACTTTGCAAGGCCATGGAGAAAAGATTGGTTCTACTAATGTGTACAAAGAAGTTCAAAGTAAGTTGGTAGAGAAATAACCAAAAGAGTTAAATTTCTCATAAACTTACTCAACTATAACATCTATAATCTCATAAAGACACAATTTTTCTGAAGAAGATTAAAATCAAGAATAAAGGTAACTGTTATTTGATTTAACATATGACAAATCCATAACATAATGCCAGTAGAAATAAACATCATAAACAAAAATCATAGTCCAAACAAGCAAAAAAGGCAAAGTTACTGAGTTCAATTGAATCTAAATCCAAAATCAAGAACATAGTAGAAGAACTTACCTTCATTAGCAGAAAAGACAAAAGCTATTAAATGTGAAATCAAAAGAAGTAGAACAAGAAAATCCATTGAGCAGCTCTTCATTTCTGTTCTGTAAAAAAGATTCAATCTTTCTACACCATTAGCAACCCTTCAACCAAAAAAGGGGTTTTGGGGGTGGGGTTGGGGGGGGGGGAGCTTTGGTGATTGTGAAGTAGAAAAAAGTGAAGTTTGTGTTTCAAATGTATAGAATTTTATTTTATTTTTGTAAGCATTTTCACATTTGTGAGAGAGATCTAAGGGCTGAGATTAAAACATAGGATACTCTGTCTCTTGAAGCTAAAAAAAAATAAAAATGGAAACTTTGAAGGTCTGTTTTGGGACACACCAAAGAACACTTTTTTGCTTCATTTAGTTATACACCAATAAAAAGAATTTAAGAAATTAATACTCTCTGTTTTATTCGAATTTATTTGTCAAATTTTAACTTAACATATCGATTAAAAAATAATAATACTCTCTCTATTTTTATTTACATATCCGTATTAAAAATGGATGATCTTTGATATTTGTCATTATACAGAATCAATGCACGAATGAGTTAATCTTCTTATGTTATTTTTGTAAGTTATTAATCTTTAAAATATGACTTGATCAACACAGGAAACTAATTGATTAAATACATGTACATTTATCAATCTAATTAATAAAAAAAATTCATTTATTGAAAAATATTAAGTAAAAGTATAATAATAAACTTCTATTTTTTAAGAGACGTCAAATCTAAAATGATTACATATAAATGAACATAGAAAGTACTCCCTTCGTCCGAAAAGTTTGACATATTGTATTTATCGATAGTGAATTTGATTAATTTTTAAAGAGGAAATTAGATCACATTTTTTTTACATATTAATATGATGAAAAATGCATCTTAAAATGTTAGTCAAAATTTTTTATAATATAACTCTAAAAATAGAAATTATGATAAATAATATCAAACGGAGGAAGTAATAATTAATAAAAGTGAGTTTCTTTTTATCCTTAATGGTGATCGATAGAATCTCAAACATATTTACGCATTACATTTTTTCAAAAGACAATAATTTAATATTAAAAATTATCATTTCTTGATAAGGGTATAAATTTTAGAGTGGAGAAGTATAAAATATACTAATTAATTTGTATAAAAAAGTTTGAAAATGAATTGATTCAAAGGTTTTACAGTGTTCAAAGATTATCCATATATCCAATGATAGCAAAGTTCTGATATATGCCATTCAATTGTCAATTTTTACAGTGTCAGTAATGGATTCAGACGTTTTCAATTATTTTGTTCTCTTTTATCGATGCATTCGTTTAATATGTATTATAACAACAATTATTTTGAAATCAAATTTATTTCATATTTTAATTCAAGGTATTAGTTGATTTTTAAATTTATTTTATTTTATTATTTGAGTATTAAAATGGTGGAAGTATTATTTTAATGTTAGTTACTTTTTGTATTTAGTGATCTGATGAAAATTTGTAGGTTTAATTTATCATCTAAATTTTGTTAATTTTGTGCAATAAAATGTTTAGAAAATATTTGATTCACAAGCAAAGACTATCAAGATTTTTTTGACGTAACAATAACTTCTGTCACTGAATTTGTATGTAAATGTATAGAAATATACTCTCAATGCATTCTTCCAGGAATTTAAAATGGAAAAATTGTATTAAATAACAAACTTTTAACTCAAACTAAATATTATAATCCTATTGAATTTTATTTATAGTTCGCGGTAAGTATTTTATTTTTTTATCATCTAATTTGATATACAATTACTCATATATAAATATATTTGTATTTATATAAAATGAAATAATATTTTATATATATAAATACAAGTATGTATATTCTCTCATATACCCTTAATATTAACCAAATATAGATCTTAATATTCAAATTACAATGTATAAATAAATTCATACAAATAAAAAAATTTATGTAAAATTAAATGTATCTAATAAATTATATAAATCAAAAATTTCATACGAAATATAAAATTTATTACAGAGAAAAATTATACAAGCTATATCTATGATATTTTTGACATTTTAACTAATATTTTTAAAATCGTGAATTTTTAACTAATTAAGTTATTAATTTTAACTAATTTGCTAATTGCATATGATGGATTGGATCATATTGGGCCATCTGTTGTGTGTCCAATGTCCATAGATTTTTGGGCTTTATGTTGCTCTTTGTGTGGGTAAAGAGTAGGGGTTAGGTAACTGGGTTGGTTTGAGCTTTTTAAAAAGTTAATTCATTTTGAAGTTTAATTTAAAATTTGATTTAATTTGATTTTCGTTCGATCTTATACACTTCTAATGAAGAGTTTGTTAAAAATTTTCTATATCAATCTAAATTTAAACAGGATTATTTTCATTATTAAAAATGTTTTTATCCCCCAATGGGATGATTTGGCTTGAAACTTTCACTGAAATTTCAAGTTTATAACTAGAGTTAGTCAATATGAACTGATCTATTTTATCTGGGCTAACTCATACAAGCTTCGACATTTTACAAGTGGCTGGGTTAGCCCATTTCTGATGTGAGCCAAAAAACGACCAGCCCAATCCACAAGTAAGTGTGTTACAGACTTGTTGAGTTATCCCACCCTTTTAAAATATATATTATTTTAAAATTATTAAATTAAATTATAAATTATGATTCAAAAATTATTATCATAAATATCGATAAAATAATATTACATGATGTTAATGTTATTGATTTTAATTAAATTCACAAATAAAATTATCTTTATAATATTTATTAATTTTTTTTAAAGTAAAACTATAAATGTCTAAATAGAAATATTAACCTAATTAAGTTTGAACTCTACTTAGTTTTAAATTTTAATATCATATTATATTTTTAATTAATTTTTATTGGCCCACAGACCGACCGTATTAATATTTATTAAGCCCCACATCAGCAGACTTATTCAGATCGGACTAAAAAGCCTTTTTCTCGAATGGGTTCGAAAAATAATAACTAAACCCTATTAAATTCCGAATCACGACGGACTAACCCAATAAACCTAGTTCATATTGACGACTCTATTTATAACTCCTGGGAATTCCCACGAGACTTATCATCTGATGCGAATCTCCTCTCGAGAGTTATGCATAAAAATGAAATTTTATGTTGAGCGCACCCAGAGATAGAGATTGTGATTTTTCCTTGTCAATTAAAAAAACAAAAAAACACGATTGAATAGCGAATAAATCATAAACAATTATAATGGAATAACTACTCCATCCTCATAAAACTTTGCATACATTACAGAGAAACCAAACACGAAATACTCAAAAAAAAAAAAAAAAAAAATTAAAAACACAACTACTTAATTTTTTTGTGATCTTAAATATTATTCTTGATTCTTCAATTTTTCAACCCGTTGATTCAACAGTTCCACACGAGTAACCAACCTAGTGACAGAATAAAGCAACCAATAAAACATCAACGCTGACGCGATCAACAGCGCGTTACGCTGGCTCTTCACCATCGATTTCTGATGCCTCATCAGTTCCGTGGGAGTACAAGACTCGGCCGATTTACACTTCGGCCGAGTCTCGTACTTCCAATAAATATCCAACAACAAAAACAAACAAAACGGAACTATAGAAAGAAATGGTTTTAGGAGATTTCGAGTTACGGATAGTAAACCTGTACGTAACGGATATGTACCCGGAAGAGTCAAAAGTAGTACCATAACTGCTTCTGCTGCTGCAGCATAGCCTAGAATTACCCATTCTAATGCCATTAGCTATGTTTCTTTGTTTTTTTTAGTGATTTTTCTGTGAATACAATTTGAATTTTTTTAATTTTTTGGAGGTTTAAATGGAAAATAGTTGAGGATTTGATGATGACGTGGCAACAGATTAAAGTGAAACGTGGAGTAGATACGCACACATTCTGTGTAGAGATGGCAGGTTTTGGTAAAGTTCTGTTAATGTATATCATTTGTTGCCATGTTCTTTCACTTTGACCGATTTTGAAGTAATCACTTAAATTTATATAAAATTTGACAAATAAATATTCAATATCTTATTTAGGTTTTAATGTAGCGAGTTAGATTTTAGGTGGCATCATATGTTATGTCTTACTTATATTAGATCATATAAAATGAAGGAAAAAAGATCTGATATACTTCTTAACTTTGTCATTTAGAGCTGATATATCTATCTTTATAAAAGTGATTCATATATGCCCTTATCGTTATACAAACAACTCACATATATCACTACCGTCACAAAATGACTCACATATACCCTTTATCTAACGGAAGTTAAAAAATTAGTTTTAAATTTATATTTATTAATTCTAATTTTTTGAAAAAAAATTATTTAGGGGTATATATGATTCTTCTATCAAAGTTCAAGGTATATATTAATTTTTTTTCATACATAAATTATTTTTGACTTCTTTTATTATATTTATTTGAATTTCTTATTCTTATTGTATTTTTTTCTTTCAATCTTTAGTTTAAAAAAAAATTCAACTATTTTTTTTATGTGTATTGTAATTTAATTTCGTATTCTAAGAAAAAATTTGGTCATCTACAATAAGTTTTATAAGAATATTAGTGAAACATAAATAAATTTGATTATCAAAATAATAATTATAAATTAGTCATTGAAACATAAAAAAGTCAAAAAAAAATATGTTTGACGAGGATTAAATTTAGTCATATGGGATTATATTTTTTAGAAAAACATAGATTAAAATTATTATTTTTTTCATTTCCGTTAGAGAAAAAGGATATGTGTAAGTCATTTGTTTACAAGTAGGACTATATATGAACCACTTTTATAACAAAGGTATATCATCTCTAAATGACAAACTTAAAGAGTATATCAGACCTTTTTCCCTAAAATGAATGCATCTGTTTATTTAACTTTATACATATTTAAGTATGCTCTATTTGTATACACCTTGAAATTGAAGAAGATACATGCAATAGTGATTAAATTAAATGTGTTAGGCATATAACTGATAAATCTAACTTATAATAATTCTATAACAGTTTATCATATTCATAAACTGATAAATCTCAAAATTAAACCGAATCAAATGATACTTGCCCTAAAACAAACTGATAACACCACTTCATATTCACCTAAACAGTTAACATTCTGAATCTTTTGAGTTATGCGCCTAATATATAATTAAGGAGCTTTTTGTAACCTACTGATACAAACTTCATACCCACCCAAAAAAATAATAATATAAAGGTTTAATACATAATAATGATTAATAATTTAATCTTATTGAAATTATGCATTATTAAGCAATTTTTATAAAGATAGAAATATCTTACTTAAATTTTATAAAGATCAGGTGTGAGACGAGGCGTTATTATTACTTCTACAGGATTTACCTTACGCATGGTCATACCAGGTCCTTCTTTCATATCCAAAGGCTCATCCAATCGAGTTTTATAATCGAAACCTTGGATCAAATGACCTATCGTTAGGTACTCCACTTGCAACGCATAGGTCATTCCAGGACAAGATCGTCTTCCAGAACCAAATGGAATGAACGTATAATCTTGACCTCGGAAATCAATATCAGTAGTAAAGAATCTATCTGGATTGAATTGATCAGGATTCGACCATATTTTAGGATCTCGTTGTAGTTTCATGACATTTGTGTATAGTCTAGTACCTTTAGGTATGCGATAACCGCTAACAACACAATCCTCTCTATTTTCATGTGGTACTAACAAAGGCCCTGGTGGATATAATCGTAACACCTCTTTAACGATAGCTTGAAGATACACCAAATCATTAATATCATTGTCGTCTAACCATCTATCCTTACCAATTTTCGTGTCGATTTCTTCTTGAGCTTTCTTCATAACATGTCGATTGTTAATTAGTAATGTCATTCCCCAGTTTATATGAAGAGAAACTGTGTCCGCTGCATCCAATACCAAACTCTGGAATTTTTATTAGAAGATTTACTCCATTAAGTCTCCTTTATTATGCGAGTTTTCAAATTGCAAATCAAACGCCGCGAATAGAGTAAATGATTTAAAAGGAGAAATGAACTTACAAAAACTGTTGCTTTGATAACGGTATCACGAGAATAACCTTCATGGAGATGTTCATTGTTCATCTTCGATAGCATCACATCAATGAAATCTGTTTCGTTACCACTTCCATTGAACTCCATTGACGACGTATCTCTTCTCTTCACATGCTCGTTTAACCATTTCTGAAAAATGGAATCGATATCGTTAAACGTCTTCTTCATCAACTTTACATGACCTTGAAAATCTATCCATTTGAATAACGGAATCGGAAACGCATCCCACAACACAAATTCCATTGACAGAACTAGAAATTTTCTAAAAGCTTCCTTAAATCTCTCCATTTCTCCTTCTCCGTCTCCGTCTCCGTCTCCGCCAGATTCGTAGTTCTTCCCTGCTATCATTTGTACAATTAGACCAAAATTCAATTCCTCTAACCAATCGGTTAAGTTTGTAACTGATTTCTCTTCAGTAGTTTGAATTCGAGAATGAAGATTTCTGATGTTGTTTCGGATTTTACAGAGCTTGATCTGTTTCAATTTCTCAAGACGAGTGTTGGATAGAACCTCCTGGATGATTAATTTCCGTATGTTTCGCCAGTACGGTCCGTAATTAGCTAGAAAAAGCACGGCGTTATTGTACCCAAGGTATTCGCCGTAGAGACAGGCTGGACGATTCGCGAATACGGCGTCGTTTTTTGAGTAACAGTCCTTAACGGCGTCGGAGCTGCTGATTACTAAAACACGGGGGAGTCCTAGACGGAAAGTGAAAACAGGACCGTACTTATCGGCTAAATCAGAGAGTTTCCGAGCTAACGGACGATCATCGCCGTCGTTGTCGAAGTAGAAAAGATGGCCGATTACCGGCCATCCGCCGGCGATTTCCGGTGGTAATGGTAGTTTTGAAGATTTTTTTGTGGATATGAAGAAGTAGAAGATGAAGGCAAGGGTTAACAGTGGTGCAATGGCTTGTATGGGAGGAAGAAGATGATGAAATTCCATGTGCAGAAACTTAATAGGAATAGAGATACAATTATGAAGCAAAGACTTTTTATTTATTTTTATAGTATTAATTAAAATAGATTAAATCACACTTATTAATTGAAATTATTTAATTTTTTAATACACGTTAAATTTAAAATTATGATATATAAATAGTAATGAAAGGAGTGCTTCTCAGTCTTAATTCCTGAAACATATTTCGAATTTTAAAATTTAAACTAATCTATATTTATCTATAAAATTTTTATATATCTTTAAAATATTTTGAATTGTTAATTACTTTTGAACTTCCGTTTAACTTTAAAAAAAAAAAATGCATCACATCAATTAACACAAAAAAATTACTTATCACATCAGTAAGTGTATAGTAGAATAGTGACTTATGAATATTCCTTTATTTTTATTAGAGTTTTCTTGTGTATACTTGAATTTTTAAAATAATATTTATTTTGGGATAAAATTTTTTAAAAATAAACAAGTGTTGGGTCCACAAGATAGTGCCATGTAGGTCGAAAAGGGGTAGAAAATTATTAATAAAATAAATTCAGGGGGGTAATAGGACCTTAGTATAGTATAAGTGTGTCTGTGAGATTTTATTCATAGGTTGAGGGGGTACTTGTGTATTATCCCATAAATCTTCATTATTTATGATGTTTAATTTTTGACTTCCAACTTTCATAATGCACAAATAGACACTTTAACTATCCAACTTTTAAATAAATAAACACACGAGTCCTACATGACACAATATACGTAGGACATCACGTAGGATAAAAAATGACATGTAGGACATGTGTGTCTCTTTATTTTATACAAGTTTAAGTATCTACTTGTTGTGTACATCCAAAGCTAAAGGGCATAAATGTGATTTAAAGCCAAGTTAAAGGACATAGTTATGTATTATGTCAATTAATTATATGGAAAGGACATATCACACTATCAATATATTGACTATATTCAAAATGTTAATAATATTGTCCATATAAATTATTAACTAAAGTTATAAACGTTGTCCTACATTTATTCGCATTTTTCTTTTTGATATTTGAAGATTTGTTTTTGGAGTTATGTTTACTCAAATATTGAATGGTAAAATAATAACTCATTTTAGGAATAAGTGAATAATGTATTACGCGTAACATCAATCACTTATTCCTTTAATCATTTTCAAGTATATAATTAAATTTCAAGTATTTTAGGCATGCAATTATGATATTAATATTTTCAAAATATCTTTTTTTTAAGTAATATGAAATATTGAGTGTAGTTTATACAACAAATCTATATCATTTATAGTGTTCAATTTTAATATATTTTTTTTGGATAATATTATATGTAGATTAATTTGAAGTGTGGAGACTTAAATTGATCATATTGAAAGGAAATATCGCACTATCAATATATTGACTATATTCAAAATATTAATAATGTTGCTCATCATATAAATTGTTGACTAAAGATATAAACAATATTCTAGATTTATTCACATTTTTTATTTGGATATTTGAAGTTTTGAACTATGGGTTGTTTCTATTCAAACATCGAATAATAATATGACAGATAACTTATTTTAGAAATAAGTGATTTGTGATTAATATTTTATTTTACTATTAATATAAATTATTTATTTCTTAAATCATTTTTCATAAGATATATATGTATATAATTAAATTTCAAGTATTTATGCATGAAGTTCTGATATCAACATTTTTCAAATATCTTTTTTTTTCCTCTAGTAATATGAAATATTGAGAGTAATTTAACTATACAACAAATCTTCATCACTTGTGACATTTTTTTTTTTTTTTGAAAATATTCTATGTAGTTTGTCAATAATTTTAAGGCGTAAAGGACATATATATCATATTATCAATATATTGACTATAGTTTAGACAAGAAAAACATCTTCACAGACAAGTCCAATTTATTAGTTACTTTCTGAGTTTCAATTTACCCTGCTTCGGATTGCGTCAGTCGAGACTACGACGTTTAGTTTACGTTGTTGAAATACCAATCGAAATAGATAGATACTAATTGGACTTAACTAATACCACAAGAGACAACTTACACGAAAGGAGGGAAGAAACGAAACAACTTCTAGAATGCTTCGTAGCTTTCTGAAGATTAGATGTGAACGTCAATACACCCTTAGGAGTCTACTTAGCCCACTGAAAACTAAGTAGATGTAAAGAAGGCCCAATATTAGAAAAACTAGAAAGCCCAAAAATATGGCCCATTTAGCTTCACTTTACACAAGGGTTGTTCATGAATCCTTTAGAATTGACTTTTAATAAAATTAATTAAAATCAAATGTAATTCATATTTATTGATTTAATTATTGTTTTTTCGTTCGGTATATCAAATTATAAGAAAAATTCACGTTCTTTTCTTTGTATAAAATTAAATAAATTTAACCCTTTGCTAATTTGTAATCCTTTATTATTCCATTCATTATAGTAATAACTATAGTTTTCTTGAATCATCGAAAAAATATTTTGAGATCTATAAGGCCTACTAAAGAAAATTACTATATCTACAGAAAAGTTACTCAGTTCATCTGAAAACCTGAATCTTTATTTAGCGTAGCCGCGACCGAAAATCACAATAATTAAGTGAAAAATCCACTAACTCAAACCCAAACACTTCACTAAGCACAATGGGAATACTAAAAAATTAAACAAAAGGTAGGATCATTAAAAGATTCGAATAGATCAATTGCATCATCATTCTACCTAATTCTTATGACTCAAGGACTTAAAATATTCCAAAAAGCAGTGATATTGCAATCTGATAACTGAAAATTAAGTATCCCCCTAATTTTTAAAATATTATTATTATTGTTATTATTAAATTAAAACATAGACATCCATTTGAGTGTCCTTCCATGTATTTTTTTTTATAGTAATAAGATTAGCTTTAGACAGAATATAATGCCTAAGTCATTGTCAATCGTTATGATTAATATGTTTTGGAGTTTATTATTGAGTCGGTTCTATTCAGAAGAGGTATTCATATTTTTTTTCTAATTACAATGATCTCTTTAAATTTATACCTTATGAATACATTAAAGAGTATCTCATTCACACTATAACATAAATCGAATACATTAAAAACTTGCTTGGATACATTAAACACTACCTCAAATACATTATAAATAAATCGAATACATAATATGTAGCTCGAATACATTAAATATTGGCTTGGATACATGAAATAAATTAGGAGAGAAATATGGAATTTTAAAGGTTTTTAGAAATACAAGAAATATTAAAAATAAGAGAAACATAAGACGTGCATTTTAATAATTTCTTATACGTAAATTTAACCTTTTAAAGTATATCATAGCAAAACGATAAACATAATTGTAGTCATGGATTCAAAATTTGAATTTTATAGATTCTTAAAAGTATTGGACGGTGAACTCTTGCCTTGGCTATTTCACAAGGGGAAATGAAATTGTTCTTGAATAATAAAGTTAAAATTTTTGAAATAGAAATGCATTTTCTCATGTTCAAATCCTTTGGAATTAAAAATAAAATTGTTAGGAGTGTCACCTCTTACAATGAACCTATAATATATAAATACAAATTTAATGTGATTTATATATGAACATCGAACCTGTAATATACAAATACAAATTTAATATGACTATATATGAACATCGAACCCTAAATAAAAGCATGGAATACTATAATTGAATATAAAGTGTTGCTTACATGAAAAGGAGGGTTTAACAAATTGCTTAATTCACAACAAAAAGTGAGCACTTTTACAAAAGAGCCATTGCCACTAGCTACTATTATTGCAAGATGAGGCCAATCACCTTTTAGCTAATCTTTTGAGTCTTTTTTTGTTGTTGAAACTTGAAAATAAAGTGGGAACTAATTTACAAAAGCTAAGGAGCACCAAAAAAAAAAAAGCAATTTAATTACCCAAGTGAGAAGCAATGGAAAAGAAAGTTATTCACAAGGACCAATTAGATGTGCATGCCTTATTTATTTACCACCTACAAAATTCAAATTAAAGAGGATCAATCATAAAGTTCATTGACTCATTATAATAGATGCATGAAGTATATATAAAAGTAGATATTATGTGTTGAATATATTTAGAATCGTTCGATAGTTGGTTTGAATTATGCAGGGTTTAATAATGTAAGTATCAGTTATGCATATGTTAATGATTCCATCTTTTATTCTACATAAGATAATACACATATTCTCTCATAACTTGTACATGTATTAATTATGTTGATTCGTAAAATTATCAACCAAACATCACATTCATTTTATACGTAAACAACTTATTTTGCTAACTAGCTAGCGAACGTTGTATAACTTGTATAAACTTAGTAAAATTATAAAATTCTTCTTTTCTAGCTACTAAACAACTTCTTAGTTAAAATTCTGATTTCATCGCTGATGAAATGATAAGATATTATTATTGTTGTTATATTTGACTCATCATACCTTTTAACAAGTGGCATGAGAGTAAAAAAGTAGATGAGCATGATCAAGATATATATAAAGATGAGGCTAATAACCTAAAAAGAAGAGAGTATACTGACCTTTCTTTTCACAAAGCTTATTTAGAACAGAAAGGAATACAATGAGGAGTGCCACACCAGCTATGAGCCCAATTGTAATTGCTAGTGTCTTTTCAACATCTTCATCTCCTGCAATTTTGTATATATTCCCAAAAATAGAGATAATTACGAGTCTGAATCATTCGATTATAAATTTATAAAATAAGTCTATTCAAACGTCTAGAAGGTAAGTTAATCACCGTGGTTTGACAATAAAGAATAGAACATATCTAAGAAAAATACTATAAGATATGTACAAAGTTTGTAAGTAAATGTATGTTTTATTATAAATATATACACAACACATTATACATACTTATACAAAACATATACATAATATATAGCTTATATTTTGATCATGTTAGTAAATTAATTGACCGAATAATATATATCGATAACTATCCCTATTATGTGAAGTAATTAATTTGTATAAGTACATTTTATCAACTTACCTATTCAATGAATATTTT
The DNA here is from genome assembly GCA_032847665.1 of Solanum chilense. Taxonomy (NCBI): domain Eukaryota; kingdom Viridiplantae; phylum Streptophyta; class Magnoliopsida; order Solanales; family Solanaceae; genus Solanum; species Solanum chilense. Next base: position 1,426,432 of record CM064966.1, read on the forward strand.
GTATCAGCTTCTCTTTCAATTATAATAATTCATATGATTGAATCTAGTTTCATTTTGTAGTACAAGCTTCTCCTTTAAGTATATATTAGGAAAGAAATATGACCATTGGTGAAATGTTATGTATAACAAATATATGTAGACATAGAAAAAGAATTTTACGAAATTTATATTTTTTTCAAATGTATATATACAATTATATTAAATCCTCTTGATTAATCCTTCTTCAGTTTATCTATTTATATTTTGATTTTTCTTGATAAAATTTTTGATTCCGCCACTAATGCTATACTACCTTGTATATATACCTAATGTATTAAGATCAAAATTTGAATCAATGAGTGGTATGAAAATTTTTCTCTTTTCAAGTGAAATTTCCCAATAAATTAAAGAGTGACAAATAAGATAAAAGCAAGTGGAATATTTTGAGAACCACAATATTGTGAAGTTGCAAGTGGAAGAGTGACCACATTTTTCTTTTGTCATGACTTATTAATTGTAAATTTCTTGGAAGTTCTTTTGCATTTGGAAAATGACATTAAGTCAATGCATGGACTAACAAGTAGAATATTTATGTTAGATAATTATTTACAAATAATATACTAACAACTAACAAGTGTGACATATAATGATTGTTTTTGTTGAATGATGTCTAACTGTCAAATTATGATTAAGTGATTATGCAATAAAGTTATGCTTAGTGTACATAAGATTATCTAATTCTATCCGTAATTAAAAGATAGAGGCGAAAGCGCAACTAAAAAAAAATATCTTTAATTCTAATTCAATTATTTGATCTAAAAGTCAGTTCATGAAGTGAACAATGCTCAAAATCATATTATGAGACTAAGTTACATCGACGTTAAGGAATTGATTTAGAAAATTCTAACAACCCTCGCCCCTCCTCCCACCCCCTTCCCACACAAATCTAAGCCAACTAATTAAAGTGTGAATAACATAATATAAAATTTAATTCGAGTAAATTAAAAATTGAAATGGATCGGACTACTCTGATATCATGATGAGAAATTAATCTTGAGCTAATTTACGTCAAATACTAATTCATAAACTGATAATGGTCTAATACCATGTAAAAGACAAATTAATTTTGTTTGGTCTTTCTTTTCTATTTTCTTCAAATAATTCGACCTATCCCCAAAAATTATCGGATAATTCACCAAAATTTATTCAAATATAGATAATTTTGTTTGATTTTCTTAATATATTGGAGATTATCATTAAGAAGGAATAAATCACCCCTAAACCATAAGAAAGAAAATAAGTCTTCCAATTATTGATAAAAAGGAAGAAGGAAAGAAATAGCAACACATACTTTTACTTTTTCACTTTTATAAAATTTGAAAGAAAATAATAATAATAATAATAAAGCAAAAAAGGACATAAATAAATAGACTTTCTTCATCCTAACCTCTATGCTTACTCATAGCCAACCTAAGAGAACCCTCCCTTAATAGAAACCTAACCTACCTTTTATTTAATTAAGGGTTTAATTAATTAGAGTTGTATTAAATCACCTTACACCTATATGTAATTACTAATCTCAAGAAGAAAGATAAAATAAATAGTATATCCCTATCAAATATTACTAGTACAAAAAAAGAAAATAAATTTCTTAATTACAAATAAAAAGTTGAATATTTTATATAGTAAGAATAAATGAGTTTTAAACAATTTATACGACACTCCATAAGAATATTTATGATCTATTTTGAATAATAAGTTCAAAAATTTATATTTTTTACTTTTAAACGTTATATATCACTATCCAAAATTCAAACACCATCACATAAACACAAATCGAGTATTACTTCCTAGTCCGATTTGGCCATCCAATACTCAACCAATCAATTATCGCTATGTCACCAAAATTTTATCAAATCTAAATATCAAACCTTAATTCAATTACCGACAATAACAATCTAGTGTGATTTCACATGTGTAATCACATGTGTAATCAGGTAGAATATACAAAATCTATTTTCTATACGTATAAAATAAGAAAGTAATTTCTGATAAACTCTCAACTCAAAATAAACTTAAAAACAATCATACAAATTTCTCGTGACCATGCATGAAAAGTGAAAACGTTGAGTAACTTAAATTTACCGTAAAAAAGTTAGTGGAAAATAACGGCTTAATTATCTTATCACATTTTTACTAACAAAAGCAAAATAAACATAAAGATATAACTCATGCACCACCAATTATTATGGCGGAGCCGCTTACCGCTTTTAGACGTGAATCCACGCTCCGAGAACCGCGCGTAGCATTTTGATAAAAACATATCTCCCCAAGGTGAGGACCCACACTCGCTTTTCAACCGTCTGATCGCCTCCGATAAACAATCATCACACTCACTCATACTCAAATCTTGCGTACACTGCGCTACACCGTGTATTTTCCCTGACCCGGCAACCCGAAAATATTGACCCACAGATGATAAATACGTCAAAATGCCGTCGTTTCGGGTCATCATATCCGAATCATCCATAATGGATGGTCCACATTTATGCATGACAGTTCCTTTGTCTTCAATCCCAAGAAATGAAACATTATCGTACTTTATAAAACATCCATCCAGCTGTAACGCTCCGCCGCACGAGACGGGGCAGAGCGTTCCAAGCTGAGTCAGTGCCGCGGCGACACAGTTATGACATTCAGTACTGCTTAAGTCGCCGCGGCACTGAAAAAGACCGTACGCCACGTCGTACTGAGTCGAACCGGGCATGGATATCTTGAAATTGTTGAAATTTGACATTGACGCTGAGTTGACTAAGGAACTGAGTAGCGAGTTGACGTTCGACTCGTAAACCGTGCCCGGATTATATTTTTGTTGTGTACATCCACCGTAAACGAAAGATTGTATCTACGTAGCGTTTGATTGGTGAACAAAGAATATAATTATCATATAGTAAACAAGAAGAACATGATGAAGAGAATTTTTTTTAATACAAAGTTTCATTTTTTTGGTTCTTTGAGGTAATGGGGACTAATGTTCAATATATTTTTTTGTATGGAAATTTTGTGGGGTGGGGGGTAGGGTTGTTTGGTGGAGATTTACGTGAGAAAATGGTGAACTCAAGAAGTATTATTTATGTATGGGATATGGACCATGGATCTATATGACTAGTATAATTAGAGTATGAAAAACAAGAGAGAGAAAAGGAAGTGGTGGGGGATAAGTTTACTACTAGTTTAAAATTAGATGTCGTTTTAGATTTTCTTTATATATATTTTTTACTATATAGAATTATTGGTTAAATCTTTCTTTATCTCGAACTTCGAATAATGACAGAGTCAGAAATGACTATTTATAAAGCACGAATGAGTGATCATAAGTTTTCGTTAAGTAGAGATTTTGATTTTAATTTAATGTTGTTTTTCTTCTTTTTATATATATTTTTTACTATATAGAATTATAGGTTAAATCTTTCTTTATTTCGAACTTTTAATAATGATAGAGTCAGGAATGACTATATATAAAGCACGAATGAGTGATCATAAGTTTTGTAGAGATTTTGATTTTAATTTAGTGCTATTATTCTTTTTTTTTTCCTCTTTTTAACATGAGATTGGTGAGAATATCATAACAAAGGTAAATGTAGATTATTCGTACTGAATTTAGAGTATTTTCTGTGCATAACACAGATTTATGAAAATTACAAATAAATAATAGATATAAATCTATATTATTAAAAATATAATAAATTAAATATTAAAATTTTTTAACGATTGAATTGGTAGAATTTATAATTGTGAACCATCTTCTAAAACACAAGAGATGTGCAAATGTAAAGTACATGTGATATAAGTGTAGAATTAATAACCTTATCAACTCACTCAAATAGATATAAATAAGCTTTTCTATATATGAATTTTGAAAATTTTAAAATAAGATAGTTATTTACTAGAATAAGAGTATGAAGGGAAAAAAAAAACAAAGGGGAAGTCTTTGTGTATTGTGGATTTGAGGGGCTGTTATAGATGTGGATTTGTATAAATTTATTTGGCATTTTTAATTTTGTATTTTAAGATTTAGATAAGTATATTCTTTATCATATTTCATTTAAAAATATATATATTGTTAATTATTATTATCTATAGTACGTATTTTTTATCAAGTTTTTAAATACTCAGATTCCATTTTTAATTTATAACTTGAATATTTCATGGTCAAATTTACTTAAATTTAAATTATTTAACTTTTGAAATTTAAACTTATATCATATAAATTGAGACAGATCGAATACCATAATAATAATAATAAAATGCTAGTGTTATTTTTTATATAAGTAACATAGAAGTTGTAATATTGTCTTTATACTGTTTGCAAAAGGCATTTTCTCATTTTGGCTGTTAATGCTTTTTCTAGTGGCTTTCCTTTATGTATTGTACGTTATTGAATCATCTTGTTCCCTCACTTTTTTCTAAAAAGAAATAAATATATATATATATATTGTTTAACTTATAATAATATATCATTTACTTCTTTAGATGTTTCGATATTTATATAATAAAATTGTAATTCATTATAAATTTCAAATGCTTATCAAATCTAAAATATAAAAATCAAAGGTTATTTTTTTTTTAAAATCTTTTAAATCATTCATTTCATAGTTTGATGGATTTTTTTGAATAACCGATTAATTAGACGAGAATAAAAATAAATAGTCTTATTCTATGCTAACCTAGCTTTAAGATATTAGAAAGTGTATAATTAATAGATGTAAGTACTCCTATTAAATTCGATCTTAGATAAATCATATAACGCTTTAAAATTGTACGTAATATATTTATATAAATAAGTCTTTTGAAAATAAAATAATATATCGTTTAATTTCAATTCGACTTTAATGGTATATGAAGAGTTAAATAATCCTGCTTTTTTTTTTTGGGTGGGAGGGGGGGAGGGGACACTTTTTGATTTTTAGGTGTTTCAAATAATTATGTTCTCCATTTTATTATATATTTAATGTTAACAATTTTATATGAAAAATTACTTGAATACAATAAATAGCCTATAATCCTTACTTTTTCTTTTTCTATAAGAGATATTTCAAATAATATTTTTTAAAAATATTTTTTTAACTAGATATCTTTTTGGAAAAATAGGTTGGTATAGGCTCTAATAGCTTTGGTGCTAAACAATTAGGTGAAGTGTCATTTAACAAGTTAGGTTTAATTTCCTATTTAAAATTTAGATAAAATCTAAAAATGTTGACTGGGATTAAAACTATTTAAAAGGAGGACATACAGGAACCTAACTAATTTAGTTAAACACCTTTTCTATTATTTAATTATTACGTAAAATATCAAACTATTAATTTAAATTAAATTCTATAAATATACTTTAATTTAATTATATACTATAGCAAACTATAGCTATTTTCGCCACTTTTCTTGGTGAAATTTCGCTCGCCACACTGGTTTGGTGGCAGTCTTTCTCGCCTCTCTCGCTTTTTATACAAACACAAACGCATTAATAAAGCGTTTGTGTTTGTATAAAGTAAGATGAAATTGTATAAATACATATATTTTTGTTCCCCTCTCTCCCCTCTCCCAGATCTTGCTCGCCACTCTCCCTAATATCGCTCGCCCCTCTCGCTTATACAAACAGAAACGAAATGTATAAATTGTGTTTCTGTTTGTATAAAGCGAGAGAAAATTATATATACACATGCAAATACATATATTTTCGTCCTATACATTTATAATTATACAACAAAAATATTCCCCTGCCAGTTTCTTTTGCCTTTCTCTATTTCTCGTTTTATACAATTCGATTCAATTGTATATTCCCTGCCCAAGTGTCTTTTATCTTTCTCTCTTTCTCATTTTATACAAATTTAAATTGTATATAATCATCATATACACTTATAATTACAATACAAATATTTCTTTGCCGAAGTCTCATTTGCCTTTCTCTCTTTCTCGTTTTATACAAATTTAAATTTTATATAATTTCTTTCTTTCTTGTTTTATGCAATTCATTTTATACAATTTGCTTCAATTGTATATGCATAGTCTATTATACATATATATGTTTGCTATGAAGCGTAATTATGCAAACTTTGCTATAACATATAAATATGAATTTTGTGTTTGCTATGTGTGAAAGTTACCCTTATTACTATTGGCTCTTGAAAACCATTTTTAAATATATTTTTAACCTGAATTTAATATCAAAAAAGATATCTATAAAAAAGCCTTATATTTCTAGTAGTAAATTCCCTAAATCATTGAAAACTATTTTCAATAGAATTTCATTAGAAATTTGTATTAATAAAAATATTTGTAAGAAACCCGTGTTTATAGTAATAAACTTTTTTTATCTTTATTGAAAATCATTATTAATAGAACTTTGTCAGAAATTTATATTGATGAAGTTACCCATAAAAACACGACTTTTTAGTTATAAAAATCAATTTTATTTTTTGAAGTTATGTTTATGTTCGCCCTCATAATATTAAAAGACAAAAATATTATATAATGGGAGAAAATGCACAATAACTTGATATTAAAGCTACTCCTAAAAGAAAAAGAACTATGATTTTCAGAGGATTTTATTAAAAGAAATTGTATGTTTAGGTCTTAACTAACTATTTTAATTTATTGGCTTAAATTATATGTTAGCGTTCTTTTTTACTCATTTTGAAAAAATAATATTTAAAAATCATAAAATAATTTAAGACAAAGGGAGTACGAATAAGAATTTAATTTTTGTACACCTAAAAGTAAATTCTAAGAACGAGAGTGTTGACATAACTGAAAAAATTATTGTCGTTTGATCTGGAGATCACATATATAATAGCCCGTTGTGGTTTATTCTTTTACGAAGCATTCATCGCGATAGATTAATGTATCAGATTGCCCCTTTATTTTGGTTTATACCTTCAAATAAATTAATTTCTTTTCACACAAATACATATATCACACATGAGATAAATATTTTATATCATAATGCTTGTGCTAAGATACGTATATACAATCAATATAGTTACTGCGAAATGATTGAGATCCTTATATTTTTAATCGCAAGTTTTAGATTCGAGTTTTCAGAATGGAAAAGATCTAGTTGGAAGCATCGCCCAAAAAATGAGCCCTATAATAATGAGCAAATACGAATATGATCTGACTCTAATGTAAATATCGAACCTTAAAAAATTAAAAAAGAAAAAAATAATAGAGCTTTCATGAAGGACCATAAATTGATTTCAAAGACTAGTAATAAAAGGGGGGCATTGGCTAGGGATCTTAGGAACTATAGGACACCTTAGAGACTTAATAATTTAATGGCATGTGTTAATTAATTGAAATCTTTCTTACACTAGCTATATGTTCTATTCATGTAATTTCTATTATTAAAATCATCACCTTAATTAGTAATAAATATTTATTTTCCAAAATGGCTTATTTGGTCTTAACTCTCCTAATTTGAATGGTCATTATGTACTTAAATTGTTAAAAAAATAATCTTAAATATTATGCTTGAAGAGTATCACTTGTAATCTAGTTGAGATTAACATATATTCCCAAATGTTTATCCATTGTACAATAATTAGTTGACACTTAATTTTCACATAAGATAATGATTAGGACATTCAACCAAAAAAAATGGTGTTTAATCTATTTCAACTCTTGACTTATATTAGTGAGTTATTTGGTAGCTACATATGATATTTTATAACAAAAAGAAAATATGATTTTGTCAATGACATGCTAGTATTTTTTAATCTATATATAGGAGTTTAAATTATATTATATTGTTGGTGCAAATAATTTTTATACTATTGTATTATCCAAAGCATGTCTAGGTATGTTTTCTTAAAATATGAAATTAGAAATCTTTTTTTTAAAAAAATTAATTAAAATATGGGATTAATTACATTACCAAAGGAAAATGAGCAGTACTTATAATTCCTTTATTCCTAACAAATGTCTCAGATTCAAGATCAAAAAACTTGAATTATCTTTGATAAAAAATAATTTTATCCTACTTCGAAATAAAACTTTTTTGTTTGAATATAAATTAGTCGAGTGCTAAAATAAATTTTAAATATTTAAACGGAAATAAAAAGTAAAAAAAAAAAAAATTCAACTAGTTAGTGTAATCATCATATTTGACGACAACGTGTTGCTTAGATGATAAATACTTCTCGATCACTTTCAACAATTATAATTCTAAATTTGAATCACCAAGAAAGCAAAGATAAGAGCTCCTCGAGAGGAGTTAAAAATAAAAAATATCATAATTCATAACTGAACTTTTAACACATATTATATTATTACAGTTTATTCATTTTTACATGAATTTTAACTATATGCGTATGAATTCAATTTTGTTGGGAATATAATTGAATAATAACTAAATGATTTATTTAATTATATTCTCAACACGATCCTCTCATGCGAGTCTGAATTAGTTAAATAGAGTAGCTAACTAAATAAATTTGTTAATAATTTATCGCTTATTCATAGCTAAATGAATTAATATAATTTTTCTATAATTTTAATACAAAATTGCCTCGCGATTTCATAGTTTTCTTGGAGAGATTCATAATATTATTTCTATAATAACCTTCTTTTCTTTATCTAACTTTTTAAGAAATTGTGATCAAATCCCATGAACTTACACTCCCACTAATTAATTTGATTGATTGAGTCCATTTCATCAAATTATATTATTATCATAAGAAAAGGCAGACAATAATTCCCAACTAAGGTTGTCTCTTGTTTAATTTATTTGGAGCAATTGAGAAAAAGAATAAAGGTACATTCTTTATTCTTTGTTTATGTTGATTGATAAATAATTGCAAAGGTAACGACACATAACCAATTAATTAATTAGTTCATATATCTTATATCATATAGTAAATACTTTTCATGGTTGCTTCAATTGGTGGAAAAATTAATTTATTACTCTCATGTTATATATATACATGATTGGCGACAGAATCATGATTTTTAATAAGAAATTCAAAATACAAAAAAATAAATATATAAAAGGTACAATATGTACTATAAATACATGAAAAGTAATTTATCGATATTTAATAATATAATTTTCTGTGCAAGTGAATTAAGGTAAATCTCATTAATCCTATCTGACTCTGTTCCTTACGAGTGGAACAAAATTATGAATTAAGATATGAGATAACTTATTCTATCATTATATTACAAATAGTAAGATACAGAATTTTGAAATTAACTAATACTTGCTGACTTATACATAATTTGGAAATAAATATATATACTATTTCGAAATTGTTATCTTTTATCTCTTTATCTCTAGTATAAAAAGATCGAAAAAGGTACATGAGAGTTTGAATTGATTGATGACCAAATTATGTCCATTGGGACTTACTTTAATTTTTCTATGCATAATATTTGACTTGACTATATATTATATTGACTCCCTTAAAACACGAAACTTGCTTTATGTCTCTTTTTTTCACTTTGTCGTTGGGGGTGGGGGGTGATTTATCTATTTATTTTGTTTATTTATTTATTATTGATAATGATTTTGAACATTAAAAAAAATTGTTACATTCATATTCATATCATAAATAAATGATAATATTTATTTATTATTGATAATGATAATATTTATTTATTATTGATAATGCTAACATTTCTTTATCACTCTAGTAATTCTATTGACTACTTAAGTATATAAATTCAAGAGTGTAATAATTGATTACTCCATCGAAGTAGAAAATTATATTTTTTGTTATGTTATTAATTATCTTTTTAAGTGTTTTTATATCTGATATATTTAAAATTACAAAAAAAAAAATTAAAAATAAGTACATATCTTTATTAAAAATCACACCAAAAAAAAAGTCTATCACACTTCTAAAAAAGGAACATTTATAACACTTTTAGACAATTTTCACATAAAAAAATGAAGAGAAGTGCATGTAATATATAAGATTATTGAATAAAACTTTTACATGAAAGTTTTTTATTTTTATTTTGAGCTAAATATGAAAATACATAACATGAGTTTGGATTATGACATTTACATGTAAATTTGTAGTATCACTAGAAAATAATGGTCTCAATCTATCATGTCTTTTCATTACTTAAATTTTTGAGCTTTGGATATTTGTCTTTTATTTCATGCACATGGCCACATAGTTTTGTGTTTTTCTCCATACATAGTTTCGTACCTTAATGTCTTTGAATTGGTCTCTAGCCACATAACTTCTTTGAAATTTGTTTCTTACGTAATATATATATATGCTTTTTAACTTGGTTTCAATTGAAATTTATGTTTCTTATATTGAATACGTATAAGTAGACGTATACATCCTATACAGTTATCTAACTTTTTATTTATAAGATTGAGTAATATATGAATAAATATTAAACTCGAGTCTGACAGAAAGATAATTTGTGTGGGTGATTTTTTTTTCTTTCTTCTTTTAGTTCTTTGATATATTTAAGTTTGCCCAATTTCTTGGCGAGTATAAACAAATGTTAGGGAAATTTCATTTTTGATTGATTGGATCAAAGTACAAAGGTTTGATTTCGTGTGGGATCATATAACTCAATCAAGATTTTTTACATACATGATTACATACTTCAAAATGAAAATTTGTCTTTCATTTGGATACATAACAAATCCCTCGCCTACATCGGCATTCTCTCGTGGTATTCTAAATACACGTGATCACACCAACCAGATACATACGAAATACAAATACATGTATCTAGTGTATATCTAGTGTGACTTTCTCTCTATTTTTGTGTATCTGGTAACAAAATACATGTATCTAAGTGTATTTTCCTCAAAATACGATAGAGAACTCTTAATTAGTGGTAAGATGCGCAAATAAGAATAATAATTGTATATATAGTAGTAAAGTATGTCTAATTTTGTACTTTTCCTACTTTTAAAGAGAGAAAATTTATCAACTACCAATTTTGGATTTAAAATATTATAGAAATATATTTCAAAGGATATAATATTTTCTTTAAAAATAAGATAAATAAAACGGCTCATACTTGAAAGATCGATTTTTAGGAAATTTAGCACGTATTATCAATGTGGCCCAATAATTGGCACTAAACAGCCCAATTCCAATTTTGCTCTCAGTAGCTCAATAACATTTCAAATCACATAATATATATACATATACATATATATCTTTTGTTAATATTAATAAACTAGTTATCCGAACGATATATTTGAACCGAAACCCCATTTCAATATGGCATTTTGTAGCAAAATTCTTCACCCATTAACAATACAATATTCCTTTCATATTTTTTTTTATACTGTGAATTAATTATATATTATCTCACTAATTAATAATTTCATATCAAATTTCAAGTCAAACAGAATACATATAGTTTTACCATCAATAATCAATTAAACTTAAACGAATTAGATGAATTACATTTTCATAGATTAATTCTACCACCTCCACCTTCTACATATTAGGAAGGTCACAAACAAAAGAAGGAAAAATGTAAGTTTCATCAAACAAAAAATAATTAGTGTCATATAATAAAAGAAAAAAATTAAATCACCCCATTAATCATCAGTATAAAGAAATAACACTTCACAAATTACAAAGAAGAGAAAAAATCCACAAGATATCACTCCATACATTACAAATGTTCTTACTATACATAGTGGCTAGGATTAAATCCATTTTTATGAACTTGATATAAATCTGATAATAAAAACAAAACTACTTAAAAAAAAGATCCTGTTCAAAATAATTGAGAAATTAAATGAATTAGCTATAATTTGAAATTAATTAATTACTTTTTCTTCTTGGCTTGTTGCTCCTTGGCCATTTGTTCAAATAAGCTACCATCATAAACACCCTTAATTATTTCTTTTTTCAGTAATCCATGCTCATCTTTGCAAAGAAAATATAAGATTTTCCACTCTGAAAGAGCAGCAACACTGCATAATATAATCACCTTATTAGTATATAAGTTTCTTGCTTAACATGAAGCCAAAAAAAAAAGGGGGTGGGGTGGGGTGGGGAGTGGGGGGGGGGGTCTATGAGTTTTCTACTTGAATTATCATCAAATGTTTATCGAAATCAACATCAAAATATGAGTTGTTTACTTTTTCTACATGAACGAGGGTGATTGTTCAAGTAAAAAGGGTGAACAACTGATAGTTGAAGATGATTTCGATAAACCTTTGATGATATTCATGTAGAAAACTCACTTTGATAATTTAGATATGAAATTCAAAAAACTAAGATACGAATTTAGGTGCTTTTTTTTTTTTTTAATCCTTGACTATAATACTTTTGAAGAGTAACAATTTGTGTGTTTACTAATAGATTTTTCAAAAGTGTTTTGAATCCAGAAAAAAACATTTATACTATAATTCAAAAACACTGATCTTTTTCTTTAAAGCTTGATCTAACACCTCAATTTTTAAAATAAATATTTCAAAAATAAAATAAAAATTGGTTTCTCAAAAACTTTGCCTAACATGCCATTAACCTATAAAAGAAATAAATTTAACAATGGGAAAATGCTCAAAAATATCATTGAACTTTGAGAAAAGGCCCATCTATATCATTTTCGTTTAAGAAAACACTCATCTATGTCATTATTTATTAACTGAAATTGACATAGATGAGTCAAATTTTTAACAGATGAAATAACTAAACCTTTTCTTAACGTTTGATGACATATTTGAGCCTTTTTCCTTTTAAAAAAATGAGTCTTTTTTCAAACGAAAATAAAAACGGAAGAAGTCTTACTATCCCTTAGAGTCATTTGGTTGCTTGTTTGCCTTAAGCATATCATCCAATTCTTGGGCTGTTAATGCATTTTCATTTGAACGTGCATGTTTGCTGAATATCTCTTCGAATTTTTCATGAACAAATCTTCAAAATGAAAAAAAAAAACAAACAATTTTTAGTTCTACTTTTTAATATTATTAATTAAAATGTTTAATATAATGTAAGAAGGACTTGTAACTTAATTAGCTAGGTCATAGGTTCAAATTCTGAACGTAATAAATGATTTTAATCCGATATATTTACAAAATAAATAAATAGAGGGACGGATTCATTATTCCGAAAAATGTGTTTACCTTCCTTCACTATCGTAGACCCCACTGTCACTGGTGTGTTTGGCAAGTTTGATGTTTTTCACTTCAATAGGAAAGAGTAAAGAAGGCCCTTTTCCCTATATTATTATTCAATATTATATCGTTAAAAAAAAAACGCATTAATTTTAAAATTTATATTCTTAAACATATCATATAGTAATATTTTGTGTACTATTTAATAAAAAGATGTTATTTTAATTGCTTTTATATATAATTTAGACAGATATATGAGACGTAGAGGGAATGTGGATCGGTACGGTGTGGATTGAAGCTACAAGAGTGGGAGTGGAGTGAAGATGATATGTATTGAATAAAAATAGACTATGATATAATTAATGTAGAATGACACTCATGTAATGTTTTCTTAGAAAAATATTTTAATTATTTTTTAACCGATCGAATATGAAAAAATTTAAAATTCCTTTGAAGCTAAGGGAGAAGCTTTATCTAACAATTAGAAAACACAGTAAAATTAAACTTCAAATGAATTAAATAATGACTTGATTGATCAAACACATGCATGCAAGATAAGCTTTTTCTAATGACATGTTAAGTATTTTATATAATTTAATTTAGGCGTATAATATACATGTGAACGTAACTTTGGATAATTGAGCACAACTCGGAGATAAAAAGTAGTAGAATAAATTCATTTAAATAAAAGAGATCTCGATAAAATCATTTCTCGATTTGTTCGTGTCATTTTTATATTAAGCATCTATTTTTTTTTCTTCTATAAGTTTGAAATACCATACATCTGTAAAAAGTTGGTTATACTATTGCTCCACTTTGGCAACATTAGGGCCCATTTCTAACCATGCAAACCACTTCTAAAAAGACATTTTATAGAATAATAATACTCTCTCTCCGTCCACAATTATTTGACAGATATATTAGAAATAGATATTCAAAATTAATTATCAATTTAAACAATCAAGAAATAAATAGTTATTTTTTTCCAATTATGTCCTTAATAATTATTCCATTTTGTTCGATTGAAAAGTTGTGTAAAATTTTGATACTCTTAATATAGTAGGGTTATATTAGTCAAATTACATGTTATATTAAATTTTCCTTAAGGGGTGCATGACCTTACTCTGACAAACAATTGTGGAGGGAACGAGTATATGAATAGAGAAAATTAGAATTTTAATTCATTGGGTTCAAAATTTTATAAGAATAATTTTAAGTAATAATAATTGAATCTATATTTAATGTGTGTATATATTAAATAAATTTAATAACATGAATATATTATTTAAAATAAATCTATTAAATTTGACCAAATCCACAAATATATTACTTACTCAACACTTGTTACGAAGTGCATTTTTTAATCCAAAGAGTAGAGTAGAAGGTAAATTTAGATTTTCAATTTGACGAAGGATTCAACTGACATTAAGAGTTTCGATACAAATTTAAATATATTTCGCGTTAAAAATAATAAATTCAGATGAATATGTCGTGATTATAAAAAAAAAAAACTATTGTCTTTTCCTTTACTTCTTTTCTATTTACACCCCTCCCCCTGCCCCCTCTCCCAACAAAAATAAATAAATAAATAAAATACTTATTCATGCAAAAACTATTTCATGACTTCTATTATACGTCATATTAACTACCTTAGTCTTTCAATATAATATTTTTAATTATTTTTATTTCTGTTACGATTTTCAATATTTAAATAATAGGAAATAATAAAGCGTCATATTCAAATTTACGAATCATGGATGATAGTATATTAAAAATAATCTTTAACGATAACGATATACATAAATAAAGAGAGACTTACCGGTCGAGTTTTTCGGCTGAGGCCAAAATTAATGAAAAAGGAGGCAAAAATTGAAAGAAAAATATTACTTCCAATTTTTCGAAAACCTGAAAAATAAATAAATAAATTTAAAAATTAAAGGGTGATATTTCACTTGTTATTAAATGGTACACAATTGGTGCTATAAATTAAGGTAGATGTAAATATTATTAGGATTTACTAAATTCTAGTCCACATATTACTATTGATTTTTATTTATATGTATTCAATAATACAATTATTTTTTTAAAAAAAGTGGCCAGGACCATATATATATTAAATTGAAGCAAAAAAATTTGTAGTGTTAAATTAATAGGTTGGGATAAATTAGAAAATATCAAAATCGATTAAGATAATAAAATACGAGTTATTTACTCGCTTAAATGTTACTTGACATGAAGTGAATTGGATTAGAATGAACAAAAAAAAAAAATGGTTTTAATCCGCTTTATTCTTATCCTTTTATAATCAAAATTTGATTTTATATGATTTATTCGAGTACCTAATAAAAAAATTCTTATATAATAACTATATGATAAATATCTTATAAAAATATTTAAACAAATTTCTACTAAGTTAATTTTGAGTTGCATATCAGCCATGTTTAACCTAAGGAAATAAAATAAGCAGATTATTAACCCGCCTAAACCTAAATAAATTAGGCGAAATATGATTTTATAGAATAATTTTGCCACCTAATGGAAAAAAAAAAGTACTCTAATAACACTATAATTCCGTAATAATAACTAATTATAAAAACCTAAAGTATTTTCATTATATCAAACAACTTGAAACTCCAATTTTCCACCACAAATATTTTCTCCAATTATTTACCATAAATTTTTATTGTCATGAAGAAACACACGATTCCTTTGAGGCTAACAAAAAATTGGGACTCTTCTCTCCACTTATTCATGAGCAATGCAAATCATAAAAAAATAGTTCAATCTATATATACAGTATAATTTTCAGACATGGAATATTTAAATAGATTCTTTATTCGATAGATATAGAAAAAATAAAAATACCTTGATAAGTTTCCCAAGGGTAAATTATTCCATCGTTATTGATATCGAAGAACATAACATGTTTTTGTAGAGGAGTAGGTTCGATCTTCTTAACTCCTGCATATAAAATTATAATTAGATGAACTATAGCTCATCAAATTAATTGATCTCGAATAATATGAAAATTATTTTTAAAAAAATTAAAAAAATTTGAATACCTTCTTGGTGAATGTTGTTTGAGGAAGCCATATTTAAAAGTTTGGTTATTTTAAGAATATAATAATGAATAGAGAAAAGAAGCTATAGAAGAGAGCAATAACAATATGAAAGAATAAAGCAAGTATATATAGAAGTTGATGTGTATTATACAACTTGGAGAAGTATACTATATATATATATAATTAATTAATTATCACTATTTCCTTTCAAGGCCAGATCTAGGATATTGGGTGCGGATTTTTGGAAATTTAATAATTTTTGGGCAAATTTTATTTTTATATTGAAAGATTTATTTTCTTCGTCTAATACTAATTGATAGTTGTATTATTTTGGGATATCCAGCAATATTTGTTCATTTTATATAATCAACCGTTCATAATTTACTCTTATCATTAATTAAAGTTATTTCTCTATAATATTTTTTAGGACATTATATTTATTATATTCAAATGATAATATAGAAAAAAACTACCTCTTTAATGAATGAATTAATTTTGAAATTCTATCAATTAATAAAATATATAACGAGAATATGAGTGTTTTACCTATTTGTTAGTGTGGATTCGTGGCATGGCAGTATTCGTATTATTGAAATGGTTTGTTAGTAGAGATGATTCAACTAATATATTTACGTGAATACTAATTAATCATAATTAATTTAATAAATTTCGAATTTCAAATGATTTGATCAAAACTAACAGGTGGCAAACAAAAAGAAGCTACAATAATGGGTCACACATTCTAATTCAAAATAATGATAAAGTCTTATGAGTAAAAAATAGTTACCTTTAGCTCGATCTTCTATATTAGTAATTATTAATAAAATTATTAATAAAACACAAGGAAAATATCATTCTTGTTGCAAATAAAAAAATCCTAAATTCAGTTTAAAAAATTAATAATTTTAGCTCAAATTTTATATATATAAGAATTTGCTTAATATATACTAATAGCTTCACCAAGCATCCAATTAGTACCGTGTTTTTAAAATATTAATATCTATAAATTTAAAATTTTTGCTTCATCTCTAATAATCGAATTTTTTTACAACAAAGTCCTTATTAATATAATTTATATTTTGACCATTTTCTCTTTGCTGTTCTGGAAATTCTAAAGTAGGACCAGCAATGCAATTACTGTCTTTTCTCTCTTTCACATCTGGAATTTAGAATCTCACTTTATGAAAAACTTTAAATTTAATTTTGTTTTCACCTCTTTATTACCTGTTTCTCCCTTTTTTATATTAATTTTTTTAAAAAAAACTTTACTGATATTTTTTTAACATTATTCTATAAAATATATAACATGTGTTCGATACTTTGTTTTATATGTGCGTCTCTATGTGTGTATAGCACTTTTAAAAATAATATGAAATATAAAGTATTTACATTTTTTATTTGTAGGATTACATTCTTGTATATTTCGTAATAAAGCGTCCGTGTAAGAACGGATTAAATATATATTATTTTATTTATTTTAATTTATGCTACACGGATAAAATTAAAAGAGACTATCGAAAGGATAACTCTTCAATTCTCGGAAAAAAAGAAAGAAATTAGTACAAGAAATTTTAAAATTTGAAAATTGGTAAGTTCTTAGACGATACAATACGATTTTCTAATTGAAAGCTACATATACCTTCTTTATAAAGTGGAAAATACACAAGTACCCCATAATCTATGCCTGAAATTTAGAGACACATTTATACTATACTAAGGTCCTATTATCCCCTGAACTTATTTTATAAGTAATTTTCTACCCCTTCTCGGCTTACATGGCACTAGCTTGAAAAAAAGTCAACCAATGTTTGACCCACAATATAGTGTTACCTAGGCAGAAAAGGGATAGAAAATTATTAATAAAATAAGTTCAGGGGTAATAGGACCTTAATATAGTATAAGTGTGTTCCTTAGATTTCGGGCATAGGTTGAGGGGGTACTTGTGTATTATCCGAAGACATACTTGGTAGTGTATATCACATATTTAAATTCAGAAACGGACAAAATAAATAAAAAGAAAAGATTAGGTTATGTTGCTTGTTATATTTTAAGAAGAAATCGATTCAATTGATTTGATTTGATTTTTTTTAAAAAAAAGATCTACTCAAATCGAATCATAAACAAAACGTCCCTAACTAACACTATTGTTAAAATTAAATTGAAAACGGATTTAACCCTCTATGCACAAGTGACCCAAAAATAACTATATAAATTGTTCTTTTGAATTTAACATACGTACATTGTAGTTACAAGTATTTAAATAATACTGTAATATATTTTTAAACTTATTGTAATAGATCTTTTACATTTATTTTCATGGATCTAATTATATATACAGAGTGTGTAATTTTACTTTTATAGTATATATTCAGTTTGTTGTCGTAAGTTATTTTTCTCGTTTTGTTGTTACTAATTTAACTTATTGTATAGATAGTTATATTATTTATAATTACTCCTATCATTTTTTAAAAAATTACTATAGAAGGTATAATAATTACAAAAGGATAGAAAAGTAGATCAATTGAGTGGATGCTTCTTCAATTGTTTTTATTAATCATGACTCTTTCGTTAGCTATCCAAAATATTGTTCCGTCCGTATTAAAATACTTGTCATAATTATTATTTCTTTGATAATTAAATAATATAAACTTTGATCAGTATTTTAAAATATATATTTCCATCATACTAATATAAAAATAATTAAAATTTATAGTACTTCCGTATGATTTTTTTGATATTCAAAATTATAAGTTCGATATATCAAATTAATCTAATATTATTCCATTTTATTATAAATTAGTTAAATTAACTCTCGAAAAGTGAAACGTGACAACTATTTTAGTTCGATAAAAAGCACTTGATTTGAAAACGTGGAAGCAAACGAACCACAAAAGCAACTAAAACTACATTTATTTGACGTGAAAGTTAAAGCAAGCAATAACAAACATTTATTTGCTTTATTAACAAATAAAGAATTTATACTTTTATTTTATTTTTCTTTCTTTTGGCTTTAGCTTTAGAGAAAACTAATAACTTCTAATAAGCAATAACAAAGAAAAATATGTTCCCTGTGTGGGTGGGGTAATCTTAGTTGCTGAGGAGTAAAGACTCTTTTTTCGGTTTTTCATTTGACATTCGATATCTTTTTAAAACTCGATTAATTTAAATTCACGTAAGAAAGTCATACTTCTGAAACTCTATCAAACATATTTTCGTACTTGTAGGGATATATCCATGTGCTAAATTTTGAACATGTGAACCCATAGTTTCTTCGTAAAATATAGATATTTTACGTATAGAATTAATATAATATTATCTACTAACACTCATATAACAAGAGGCTAAATTTGAAATTTGTTTCTTATTATGATATATGAAACTTATGTTTCAAACTTAAACTCATTTGAAGTATATTCGAGTGTTGAATTGAATCGAAATATCTGAAAATGGCCAAAAATATATATCATATATACCTAATATTAGGTTTTGCTTAAGGCCACAACTTTGACAAAAAGTATCTAAAGCTCTTAGTTGTCAAATATTTGTGGTATCAAAATGGATTATCTTTTATCAAAGAAAACAACTATACATTATGTCATTACCCATTTTTAAAAAATGTCATTTTCGAATAAAACTAAGAAACACTCTATCTTTAATTAAACGTCTCGAGTCTGATCCCTAATTATGAAATTAATAATAATAATAAGCATTTTCCCTTTTTAATGGACCTTAGGTTATACAATGCACATTGGCATATTTTGTTGCGTTTTGATTTGTTGGGTTAGTTGGGGGTGAGGTGGGGTTGGTAAGATATGAAAATTTCGAAATAAAAGCAAAATTATATTATCCTGCGTTTAACTGGAGATATTATGTAGTCCTTAAACTATTTTTACCATAGTAATAAGATAAGTTAAGCTCATATACATAGTAGGATAACTTATCCCGAAATAACTGAACCTAACCAAACGACCCGTAACTTATGACTAAGTTTACTTGAAATCACATGAATATTGTTCTTCCATAACCTAAGAGGACAACCATTTGTAATTCTCAAAAAAATTAGACCAAAATTCAGCAAATCATAAATATGAAAAACTATAGTTAGCCTTATTCAGAGAGTTGGATAATTGGTTATTAAACATCAATCCATCCCATAATTTAAGGAGGATTCAATAAGAAATACAAAACATACACATACTTATACATGCTACAATACTCTCGAATCGTCTACGTATTTTTTTTAAGGTTATATACAACATTATTATCTTTCAGTATTTTATCAAACTTACATAATGCAGCATTTCACAACTAGGCCTTTTTGATCCACCCGGCCCTCTTCATTGCCTGGCAAAAGAAAGTAGTCTTCATTCAGATTTATATCGTAATTTTGTTGTTCTCAACGTGCTATTTGATCTAACAACGCGGTACATTACTGTAATTGCTCGTATCGAGATGTTACTCAGGGAGCCATATAGCCACAAAGTGGAGTCTGGAGATGGTAGAGTGTATGTAGACCTTACCCCTACCTCAAAGGTAGAGAGATTGCTTCCCACAGACGCTCAACTCAAGGCAATATTATATAGAAAAAGAGATGATAATAAAAATGAGAAGTAGTAGAAGTTCTTTTATATTGATCAACCTAGTAAAGACTCACCATCAGAAGGCTGAGCTAGTTTTCGATTTTGGGGAGACGTCATTTCCTTTTTCAACTGCATCAGTATATCCTCCATTGTGTTTTCCCTCTTCCAGTCAGCAAGCATGGGGAAATGACTTGGCTCTACCTGAGAAACTTCCTCACGCGTAAGCGTACTTTGTTAATATGAAACCTAAGAAAGTCGGATAGAAAGTACGTGGTACTTACCACACCAGTTTCATAATTTACGCAGCTCATGTTAATCCTGGACTGGAACCTTACACCAGGTGGCTGATCCGGATACTCCTTTCCACAAAATAGTTTCAGCTGATAGATGCGCCCTTCGTGTACAGTCTGTCAACATTACATGTCATTATCACAGAAATTTTTGCTTTCCTTACGGTCGAAGTCGGCATGAGTAGCAAGCAATTATTTTGTCAGTCTTGCAAAAACAAATTGAATACGGTAAAGAAATGGATTTTGGGCTTAACTCAGCTCCAAAAGCCAGCTCCGGGGGAGAGGATTGCCCAAAATCATATAAGAGGACCAATTACTCATGTCATATCTGATGGGGGATTCTTAACACTCCCCGCACTCCCAGACCTCGTTAACTGAAGCATGGACGATAAAATATGGGGTAACATTGGTGAACAAAGAATTGAAATGGGCCTGGTTCTAATACCATGTTGAAGTGTGTAACCATTTCATCTATAATCTTAAGCCGTCAATGACCACACTTTTATTATTTAATTACATTCTAAACAAATACAAACTAAGGCACATTTGATAGAAAGATGGTTGTCTTGATTCTAATATTGAGTCAACTCCATTAAGACCTCTAGAGTGGTTTCTAACAACTACAGAAGGATAATTTTCATTCACTAAAGACCATATTTGATTCAAAGAATGCTAAATAACCCAAGTGAGAATTAAGGTCCACTGTATTTTGTCAACGGCTAACTTGTGTTTACTATCAAAATCATTTTTTTTTATTGCATGAATATATGATTCCCACCCACCTAATGCTGACATCTTGTTTCTATCATCACACATGGTGGTTGAAAATCAAGTTATCCATAGCTGGAGGCAGTTACTTCATTGTCATTCTATAGTTCTACTTTCATTTTAAGATTTTCAGCCATACTGCATTGATCGTTCATTTATTTTTTTA
This sequence comes from Solanum chilense, assembly GCA_032847665.1. Lineage (NCBI taxonomy): Eukaryota > Viridiplantae > Streptophyta > Magnoliopsida > Solanales > Solanaceae > Solanum > Solanum chilense. Next base: position 1,448,385 of record CM064966.1, read on the forward strand.
TGCACCCGTGTTAAAACAAATGCAATATGGGCAGTAAATATGGGCAGTAAATATGGGCAGTAATACCTCCTTAAATTCTTCCACATAAACTAAAAATTAGGAGTTGTTGTACACTAAAATGGCCAAAAAAAAGATGCGAGTACCCATACTGGAAGGTATGCATGCATCTGTAAACAAATTCATGTAACATAGGTTTCCATAAGCAGCTGAACTAATAAGTATGACCATACAGCAGTTCACTTTTTATTTCAATAAGACAACATTGGCTTTTTGACGAGGTTGAATGTGTTGGGTACAGAATCAAGGGGATGAACTGAAACTAAAGTGATATAAGATGTGTAATATTTTCATAATAGTTTCTTATCCAAAGAGATGGAGGTATGTATATGAAGTGTTATAATGGAAAGATGAGTACATATGAAAACATGAGAGTGTCAAACTGTCAATACCTGTACACACAGTTCTTGCTACTTTTAATGAAAAGAATTCACATAAAGTAATCATACCAACGTCACACTCAGCAGACACTGATATACCGATAGATCAACACAAATGCAGGCAGAAGGACTTACATAACATGTCTACTTTGTTCGTCATTTTCTTTCTCTTTTCTTTTGTGGGAAATCAAACATTCATAAAAGCAGAAATCAGAGAAGAATAACACTAACAATAAATTCAGAAAAATCCAATAACTCTAAAAATTGGACAGATGACACCTCCTAAGAATGTTACATTTAGTACAAAAAAAAAAGATCCAAAACAACCAAACACCTCTGTTACTACAAGCATTCACATGAAGTTCTCGTACCTATGTCACACACATCAGACACTGATATAGTGATAAACAACACAAATGCAGGACTTATGTAACATGTCTACTTTGATCGTCTTTTTCTTTCTCTTTTTTTGTGGTAACTCAACTTTCATAAAAGCAGAAATCAGAGAAGAACAACACTAACATTAAATTCAGAAAAATCCAATAACGCCAAAAATTGGACAGATGATACCTTCTTAGAAAATAACTTTTAGTACAAAAAAGGATCCAAAACATCCAAACACCTCCATTGCTGCAATCAGAAATGTCGAAATGCCTTTGTGCCAACACCTAGAAACATCCCGCTCTCCACCAGTTTTTCAGTCTGAACTCTGAACTACATTTGCTCTCTCTATCTCTATCTCTTCTTCTTTTTTGTTCCCTTCTCTAGACTGTTTCCCAGTCTTCTATATATACCCCCTCATTGGTTATCTAAACCCTAACTAATAAAACATATTTCAGTGCAGAGCCTGCAGGCAAATCTCTAGATTATTTCCTGCAATACCAATCCTTGTTACTCTAGTTTCTTTTATCTATAGAAGGACATGCATGCTGCTTTTTACCATACTGAATGTTTTTTCTCGAAATGGTAAAGTATTGTGCCTACTATCTTCTTGTTCACCAAAAAGGTGGAGTTCAAAAATTGAAGCCCTCCGATGAAAATCGAAGTGTCATTTTCAAAGTTTTTGTGGCCCAAGTGTGTCCTTAGTTCCTTGTGGCAGAAAGATGCACCTGGAATAAATCATATGTGCAAACTTGCTCGTTAAGTCATTAAGTGGAAAAGAGCATGTCGTCAACTAACTACAAATCATCCTTGGATCATAAGTCATCACTAATAGCTCTTGATGATACAACAATAACAACTATGTCTCAGTCCCAAACAAGTTGGGCTGGCTATATGAATCCTCATTGATCATGTTTATCCAATTAAAATTCATCTTAGACAAGCCTTATAAAAAATACAAATAATAATAATAATAGAAATACTTTAAGTTCTCTATATTTTCAACTAGCAAAAAAATCTCTACTAGGCTAAAAGACTCCTAGAGAGCATAGGACCTCAACTAAATGTATTAATATGACTAAAACCTTTGGCAAGGGCAGAAGATAACAAGGAATCAGAAGCAGCTGAGGAGGAACATCCCTGATCCCTCTATGCATTTTATGGACCATCCGGAAGGAGAGGAACAGCACTTGCTTTGAGAATAGAAGGGCTCACATCACTGATATCCGGAATAAAAAATACTTGTCCCCAAAGTCAGTTCTTTTGGTGTAAAAGATGTTATTGAGAGTATGGATCAGTATTTAGAGTTTTTAGATTTGTTAGGAAATTTGTAATTGGTGCTTTGCTGTTTTAGGTGTTGACTACTTATGATGCAGTCTTTTGTACCATCATGGTACCTTTACTATTAAACTTTAACCTTATCAAGAAAAATATGACTAAAACCTTGTTTTCCTCATAAGGACTAACAGAACTAAAATCTATTCTCAACCAGTGTCTATCGCCTATATATATTTTTTTCTTCTGTTATGCTCTATCTTTCGTAAGTCTGCATGAATTCCAAGAGATTGTAGGTCTTTCAAGACATTACTTTCCATGTGTTTTAGGCCTACTTTTCCTTTTTTAACACCTTCATTCACCATGGTATGACATTTAAAGACTAGTGCATATGAAGGATGAGGCAGGACCCGACCAAACTAAGCGACCTTCACTTGTTTTATCTCAATGTGTGCTACTTGCACCTTCTGGAAAATGTGGTCGTTTTTTTAAATCTTGTCTAATCTTGTATTACCACATATCTGTATTAGGATCCGCAGCCCTGTAACACTCATCTTGTGGATGTGTTGAACTTTAGTGGCCCAATACTCACTCTCATATAAAATTGTTGGTCTTATAATTTGTTCTGCAAAACATCTTTCACTTAAATAGGCATCCTTTTATCACACAACACCCTGGTAGCACTTCTCCATTTCAACCATGCATATTTGATTCCGAGTGTAACATCTTCATCTACAATTCCATTCTCCTCAAACAGCAAGCCTATGTATCAACTTTTTTTGCATTTAGGCACTACAACCCCATCTAAAATTCACCTCAACTTTATTTTCCTTATGCTGACTATTCTTGTAGGGCATATATTCGTTCTTACTTCTACATATCTTAAAACCCTACTCTATAGATTGCTTCTACATAGCTCAAGCTTTTGGTTGACACTCTCGCTAGTTTTGTCAGTTCGCACAATATTGTCAGCAATAGTATACACCAAAAAGCTGACTCTGACGTCCTAAAATATATGTGCTGTATCATTTTTCCTTTAACAGATAATAATTGATTTAGACACATTCAAAATCCTGTTTCAAGGACGCACTCCTAAACTCTATTTTTCCACCACTTGTTCTTTTGCTACTACTCTACTGCTTACCTTCTTCCTTCCTCTTGCACTCTGAATCATTTTAGTACATACTATTACATGCACCATATCATGCTCTTTCTTTAAGCAGATTCTAAATGATAATGACTCATATACAACATTTTGCACACGTTGTATATCATGCTTTCTTTAGCAGATGACACATAATTATGACTCAAAAATTGATATCCCATAAGTGGGATGTTATCTCTCTGCCTCTTCATCCTACAACTCATTGCCAACATATTTTTTTATCAATAACTTGTATGGCATACTTTCTTCTTAATTATTGTTCTTTTTCTAGTGCAGCCACAATCCTGTTCAAAATGAATGGACCTGCAGTAGTTTATTTTCCTAGTTAACCCAGATAAACTTTCTCCAATAACTTAGCATATGGATATGGCATAATCAGCCCTAAGTCCCCTTCCTCTCAGTTATCTTAGTATTGTTTTTAGGATACCCAGGGAAAGACATCTCAAAAATGAATTGCAAATCAAGTCTGTAACAAAATCTAAATCGAGGTATGATCAAATAGTCAGCAAAGGTAACTGAAGATCAGCCTGAGAACCAAATTCAAAAAACATATTTTCATTAACAGCAGAACAAAGTACCATGAAGCTTAACTGCAGTAATGGTAATTCTGCCATTACAGCTAACAGTTACTACTTGTTAGAATAACCAAGATATGTATACAAGTCTAAAAACTATAATTCAGTTAATTCTAGACTCAATTTGAATTGATTCATGTGATTTATAACATGTAAACTCCGAAAAGTGTGACTTATCTTTTTCATGGAAGATAATTCAAAACTGTTGTTACCTTGTTAGTTCTATGACTTGAGTGGTTAGATTTCTATTGACTATCTTAATTGACAGAATTCAGTATCCATTGTAAATGAGTAATAACGTACTTTAGATGTCAACATGAGAGTTGTACCTCCTAACATTTAGGTCCAAAATCCAAAATACAATGTCTACGTGCAAATATATATATAGTAGTAAAGTCACTTGCATCCTTGGGAAAAACAATCAGTCTCTTCAAGAACATATGAAAAAAAGAGTCACAAGCACAAACATGAAAGAACTGATAAAGCAAGCCTACATTAGGAGGGCCAATGATAGTTCCTGTCCATGACTGCATGTACACGTCATCTGCATCATCCATCCCATAGCTGACAGTTCCATCCCCTATTCCTTTTTCTCCTCTTTCAAGCTCCTCCAATAATCTGAAATTCCTTGGGACTGGACATGAACACAAATATTATCAGGTGAAGATTTCAAAACATGCTGATATAGTATGTTGAATGTAGTGCATTAAGAACAGCTTCCTTGAAAAAGAATAAAGACAAAGTTACTGAATGTCATTGTAATTACAGATGATGCATTATGCAGTTTAGAGCAACAAAAGGGGTAGTGTTAGGCTAGGTTTCATTACACTGAGAGGTAGCATTGAATGTCTAAGGAAAATTAATACTCCTTCCGTCCCATTATATGTGGCACCCATTCTTTTTCACTCCGTCCCAAAAAATAAAGTCACCTTACTATAATAAGAAATAAACTAACTTTAATATTCCCCTTTTACCATTAGCCTTATATAAATGACGAGATCGCCAACAGCTTTCTCGTGAAAGTAGTTGTTTCTAGGAAGCTAATAAAGATAACTGGTTACGTGTTTAGCACAATTATCAGCATTAAATTAAAGATGCAAGCAAGTTAAACAGAAAACTCAAACTGGAACCAAGATTAGAACCTCGGGCATCTACATAGATGAAGGTCTTATTTTCTACTCTTGGGTTAGAGAAGATTACTCCTCATTTGGAGCCACAGAAGTAATATTTTTCGAGCCATTCACCCATACTCTAATCAAGAAAATGTAAGTCAGTGTTTAGTTCTATTCATTTTCTGCTATGGATGAAAAGTAGCTGTTAGTTATTTCTAATTACAATAAAAGCAATTGCTTTTTACATAGCTACTTCATTTTGCCTCATATTGTCTTATACTAGTTCCCACCCAACACATTCAAATATTTACCCTCACCAGCAGCTAGAGGAGAAAGGAATGATGTCCAAGACTGGACTTAGCACCTATCATCCAACTACTCCTTTTAGGAATGGAAAGAAGAAAGGATGGCCATAGATCACTGATGTCGAATTCACGAAAAAGATAATTTGTGAAAGAATCGTGGGTTCTCAGAGTATGCTTACATTATAATAAAGTACGAAGGAAGGAGCGAAAGCTACTCAACCAGACGGGAGAAGCGACCAAAGAAAGTTGGTTCGCTTCTCTCCTCCACTGCAACATAGGTCGATCCAATCCCTGATGAAAATATTCCAAAATGGAATTGGATTTCCACTCACAAGTATGGAAGGTTCGATATCTCTGACAGATTATATTTATGGTTGACATGGGATAAATCTTTTAATGTGGTATGTCTTAACTCATAAATCATATTCCCTTCTTTACATCCACATTTTTTAACCATCCATATCTCAGATACATTAACCTCTCTCTGAAGTTAGATTTCAATTTCCAAAAGAAGCCAAACAAACAAAACACACACAGAAGCAGTAGCAAGTCAAGAAAGGAAACTCGACCTCCACAATCGATTAAGCCCCAAACACCCAAGGTAACGGGACATGTACCACCCGGATAGTAAACCCCAGCTACTGATTACAACAGCGTAGTAACCTTATCAATAGTTTCTTATAGAAACAGAACTTCCAAAATTTGCATCAATTCAGCTAATAACTTCACCTTAATTTGGCAAGCATTTCTGTTAACAAAAACTTCAACTTTCCCATAAAAGTGTACACCAAATTCATCCAATAGTGCTAAAAATTGAAACTTTCTATGTCAGCAATCATCAGCCAACTCACTTAACCTAATCTGAACAAAACCAATAAAGAAACCCTATTCTCAAATACCATAGAGATTAAACAGTACAAAAATTGTTAACCCCATGAATCCAAAAAAAAAAAAGACCCCTTTTGAACAACAAGACAAAAGAGTTATACAAAGATCTACAACCCCAAACTTGAACTGAAAATAAAAATCCAATCTTTTTCCAAGATTTTGATGCTTACCTACAACCCTTGATGATCCTTCTGACCCCATTTCTGGCAACATTCAGAAATACAACAGTAAAGAAAGGTTCTTTGAGGTGAAAAACCAAAAGGGTACCTAAGAAAGAGGCAACAAGAAAGAGAAAGTGAGAAATAGGGGGAAAGGGCAATAAAATGTTGGTCCCAACTCCCTAAATCAAGAATGCAGCTGTATGGTACACTAACTACTATTCACTGTGTGAAGTTTACAACTACTAATACAATTTGACAAAGCTTTGAGGATAAGATTTTAGGTAAAAAGGGGGAAAAAAGATCAAACTAAAGAGGAAATGAATTGATGATAATATGTTCATCATTTTTAGTGTCACACTCACCGATTCACGGCTTGAACTTTTTTTGGTTGGTTAAGTGAAAAGAGCAAAATTTGACTCCTCAAGTAAATTGTTAAACTAGCCACTCAACTTTGATTCGGGATTTCTAGTCTCGTCTTTTTTTTTAATATTTTAATAATATCAAAACATTTTTTATAATTAATCGCATCATTTGAATTTAATTGTGTATCTGAATGATTAAATGCATTGGTTCTTAATTTGAATACTGAACGTTAAATATGTGAATATACATAATGCCTTATTTATTTGTAAACATAGATGTTGAACCTTCTTCAACTTTTTCGTGTGTTCTTCATAATTTGGACTATTTAGTGGAAATTTTGGTTATATCATTGTTAGTAGTTAGTAATGATGATGATGATAGTTGTGATAGCAGAGATAGTTAGTGTTGCAGTAATTGGTGTGATGATGGCTATTAATAGTGTTGGTTGTAAGTTGAAATTGTTTGATGTTAATAAATTGTTGTATGATATTATGAAAAATGTGGATTGTTGATAATATGATGGTAAAAGTGGTTGGTAGTAGAGATCGGTCATAGAGATTGTGGTTGATATATAGTGGTGCAGTGAACATTGTTATAATGATGGAGATGGTAGGTGTGGTAACGACTGATAATATTGGTTAGCAGTAGTGTTGGTTGCTAATAGTGGTTGTGATTGCAAATGTGATGGTGATGGCCAGGGGCGAAGCCACCTTGGTAAACCCCCTCGATGAAAAATTATACTATTTATATATGGTTAAAATAATATTTTATATATATATATAGTAGATGTCGACCCCCCTTCGACTACTTTGTGTGTCTATTTCTACGAATATTGAACTCCCTTATTGAAAATTCTGGCTCCGCCACTGGTGATGGCATGTGATTGACATCAGTAATGATAATTAATAACGTAGGTGGTAATTGTAATGTCAAAGATAGTTAATAGTGATGCCAAGTGATTTTGGGAATGCGGTGATGAAAATTATTCACGTAAAAAAACTCTTAATTATATTAAGACTATATTCAAGACCTTAATGATTAAAACTTATTCAAATAAAAAAAAGTGTTTATTTGAACATGCGATTTTATCTCGTGATTTGAAATCATGAGATAACTCAACTTCTGGATATGCGATTTTCATCTCACAGAGTTAAAATCTCAATTCTTCCTAAGATATTGATTTAAAAAAATATATATACAAACAATATAAGAATAAAAACGTATCAAAAATTAAAAATTCATTTCAACTATTTAGTAATGACTTTAATAAACTCATTTACACATGCAAGCTCTTCATTACATTACACCCCAACATGTTTGGATTATCTAAACATATTATAATGTCATTATTAAGCTGTGGTGTTTTTAAATTTTTTCAAAATAGGTGGTCAACACCTATTTGGCTTTGTAATGATTTATTTTTGATATGATATATATTTTATATTGATAAGAGTAATATAAAAGACTGGTTCATCTTTCAAAAATATATATTAATCCTCTATGATTCGTACATGCTATATATATTATATATTTATAAGATATTATAAAGGACATACAGTTCATTTCTTTACAAATAAGTACACCATATAATTACACAAAATTTTGCTTTATTTCATCTAATTATAGATAAGCAATAAGCTGGAAAAAAAATGTAAAAAGAACCTAAGTTTAGCACTTTGTAATTATAGTAATCAAATTGTTTGGAATTTACTTATTTCTACAATGTGGTACATAAGGCTAATATTATATAATTGTTCAATTTTTTTTGCAATTTTATCTATTCCTTATGTAAATAACTCGATTTTGGTTAACAGTCGACAACAACTTCACTATCTAGGGGACCTGATTAGGCTCTTGATCTTTCAATTTTTGAGAAACTCGGTGATCTCGAAGTTTTCAAAGTTTGGTCAGAGTAATGAATTTCGTCCAAATGGATGAAGTTCGTTCTCTTTTACTAGTTTTGGTATTACATTATTGTGGAGGGGGGAAAAATCTCAATGAGACGCTACTTAAGTACCGATAGATTATGCCACCAGTGACTTCCAGCTTAAAAATTAGAACAATTTGATGTAACATTTTATTTTTTTGAATGCATAGATGATTTGCAATCTAAAAGAAGGATATGAAAGTGAAATTAGACCAACAAAAAATTGCTTTCAAATGAAAAGACAATCTATCTTTATGTGTACATATGTCTTATTTCTATTTTTCCTTTCTCAACTATTAAAAAAAAAAGAAAAAGAAAAAGGAATTCGATACCTACAACTACATGATCACAAGTGATTTAACTAATTCATAATATATATATATATATATATATATATATATATATATATATATATATATATATATATATATATATATATATATATATATATATATATATATATATATATATATAATAACATATCAATTTTTTAAAAAAATTACGCGGTTAAGTAAATTTATACTATTTAATTATTCATCATAGCTATGATTTGCTATAACTATCACTCACGACTAACAGTATACACTAATTACGTGGGCTGATTCAAGTTTGTATAATCAGTCATGTTTGTATATGTATAATTTGTCACATTCATATAATTCGCAGCTAACAATTCTTTGTTCGTTTCCTATTTGTATACGATTATTTTTATCTGTGTATGACCATGATTTCCTTATTCAGTTTTGTCATCATATACATTCAATCTTTTTGTGTATAACTTTTTAAGGTTTGTATAATCGTGTAATTTTTGTACTTTGTATAATATAACTCATATAATGTAATTTGTATAATTGTGTAAAGTTCATATGTTTATATTTGTATCGGTTCGATATTTTGAGTTTTATTATATTTGTATAATTTCAGATTTCATATTACTCAATTATACAAAACACGTGAATTATACAAATATATCTGTTAATTATACAAACAAGATGCGAATTATACAAATTATAGTTCCCGCTTGTTCGCCTCTATCCTCCATCTTCCAATCTCGCTCGCTTCTCTCCTCCCCTTTTCAATCTCTCGCCAAAATATACAAATGCATACATATAATATACAATTATTTAATCAATATACATATAGAAGTCACCTATCTTGTTCGCCTCTCCTCTCCTCTCCCATTCTTGCTCGCTTCTCTCCTTCGCTCCTCCTCTTGCCACAAATGTATATGTATCATATACAATTATCTAATTGATATACATATCCAGTTCACCTATCTTGTTCGCCTCTCTCCTCCCTCTCCCAATCTCGCTTGCTTCTCTCCTCTGTTTCTCAATTTCTCGCCAGAATATACAAATGCATATGTATAATATAATTGATATACATGTACAATTCACCTATCTTGCTCGCTATTCTCCTCCCTAAAACATGTATTTACAAAGTATAATTTAACAAACTATAACTATGGAGCATTATTAAGCTAATTTTGAGTGGTTATATGCAAAAGTTCATCTTTTATATATAATAGTTTTGAGAATCGAATATAGTGTTTTTATCGCAAATAAGATGTTGACAATGACAATTTTTTAATTTAAAAATTTATTGAAATACACGTCTTATGTTTTCTTTATTTCCAATATTCCTATCTATTTCTAAGAACCTCTAAATCTCTTATTTCTCTCATAATGTATTTAATGTATCTGAGCTATATATTAATGTAATCGAATCAGTATTTAATACATATTCAATGAAAAGTTAAAATTCAAAAGTAATCAAACACAATAAATATTTTAAATAAAATATATTATTAATAAAATAAGAAAATCAAGACAAATAAATTAAAACTGAATATATAATATTTACTTTGTTTAAAACAATATATATTTTATTATAAAAATCTCTTTTGTTTTCGTTGAATTAAAATTTAAATGAACACTCCACAATCGACATTGACATCATTCAACTTTCATAATTTCAAATAAATTATAATTCCATATTCATTATAATCTTTTGTATTCTTCAATATTATCATATGAATAATGATATCAAATATTATATTATACGCTTGCAGATTTGAAAAATATTTATAAAAAGAATAAAAAAATAAATATATTTTTACTTTCTTTTGTTATTTTTTATATCATCTTTGATATATTGTACTAACTATTTAGATTAATTCTATGATAAAAAGCAATATAATTGGATTTATATATACTAAGCTTTCAAACAAAGAAGAGAAGACGTGAAAGTTCAAAATGGAAAATTGTTATGTGTGAAAGTGGAACTACTCGTCCATATGCCAAGCTATACAGGTTTCGATATAAATAAGTTGACGTTTAATCGTAAATTTTTAAATATACATATATTTAATAAAATAGTTTTAAATAAAGTTCAATATGTGTTTATTATATTTCTTGAGAAAAAAATATTTTATTCTTTCTAGAAAAAACATAAAACATAATTTATGTCTATAAATTTTAAATATTACTATAAAGAATATCCATAAATTTAATAGAAAGTTATCCTTTTTCATACTGAATTATATAATTATCATCCAAAACTTTTCTCCAAACATAAAATATACTCATTTCACTTATATTATTTATAACTCTGTGTTATAGCTAGGGGTGTATTTTACTAATTAACTTTATTAACAATATTTTTAAATTTAAAATTTGACTATTATTAATTTACAGTTTACTAAGTCAAAGATCTTACAAAAATAATCATTTTTAACTTTTTTAAGTTAAATATAAAATTTATGTACAGTTTTTACGTTTTCTTTAGTCAGAAACATATTAAAATTTATTGTTATTATTTATTGCTTGACACGATAAGAAATACAAAAAATGTTATAATTTATTAAAATTAATAAATAAAACTAAGGGAGTAGAACTCCATCCTTTTCACCTTGATTATGTAGATTTATTTTGACTCAAAATTTTAGTAAAGTTAAATTTTTTAGAATTGTGGATATATATATATCATTTAATTTGTAATATTTTAAAATAAAATTATATCTTAATTATTTATAGATAATAATAAATATTTTTATCTTTCTTTTATTTATATTAGAATTTAATTAAATTTAAATTTACATAAAGAATTTATATTAATATTTTATAATTATATTAGAATCTGATTATACTTATAATTAAATTTGAATTCATAAAAAAAAAATATTAAAAATTTAAATTCGCGATGTAAAGTCGCAGTTTATCAGTCATTGTCGACACTGACATCTCTTTGAACTTCCATGAATTTCTAACTATTAAATTACGTGTTGTATTCATTTTCTTCTTAACAATTCAAATCCGCCATTACTGTGTAGCTCAAAAAGCTTGTTACTAAAATGGCGAATTCCGGTCCTCTGAACCCAAACCCGGTTCCGAACTCCGATCGTCTCGAACAAGTGAAACAATTCGATGAGTCGAAAATTGGAGTTAAAGGGCTTGTTGATAAGGGCCTTACTACTATACCCAGTTTCTTCATCCACTCAGAAGAACCAAACCCGGAACCCAAAACCCGACCCGGCAACAATCACTCTATACCCGTCGTCGACTTTTCTGCCTCTCGAGAAACGGTCGTTGAACAAGTTCATCGTGCTTCAACGAGCTTAGGGTTCTTCCAGATTATCAACCATTCTGTTCCGGTCAGTGCTATAAATAGAATTGTAGGTTCGATTAAATCGTTTAACGAACAGAATAATGAATTGAAGATGAAGTATTATAGTAGGGATATTACTCATGGAGCAGCGTATTCTACGAATTTTGATTTGTATAACTCGAAAGCTGCAAGCTGGAGGGATACGTTGCAGGTGAGATTGTCGCCTACTCCACCGGATTGGGAGTATGTGCCGGAGGTGTGTAGGGAGGCGGTGATGGAGTGGGATAAGGAAGTGGTGAAAATTGGGGAAGAATTGATGGGTTTGTTGTGTGAAGGGTTAGGAGTGGAAAAGGATAGATTGAAGGAATTGTCTTGTTTGGATGGAAGAGTTATGGCTGCACATTACTATCCTTATTGTCCTCAGCCGGAGTTGACGAAAGGGTTGACGCCGCATACAGATCCCGGTGTGTTAACGGTGTTGGTGCAGAATGAAATGAGTGGATTGCAAGTGAAATTTGGGGAAGATTGGGTGGATTTGAAGCCGATTCCGGGGGCTATTGTGATTAATATTGGTGATATTCTTCAGGTATACTCTGTTACTTGCTTGTAAATTTGTAATTTGCATGCTTGGAGGATATTGTTTATGGTTTGTTTAGCACATGTGTGTTCTTTACTTAAATATAACAACTTGGTTCACAACATGAATGTTAAAAAGGGGTCGTATGGTAGCTGGTTAGAATTATGCAGGTAGACATGTATTAGTTATGCGGCTTCTAATTGCAAATCAAATGTCGTATTAGTTTTTATATATGAATAACTTATTTCATAACTAGCTATCGATTGTTGTTATACTGAAATTAGTACATGAATAAGTTGCTTCTTTACCTACCATACATATGTGCTAGTTGAACCAAGGCCTGGGATGAGTCTAATCCAATAAGTTGAATGGTCTTTTATGCTTGAGATGAATTTGATCGAATACATGAACTTATATGATGATAAGCAAATTGGATCGAAATTGATTAAAAATGCAAACTTATCAGACTACTTGTGTCTGTTGTCAATTATTTTTAGGACAAGGTTAGGCCAATTCCTAAACTTTTGACTTTTAGGTCAAAAACTCGTTCTATGTGGCTAGATATTCGAGGGATGAATTTTATCAAGCTTGTGAGCTTACTGGATAAATTTAGTCATATTCTCGTTTGGCTGCATTAAACCAAAAGTAGCTTTAGCTTTTAGACATGTAGCAGGATTGATTCGAAAAATGCAAAATGTAGACTTTATCCAAGTTCAGATTCAATTCTTTCAGGATAAAGTTAACACCTGAACTTAAGTAACCATTTAGGTAAAAAGCGTGTCCGATGTCTATGCTGTATTCTGCTTTTCTTTTAGGATATACGTATGTTTGACTCGTTTATGCGCAATTGATAGTTATCTTTCATTGTGGTTTGGTTTCCGATTATAGAACCTATGGGTGCATTATGGAGGAGGTGAGGGGGTGAGTGGTGACTAATGAATGATCTTGATAGGTGAAAGAACTCTTCAAAATAGCTAGTTGCTTATGAAAAGTCCTACATGAGACGGCCTCAATGCCATTCAAACAGGTTTTTCTGTTTATGTTTTGTTGGATTGGCTGATAAAAGAAATAGCTTTTGCTTTTCTCAAATAAGCATTTTCTTACCAAGGAAAAGAGAAGATCGAGGATGAATCCCCTGTTCTTATATGACACAGATTTTTCAGCGGTAAATGTGTGAACTTGGAACGTTTCACACCCTCTTAAGAGTAACTTGTAAGGTCGATTTTTCTAATTGCTCTAACTATTATTAGTTGTTAGCTTTAGTAGATGCAACAAATTTTAACTTTTGGACGTATTGAAAATGCTTTGTCATTACTGAGAGGGTTCAAAATTGTTCATTTTATGGCTCACATTGTGTGGATTTGAGAGCATCCATGTGCCTTTTGCTAAAATATTAATCAGGAACTGATCTTATATTTTACTAGTTCAAGGAGAAGTTAAACTGCCGATACAAAGGTGTCATATTAGACCAATGAAAATCATTTTCATTTGTTCTTGACTGTTCTTTTTCCAAGGAATTGTAACATGGATTACTTAGTATCTTTGAGGAACACTTTATATGATCCCTATAAACTTAATGGCTCAAGCCACACTAACATAAAGATGCCATTTTAATAGCCGTACCTAGAATAATAGAATAGTGCATTAGGTGCTTAACAGCTGAAGTATTAGGTTGCATTGCAGAGCCAAATGATTTTCAATGCCGATACTCTTCGGGATGCTTAGGGTGGAGTTCTTATTTGAGCACTTTTCTCTCTTATAAAAGAAAGCTATCATGTTTGCATTTTTCTCATTTTGACTCTTGTGATAAAGGCATGCCTACATGTTCTCCAAGTTTAGGTATCCAAGACTAGCATGCATGCTTGTAGGGTTCAAGAGAGTAAAAATTTGATTTTGCATTGCTATTGACTCGAAATTTTCATTTCAACTGCTGAATGTTGACATAGATGCTGATTGAATAGGAAGTTAATTCGCTAGTGTATTTGTTCTTGTAATGTTTTGGTATGACATTTAAAATTGCTGTAGAATTTCGTTGGTCAACAACAGTTATTTGCCTTAATGGTAACATTTTCAATATCTAGGAAAACCTTATTTTAATAATTCTCGTTCTCATTTTAACCTTCCACTAAATCTATCGGAAACAACCTACCCCACACAATATATTGTTGTATCTTTAGACTTCCGCTAAAGACGAGCTGTTTTGATTGCATGTGTACATTCTGATGCACCTGTCTTTCTGGAAATCATGTTATTCAGCAAGAAGCTTTGAAAGATGGTGATTTTGCATATTTGTTTTTGATGAAGACTTTGATTCTTAATATTTTTCAACCAAATAATTGTCATTCTATAGACCTATCTTATAATTTCTCCCTTGAGCTCCATCTCCTATACACTCTTTCCTTGTTGAGAAATGTTATTTTGGGTGAGCCACAAGCAACAAAAAATGGGTGAAGGCGTCTTCAGCTTTTGACCATTAGTTTGGCGAGCTCGTTTACTGACACTTGAGTTAATGTGGGAAAGATTTTGAGGGGCAATTGTGTTTTTAACTATGCTAATGCACACATTAAAATCTTTTGCATTGCTCATGCCATGGTTTTTCATGTATTAGTTATACATAACATAACACCGAATATAGTGTATATGTAGATTGAAAAAGTGTACCAAACAAAGTATTAGTAGGCACCCAAGGGAGTGGCCTAGTGGTCAATGAAGTGGTTGAGAACGATGAGGTTTCAGGTTCAAATTCCCAGCGGAGACTAAAGACACTAGGTGATTCTTTCCATTTATCCTAGCCTCAGTGGACAGAGTTACCTGGTATCTGTTGCTGGTGGGAGGTGACGGACTGGCAGGCATCCCAGGGTAGTAATGGTAGACTCAATACCAACTATATATATGCTTAATTTTGACTTTGCTGGTGCTATCATCCTGAACTTAGTCTGGTTCAATGCACATCTTTTTTATTTCTCATGCTTCCTCAGAACAATATGTATCATGATGAATCGACTTCACATTTACAGATAATATCGAATGATGAATACAAGAGCGTGGTGCACCGAGTTCTAGCCAACCCTTTCCAAGAACCCCGCGTATCAGTTGCCATCTTCTTTAATCCAGGACAAAGAGAGAACTCATTTGGACCTCTGCCTGAACTGATATCAGATGAAAAGCCAGCAGTTTACCGCGAATTCATGTACAAGGATTACATGGGGAGGTTCTTTTCAAAGGAGTTGGATGGGAAGACTTTGACAAATTACTACAGGGTTTCAAATCAAATATAAGATCATCTTTATATATATGTGGTGCATCAAATTATCATAAGATTAACATATTATAATTACTATTCTTATACATATGTTGTGGAATAAGATTACTGTAAAGTAGAAAATTTCATCAAACATATACATGGTTGTAAATGTTCTGTACTTTAAACATGTGTGGAGATATCTATAATATCCGTCTTGATTCTCTTTAATTGTTTTATTATCGTTCTAAGTTTTATTTGCAACCCTTTGTACTGGCCATTGTAGCACGCGCCTAGACCATTGGTCTACTTTGCAATATGATGGATGATAAATATTGATCCTTTTCCCCTAATGGAAAAGCGTGGATTTTCAAGAACGAGAATCATATGATATGTTGGGAATCTCTTACGATAATTATCCACGCTTGAAACGTATCTTATTGCCAGAGGGATGGATTTCGACCTTGCTTTGAGTCGTCAGGCTAGTAAAGCGCTACTTCTAAAACGATCCGTCAGGCTAGTAAAGCGCTACTTCTAAAACGATCGTACAATCCTATTTTTATACGACTTTTACATTTTCAAGAACTTCAATTTATTGAAATAACTAAGTTCTATTATGATATGATATATATGGATATATTCTATTGATATTTTCTTCACTATAAATTAGCATGTCAAATTTTATTTGACCTACCATCAATTCCAAAAAATCAAGATAAATAAAGTATTAGCAAAGAGAATAAAAAAAACATTATTGCAGTTTTGGTGCATCAACATCATAGCTTTTTTTTTTTTTTTGAAGAAAGAAACTATAATTGCAATATTTTTCCAATCATAGTTTCTTCTCAATTAATTTATAACTATAAGATAATAAATAACATCAACGTGTCATTTTTTTCTTGTCTTTTTACTTGATTAGGACTAATTGAATAACAATGTTTTTCTAATTATATAATATAATGCATACTCTTATTTGAAGCATCCCACAATAATAATGCATCAAATTAAATGTACAAGTCATTGATTAAAACGTTTTACATACTTCATGTTCTGTTTCAATGTTTCAACCTTGTAAATATCTTTATTGGATCTATATTGATACAACATGATAAAGTGAGAAATAATAATTGCTAATTATATGGCATGTAAGGACGTTCAATTTAGTTAAGCTTTGTGATATATATCTCGATACTCACATCTTTTTCAAGAAAGTCATGGGAGTTCACGTTTGCGTGGGGCCGGGTACTTCTCCTTTATCCCTTGCCTTGCTTTTTTGCTCGGCCATAATTGCTTAAGCAAGATAGTCGCTTCTCTTTTTCGGTATACCGCTCTGGGAGCAGAGCGAATTAACACAAATTTTTCCAAATATGAGGAGGAAAGTGAGATCGTTGTCCGATCTTTATCGTCGAATCCCCAAATTGCCAAATGACAATGTCGACATAGGAAAGGAAGGTGATAAGGGATGGAAGCAGGGTAGTGCTAACTCTGCATCCGCAACTATTTTAGCTCTTTCCGGAGCCTTCTCTGCTGGTAGCAGCAATATCTCTCTAGCTTCCGGTCTATATAAAACGTAGTTAGCACGGTCAGTCTGTCTGGTGTTTCCTCGCATAAAGGACTATTTTTGCATTTGAAATCCTAGTAGCAGAATGAAATCAGTTTACCGGACTGACTTCCATGCCAACACGAGTAGTTTAACTCATCACTACCTCGTAAGAGTGTTGGAGGTTTTAGAGCCACTTTAGCCAATAAGCTTCAGTAAACACCAGCTACATCAGTAAATCATTGATTAGCATACCTCCACTAAATAGTCTACGTGGACCCTAAGTCCTAAACACTGTCTAATGCAATTTATTTTTTCTGTATCGTTTATGGACTATTATAATAAAGTGAAGTTTACCAACGCGATCGCGGACAAGAATAAATGATACTATGGTCACGTTATGTCGACAAAAGACCCACCTAAAAGACAAATTATTGTGATATTTAATTTCTTGCTAAATGTATGGAGCTATTTTCCACAACTGTGAAACATATTATGTAAATTATGTAACCAATTGTTGGTGTATAACTTTTGACTAGTTATAAATTTGCCCTAGTCAACTTCATGTATAGCAGCTAGTGTTTTATCGATGGTCTAATTTCACATTATAATCAATTAATCATAGGTTTAATTACATTAATCACATTTGTAATATGACTTTAATTTAGAATATATTTCTTGTATTTTGAAATCAAGCACTAATATCCCTACAATATGAATATTAGCCCCCCATGAGACATGTTGGAATTAAGATTTTATTTGTTTATACTAATTAGGATCTTGATCTTTATTGATCATTGTTCATATCTTTCTCCTTAAGCATATTATTTTTAAGGTCCGAATATAATTTATTTAAGGCTTAAGTTATCTACGGCCACTTAAAGTTGTTCACATATTTCACTTAAACACCTCAACATGTCCATTTTCCTATTAGACACTTCAACCTTAAAAAATAAATACCTATCAAACATTTTTCTGACACCAAATTAAAAAATGAAGTGCGTGCAACAAACACACAGTTGATGTGGCAAAATAACAAATTAAACTACGAAATGTGGCATTTTAGTTTAATTATCTTAAATAAATGAAATTAAAATACCAAAAAATCTAAATCTAAAAAAAAAAGAGTTTCAGAAAAAATCCACCTCACCCCACCCACCCCAAACCTCCCCTTCTTCTCTTTCCCTTAAAGATAACCCTTTCCACCATTGTTGTTGTTCATCTAAAAAAAGTGGAGATTTTAACATATACTAACTAAGAATTTTTTATTTTTGTTTCTCTTTATCCCGTCCTTTTGTTCCTATTTGAAATTGATGTTGTTATTTTTTTACAAAAAACGTTCTTATTAATTTTGATTTCGAATTTTGTTTCTACTTTGTTATGGAAGAAGAAGGGGTTGTGTATGCGTCTCCATTTTTTCTGGTAAGGAGATGTGGATGATAGCCTTTGTTTTTTCCAGCAAAAAAATATGGATGGTGGTATCCATTTTTTCCGGCAAAAAAGATGTCAAAATATAATTTTAAATCTGAAAAATTAGAACAATGACAAGAAGAAATATGATAAAACAACATATTAAGGCTTGGAATGTAAGGAATAAAGTGATGTTTGGATTTATTATTGCCTTGGAATTCTTATGTTAATGGTGGATTGTTATGAAGAAATAGAAGCAGGATGGTGCAATTTTGAAAAGGAGGATTTGAAAAGATTGTTATTTTTTTTAAAAAAAATAATGAGAAAAAAAGTTTGAAAATTGTTGATTAAATGATTCACGCGCTCATTAAGGCGTGAATCTCACTTTTTTGTCACATGTGCACAACATGTTTAAATGGTTCAAATTCAGAACAGTCCAGGTGTTTAATAGGTATAAGTCCTAGTTAAAATGTTTAAGTGAAATATGTGGACAATTTTAAGGGGTCGTCTATGACTTAAGCCTTTATTTAAAGTTTCTATAAAAATGATAATTTATTATTTTTCTTTTACTTTGACGATCATTAATTAACTGCGATCACTATTCTTCACCATTATAAAGTACTACCATCCTCAACCACAACCAAAATCATCATCATAGATGTTACAATTAATCATCAGCATAGTCATTATCAACTATCGTCAGCTATCACTATCATCCATCACGATTATCAGCCATACCACCAATATCAATCGCCACAATCAATCGTCATTATCACCATTACCCACGATTTACAATATCACCTTCGACCACAGACAACCGTAGATCGCTATAACAATTATCATTCTCAGCTATCATTATATCTTCCAACCAACATTTATATTTCACCTTCACCGTTATCTAATCATTGTAACTCTCTACAATTATCAAATGAAAATAATTATCACTTATTACTATTGTCAATCACTATCATTAACCAACATCATCGTTAATCTCAACGTACTAACCACCATATAACTTACTTAAAATGTTTTCTTAATATTTTATATATAAAAAAATTGTTTTATGTAAGCCAAAGTTAACGTTAACGTTAAACTTGTGTGGATGTACAGTTTGACCATAGAAAACACATGAAATTCAAATTTATTATTTCATATTAACATAACACATGAATTTCATGCATTTTATATGGTCAACTATGCGTTAACACTAATTTAACGTTCAACGTTAACTTTGGTTACATAATTCCGTATATTAAAACGGAGTTAGCCTATTTATTTTCTTATTTAATTAATTTATTTGTTTAATTTTAACTTTACATCGAATTAAAAGAAAATATATATGATAAGACTTTTAAATCTCTTATAATCTAGATTAAACTAAGAATATATAAAAGGCAATAAAATGAGCTTTAATTTTGTTATCTTAAAAAAAACGGAGAAGGGCCTAAAATAACCCTTAAAGTATTGAAATTGGTACAAAATTACCCTCCATCCATCTATTGGCTCCAAAATACCCTTCCCATCCACCTATCGGGTCAAAAATACCCTTGTCATCCACCTTTTGGTTCAAAATTGACCAATTATTTAACGGTTTTATATTTAAACTATTTAAATATTTTTTAAAATACGTGGTGCTCAACTATTTGATATAATTTAACTTATTTGTATAATTTATCAACTATTTGTTATAATTTAACTTATTTGTATAATTTATCAACTATTTATTATAATTTAACTTATTTGTATAATTTATAAATCAATTTATTACCCATCAATTACTAATTAAATTCCTCTTAATAAATCCATCACATTATTAATGCAAGCTACTGCCAATTGAGTGTTTTTAAAAATTATAGAAGTAAATTATCATACATTCAAGTGGCTAAATAAAAATCACCGATAAACTTAAAAGTCTGACTATGTTCATCTTAATATATTCTTACGTCTCAATTATGTGATGTTACTTCATAGGTAACTTTTTTTCAAAATAATATATTAAAGGTTTTAAAACAAATAATAAATAATTATAAAATTATATTTTAAAATAGTGCATACGGGATGTATTACTTATTTACCTTTAATAATAAATTTCTAATTCAATTTTTAAAGAAAGTGTCCTCCTAAATAAGAGGCTCAACCTAAATTTAATTGGGGTTTCGATTCTGACTCAAATAATTTTGGATGTCATTTTCAGGAATCTATAATTTCATCGTGTTTTAGTAGTGTTTATGACGATTTTGATATTAGAATTGGATTATTAATTGAGTGAGGTTTAGTTAGTAATCGGTGATTTTTATTTAGCCACTTGAATGTATGATAATTTACTTCTATAATTTTTAAAAACACTCAATTGGCAGTAGCTTGCATTAATAATGTGATGGATTTATTAAGAGGAATTTAATTAGTAATTGATGGGTAATAAATTGATTTATAAATTATACAAATAAGTTAAATTATAATAAATAGTTGATAAATTATACAAATAAGTTAAATTATAACAAATAGTTGATAAATTATACAAATAAGTTAAATTATATCAAATAGTTGAGCACCACGTATTTTAAAAAATATTTAAATAGTTTAAATATAAAACCATTAAATAAGTGGTCAATTTTGAACCAAAAGGTGGATGACAAGGGTATTTTTGACCCGATAGGTGGATGGGAAGGGTATTTTGGAGCCAATAGATGGATGGAGGGTAATTTTGTACCAATTTCAATACTTTAAGGGTATTTTAGGCCCTTCTCCGTAAAAAAAATACATAGAAATTAGTTGGAATCATACTGTTATCAAATAAAGAAAAAGCCAATAATTTTTTAACGGAACAAAAAATAAAGTATTGTCTTCTCTTATTAAGACAAATAAAACAAAACGAAATATGTTAATCTTCCTAATTCATATTTTAAGTGAATTGTTAATGTATAACACATCATATAAAAAATACATTTAAAGATAAAAAGTAACTTTTATTATTACCCTTTTGATTATTCTCCTCAAAATACTTAAGAATTTTATTGAGAAAAAGGTATATATATATATATATATATATATATATATATATATATATATATAAAGTATTTAATAATTCTCTTAAACTTAAAATATTATATGATAAGACTTTTAAATCTCTTATAATCTAAATTAAACCAAAAATATATAAAAAACAATAAAATGTGCTTTAATTTTGTGATCTTAAAAAAGATATATAGAAATTAGTTGGAATCATACAGTTAACAAAAAAAGAAAAAGCCAATAATTTTTTAACGGACCAAAAAATAAAGTATTGTCTTTTTTTATTAAGACAAATAAATCAAAACGAAATATATTAATCTTCCTAATTCATATTTTAAGTGAATTGTTAATGTGTAACACATCATATAAAAGATACATTTAAAGATAAAATGTAATTTTTATTATTACCCTTTTGATTATTCTCCTCAAAATACTTAAGAATTTTATTGAGAAAAAGGTAAACATATATATATATATATATATAAAATTTTGTTTTGCACCATTTTTGTTTAGGACTCCACTTATAAAAATGATATTTACTTTTGGTACAAAGCTAAATCTGACAAAGATTTTCTCCTCAACTTGGGCATTAAAATGATGATGTATAGAATCCCAAAAGTAGATATGTCAATAACTCAACTTTAAAAAAAAAAATCGCAAATCGATTAAGATTTTTTTATTTTTAATTAGAAATATTAAATTTATGTCTGAACAAAAACTTGAGTTAATTATTTTAATTAAAATTAAATTACTTTAATAACTTTTAAATAATTTAAAACCAAATTATAATTTATATTTACCTATTTAGTTAGGGTTGATTTGATTTTATGTAATTCGATTTTCAATTAAGGAACCTAATGGTATTATTTTTCTTTTCTATTTCTCTTGAATGATTAGAAAATAAATTTTCATTCTTTTCCGGCTTATAATCCTTTCTTGTCCTTTTATTATGATTCTATATAATTTTATTAGATTATTGAAAGGGAAGAATTGAAAATGTTCTTAAATTCAAATAAATTATTAATAACTTTAAAGTTATTCTTTTATTGTATGATTAAATTTAGATATATCTCAATATGTCACATAAACAACTTGATTTCCTCCCATTTTTAATTAATTATCTCCTAAATGACCAAGTTTACAAATGATGATAGAAACAAAGCGATAAAACAAAATGATCGTTTGAATTAACTTAATTTAAGTGTTTTAAATAAAAGAAATTAATTAGTTTTAGAGTGTTTTGATAAATTAAAAAAAATGATATTTATATAAGTATTTAATTTAAAGTTAAAAATAAATAAAAATTATATAACTTATAAGTTTTAACTTATAATAAAAAATAATAAGTCAATCCAAATAGATTGTAAATTTCTTTCTATTTAATTAAACTAAATGAATTTTTCAAAGCTCAAAAGTTAATAAATTTTTTCCAAAGATTACCCTTTTATCTTTGACCATTTAATTAACGTAATTAGTAAAAGAAATATGTCACGATGAATCGTCTAAAAATGCACCAATTTGAACGGTAAAAGGTAATCTAATAAATTAATTAGTTGAATTAGTCCAAAGAAGTTGAAAAGAGAGGTCTTAATTAAGATAATCATCGAAACAAAGAAGCAATGTGATAGATACCTAAATTAATATTATTATTTCAAATATAATTATCCAACCACACATAATAAAATAATCTAAAGGTAATTATGTAAGCCAGCATGCCAATTTTATTTTATTTAATACAATATTGGAGGGGTCCTACAACGAGTAAAATTTACTAAATATAAACTTAGTAATTTCTCCCTTCGAAATTGTTTGTCATCATTTTTATTTTAAAATTTAAAATTATAAAAAAATTTATTAGCGTTTTAAGATGTATTTTTTTATCATATTAATATGTAAAAAATTATAATTTATAGTACTTTTCATATAGTTTAAGAATATCTAATTTTTCTGTTTAAATTATCGATTAATGTGATCTAATTTACCTTTTAAAAATTAGTCAAATTAATTTTTAATAAGCATTAACATGACAAATAATTCGAACGGAGGGAGTGATAATGTAACATAATTAATCATATGGTATTAGCCAAGTCAAAAACGATGCGTGTAACAATAAATGACTGATTTTAACATAATTAATCATATGGTATTACACGTGGCTGATTTTAATCTCTCACACTTTGGATAAATTGTTTTTAAAATAGAGTAATGATAGTTACATATATTCTGAAAAATTATTAATTTCGTATTAACAAAATATCTAGCCAAAGAAAAATTTTGATTGAGTATAAAATTTAAAAACAGTTCTTTTTAAGTACGTATTGTCAACTTTGGTTCTTCAAAGTTTGTTAAAAGAGAGAATATTAAAAATTCTTCAAATTTTAATGAAAATTATTAGTTTTCTTTTTAAAATATCGACAATCTTAAAAAGATCATTTTATAAAATTATTGTCGATTTACTTATAAAGTGATCTTAAATTCATACAAGATTAAAATATACTTTTAAATCCAGTTAATTAAGTTAAAGAGAAATTTTTAACACTATCAATAATTTAGAAATAAAATTAACAATTTCCGTTAAATTTAACAAGTTTTAAATGATTCTTTCTTATTACAAGTCAAGATTTTCGATCTTTATCAAATAATAAAAATTTATATTCATTAAATTTGATGAAAATAACAGACTTCATCACAAATATAAAATCTTATCAAATTTACATTCCATAACCCAAAATTGCAAGTAGACATTAAAAGATAATGTAGATAAAATTTCAAAAAATCATATTATACTTAAAAATAAATCAAATAGCAAATAATACAAAATATTATTCCTTTATACGTGAGTTCACACTATCATTTTTCTTAATTTCCATCAAATTTTCACAAAAAAAGAATTGATAAAATTTTAATAAATTATAATCAGACACGTGGCCCAAAAATAATGCCACGTGGAGAAAACCCAGATGCTTTATTTGAACGGCCGGCCGCCACCCACCGCCAACGAACTTTTAACGGCCTTTAAAATGTCGTATGAGCCACGTCATCATTTTCTGCAAAAAATGTCAAATTATCAGTATTTCATTTTACCAAAATATCTCAAGTAGACAATGAAAAAAAAAAAAAAAAGGGCAAAATATCTAATGTGCCAACTAAATGAGCTTGGAATCTTGATTATTTTAATTAAATGCTAATTCAAAATTTAAAATTTATAAAGGAGATATTTAGGTTGTTATTTAAAAATAAATATGAATTTTGAATTAAATTTATTAAATACGATTAAATATATGTATCGTAAATTTACTTCATCTTTAATTTTAATTTTTAGGTAGTCTGAATGTGTTTGGTATGGAGGATATATTTAGTGTAATCTCCACAAATAAAATTTGAAAAAGTTAATCTGTTTATCAGTTTATGAATCTTATCCTGATAAATTATTTTTGATAGCCTAAGTAAAATCGCAACAAAACAATTTAAAAAGAAAAAAATATAAATAAAGAAATCAAGATAAAAATATCAAAGAAAACTTGACAAAGTAACTAAAACCAAAACTATATAACTACGAAGAAGTGCTACTATAATCGAAATGGAAAAAAGTAGTAAATAGTAACACAAATGGAGTACCAAGAAACTCTTTTAGGATAATATCACGATTTATCGTTGCGACAATTCTAAATTATCTATCTAATTCATATTATTTATAATTTTCTATTTCATAACATATTTTTAATAAATAAAATCGTATTATATCGTGTCTAATTACCTTTCCACAACACTTTGTTACCATAGCTAATTTTTCACTCTCCATTAGTGCATCCATACATCTCGGAACAATCTCATGATCCTTACTTTCTACGCCTTATCCTTCATTACAATCACTTCTATCTTATCAGAAATATTATTATTTTTGATCTTATCTCTTTTAATATACCTATAAATTATTTTCAATATTCTCATTTTCCTAATTTTATTATTAAGTAATAACATTTCTTCAATATATAGTAGATGAGTCAAATTAAAGAATCATCTAAGGTGGACTGTTGAAAATAGACATACATTTCTCTTCTAACTAATTTGACTGCAGCCACTAAATATTGAAAAGAGACATACATTTCTCTTCTAACTTATTATAACTAAAAAGTTTCATAAGAATATATATTTACAATTTGGGTAAAAAACAAACTTAAATATACAATTTAAACATATAAACTAACCCTATATAATTTCTTCATAATAAATTTATTTTAATCTTATTATATTTTTATACGAGATTTTTATGTTTATTCATATATGAAAAATAATTCACTATAAATCATTAATTTTTTAAATTGATCGTCAAGCATCCATATTATTTTTTTTTTTAAAAAAAGTAATATTTCCTTTTTTTTAAGTGGGAAATTTAGAAATTTTCTAAAACATTAAGGGCATTTTCGGCAATACAAGCTGATATAGATCTCGGCATAGATACGGTTCACCAAAAGGAGCCATCTTGCATTATTAATTTCAAAAAACACAATTTCCCTTTCACATTATTAAATACACACCCTTTGTCCAAATTTTTAAAAAATTATATTTATTTTTGTTATTAAAATATAAATTGGACAAATACATTAAAACGAAGAGTACATAATAATATTAATAATTTAAACAATAATCAACAATGGATTATGGTGTGCTGTTGGAACTACTTCACCCTTAGTTAGAAGTCTCAGGTTTGAGCTCTGGATACGAAGAAAATCTTATTAGGAGCGTCACCCCAAATGGATCCCGCAGAATACAATTCAAATTTTGTCAGAGCTCTAATATAAACTTCGGACATCGTAAAACAAAAAAAAAAGAAAAAATAATAACTTATTTTTCATTAGAAAAATCTAGAAAAAATAGAGACTCGTGAACAAACTATTAACCAACCATGTCATTTTCACCAATCTTTTTCTACCTATAAATACAATCCCCATACCTTATGAATGTCCCAACTAAACACACAAAAAAACACAAATTTTCTGTTCAAAATTACAAGTTTCTTTAATATATTTCTGTTATTATCAGAAATGGAGCAGAAACAAGGCAAAATCATCAATAATAATAACAATTTGGAAGATGGAGTTGTTATAATTCATAGCCAAGTTCGAAAAATAAGACAAGAAATGGAGAAAATTAAGTATCCAGCTTTACAACAACCGGAGTTCACCGGAAAACAGCAGCAGCAACGATCCAGATCGCCGCTTGGATTAGCTCATAGGCCTATTTCTGTTGGAAGTTAATTTTACTTTTAATTACCGCTAAATCGAAGGTCGCGATGAAATGATTACGATTCATCCACCTTTAATCAGAAATCTCGAATCTCGAGAAGTCAATAGTTTTTTTCTTCTGCTATAGATTTGTATATATACAGAGATGCAGATCCCCTGTTTCTCTGTTTTCAGATTTTGCAGTAATAGATTATGTTTCGTAATTTAATTGGCGTGTTTTTATCGACTCGATTAATCTGAATTTATATTGAATAATTTTATTTTAGTGCAAAAGAAGATTTTTGTTATTACTTGATTCGATTAATCTAAATTCATATTTAAAATAGTGATGACTAAAATTTGAAAGTCATTCTACGACTACTTGTTTCTTTGCTGGCTTTGTGTACATATTTTTGTCAAAATATGTAATAGTCAATAATTATTTCTTTTTAAACTATATATATTGTTGAAAATAAAAGAAAATAAATTATTATCTACATTAAAATTGATGTAATTTGTTGGTATAAAATTTCTCAAAATGTATATAAGAAACTCTTTTCAATTTTTATATTACAATTGTTATAAAGTATTGATGCCTCTAAAATGATTTCGATATATTTTCTTTTTTTTTTCTAGGCAAAATAATGTCAGGCTTATAATAAGAAATTATTAGGATACCGTTTTAAATTAATTAGAGTTATCTTGAAAAAATGTCAAGGATGATTGTAGTTTTATGTGATCTAATGATTAAGATGTTTTCGTTGTTTAACTTTGAAGATGAGTTTCTGGAAAATATCTCGATTTTGGTTGAATTTGTTGTTGCGATACTAAACTTTTATGAAGATTTATTACTTTTTTAACTATTTAATTGTGTATTTTAAAGGTATATATATATATATATATATATATATATATATATATATATATATATATATATATATATATATATATATATATATATATATATATATATATATATATATATATATATATATATATATGTATGTATATATATATATATATGTGTGTGTGTCCACGTGAACACGTTATTATTTATAAATTCACGTGTGCAAATATATATTTTTAAAATATGGTATCAAATAGTCCAAGGAAGTAATAGATTTTTATGAAAATTTAGTATTGCAACAACAAATTTGATCAAAGTTAAAATATTTTTCAAATTTTTATTCCTGTTTAATATAATAATACAAGTGAAAACAAAGAATGATACGATGTTCTCGATTGTTAAGACTTAAAAGACATTGTTTAACGAATAATGACCTTTAAAATTTGAATACTAGAGAGTATAGAAGAAGACCAAATATTCAAACTAACATTCATCTTTCAAATTTTGAATATTAGAGACAAAATATTCATTGGTGAAAAGTATGTTGAATGGGAGAAACGTTATTTTTAATTTTCAACTTTTGAAATTTGGAAATTAGTGGGATGGAATTCAAAAAATCTAATGTATGAGGTTCTTTCCACATTTTTTAAAAAAAATAAAATAAAATAAAATAAAAATTTCTCTTTTATTTTTTTTTGGGGTGTGGTTGAGCCAACTCATTGTCATGGGGTCACAAAAAAAGTTTTTATAAATCATAAATAAAATATTAATCATGATTAAAGAAAACGTACTTGGTTATACATTACAAATAAAGAAAACGTTCTTTAATTATTGAAATCGACTAAATTTGAATGTATGTTATAAAGATTCATTTATGAAGGTTATGTTTTAATTAAGAATGGAAACGTTTTAAGTCCCTATCATCTCACGACAATTGATACTAAAAATATAGAAATTTTTTGGAAGAACGGTCTGAAATACATCCAACTAAAATTATTGTAACAATATCGAATTTTGCACTCATTAAGTTTGGTGTCGTAACAACAACTTCGACTTAAGTCAAAATATTTTTCAGACCTTTTTTTTTAAAATTTTATCGCAAAATGCTATATTAAGAATAAAAGCAATTTAAGTTCCCACCATCATACTCCCTCTGTCCCTATTTACTTGTTCATATTTCTTCTTTTAGATGTTCCTATTTACTTGTCAATTTTGACAAATCAAGAAAAGACAATTTTTTCCCTATTATATCCTCCTTTAAACTTCTTGAAATTTTTAAGTTTTAATTCATCCTTTTTGAAACCAAATGTAATAAGGGTAAAACTGTAACTTCAGTATGTTAGTTATTGTTATCTTAATACGTGTGCCTTTTCTAAAGTTGACAACTAAATAGAGACAAAAAGAATACTATACAACTGATATCAATAAATAGAGACAGAAAGAGTACTATACAACTGATATCAGTAAATATTCAAACCGCAATAAGTTTTTGTTAGATAGTATGAGTATTCAAATGGCAAAAAATATGAGCTAACAAGGATTCATTAGAGTAGACTAGATCATATCAAAAATATATTGTAACTAAACTCTAACTAATTCCTCAATTTAGTTAGATTGTATATTTTATAGGTGGTAATCCAATTTTGTATTCGTTACCTAAAAGTATTTAGAATTTGATTTTTGTGTGAGATTTGAAATGAGTGTTCTTTAGACTTATTTGAAATATTTTAATAAGTTTGTAGACATTGAAATTATAATTTTGTGGGAATCTACAAGACATGTTCAACTTAGAATTTTTGGAGGTTATTCAATCTTAAACCATAGTTTACGCCTATATAAAGTGTATAAAATTCTCATAAAATGCATTTAAAATATCCCATAAACTCTTGGGTATTTTTAAAGATCAAGATCTCAAATATTCCACAAATTAAAGTCATGAAATATTCATAAATAGATTAAATCTAAATCATCTTAATTTGAGAAATACGCCAACGACTCTATAATTATGTCCATCAAGCCCAAATAGTACTAGTTTGAGAAATACTAGGTAAATCAAGTCCAAATCATTTTAAGTTAAGAAAAACGTAAAAAACGGTCCTCAAATAATAGATAAATATCTTATGAGCGAAGAATCAAGGAAGGACAGAATTATATCTGCATTGATTTATTAATCAAATACTTATATTTCTTCAAATTTTATTTGTATGATTTATTTATTTTTCATTAAAATTTGTTACAAATTACTTAACAAAATTTGAAATCATTTCATAAAATTTTGGATTTAGTTTTCAATGACAATTGCATCTGAAATCGTAGCAAGTTTTTCTGTAACTATACATATTTTTATACATTGTTATGCACATTATATAAGGTTAATATATGTTTACACATTTTTATATATATAAAACGAGATGGATACATGATTCATAGTATATGAATATATAAAACATGTTGTATATATAATAATAATGTATATAGGATATATACATTTATTGCAAAACAATTTATTAGTTACATAAATGTAAACTGAAAAATATATGGCTATATGTAAATGCAATAGGTATGTTGGGCGCTGTATATTTTCTTTCAAGCTTCTTGATTCACTTCTTGGTGTATATCATGTATATGCTCATAAGTTGACTTTCTTTTAGACATGGGGTTCATGATTCGAATAAAATATTATTATTTTTTTTAAAAAAAGTGATACATGAGCGGTTTGAACTGAATTTAGATAAATTAAGATAATAAATAGATAAGTTATATTGACATGCTCAAAAGTTATTTGCATTGAAATTTATCATTTATTATTCCTAAAAATATTGATTAATATTTTATGATGCGTTTTTTTATTATATTGATATATAAAAAATTGCAATTAATAGTATCTTTTGTATAGTTTTTTTATATCTAATTTTTTTGTTTAAAATATCGAATTAATAAAATCTAAATTTAACTTTCGAAAAACATAACATAACAATTAAAAGTGGACGGAAATTGTATAATATTGCAATTATATATAAGGAACTATTTAATGTGATTCTTTTAGAAAGCTTTGGGACCATTTTCATATGTAACCTTAGTAAATGAGTCTAAATACATAAGCCACAATTAACTGAGGAAAAAAAAAGAAAAGAAATAAAAATGGAATCTCATAAATGTTTTTACCAATTGAAAATAATCAGAAATGTCGATATGAAAACGAAAATTTAAAACCATAAATATACCTCTCCAATTACCATCAAACACAATAATATACATAAAATGGAATTTCAATAATTTACTAACAATTCTTTAAATCATCTAAATTCCATTTGCTCATAAGTACTACATATAAGAAATTCTAAAAACAATAAATTAAAAATAAAAGAGACACTATCAGAAAATTGCTAATTTTCGACGAACATTCAAGATTTGACTAGTCAATCACGAATTTCATTGAAATTAGCAATTTTCCGACGTTGAGAACAACTATTCATCCTCCTTTTATCCCTTTTTTCTTTTTTCTATATAGAGTTTGAAATTTTACTTCTCGATTCAAACACACGAAATTAAAAGAACACATAAAAGTACCTAATCAAATTTATACAATCCTAGCATCCTTTTACGTCAAATCGAGAACCTTTTGCCATCATAATCTTAAACTCCTCGAAATTGATCATTCCATCACCATCACAATCAACACCACTAATCATTTTTCGACACTCCGCCAAGTTGCAATCCTCTCCGAGGCTTTGGAGAACGGTTAGCAACTCCTCGGCGGAGATGGACCCATTCTTATCCATATCGAACACCGAAAATGCATCCTTAAGGCTCTCAAGTACCTTAAAAATAAAAAAACGTAAACATTTAAGTTTGATCTATTTTAAATAATTTGATAATAATAATAATAATATTAATAATAATACGATAAAATATTTTTTTAAAAATAAACTTATACCTCATTAGAATCGATATCCTTAGTATTAAGCTCGATAAATTCTTGCAAGTCAATGAACCCATCCCCATCCGAATCCACTTCACGTATCATGTTGACCAACTCCTCCTCCGTGGCGCGGTTCCCGAGGCTAGCCATGATGGACCCTAATTCCGATGAACATATCTTTCCATCACCATTCACGTCGAATTTCTTGAACACTTGTTCTAGTTCCTCCTCGATCCTTGCACGTGAATCTATCGAGGATACCCTCGATAAATTCACGGACATTGGATTATCGTTGACAACGAATGGGTTTCCACTAGGGACATCTTTTTTCTTGATTTTGAACAAAGATTTCAACCCCATATCGTCAAGCTAAACTCAACAAATCGATGAATGAATGAATGAACGAATAAAACTAGAAAACCTTAATAGAAAATGTGATTATATTTTTTGGTAAGAAGATTAGATAGAGATTAGAAAGAGATAATTAAGGATCTTGTTTAAAGAATACTTCAAATTTTTTTTTTTGTTTTTTTTGAGATATTTAAGGAATAGAAATGATTTTGTTGGTTTTTTTTTTTTAAGGTAAATTAAGAAAATTTTATTATTACGTGTGTGCACGTTAAGGACTGATTTTTATGAATTAGTTGTGATTTTGAAAAGGCTAAGGACAAGTGGAATATTTATAAACTATTTTAAGGAAAATATTTATATTTTTGGATTATACTTACTATTTTAATAGCTAATGATTTTTATAGTGATTTACTATTTATGTTGAATACATTAACTCCACATGTTTGACCAAACTTCTAGAAGATTAAACGTTTTTTTTTAAAAAAAAAAAGGAAAAAAGTGATTAATTAAATTTCAGAGTAATAATTAAGGTGTTTGAAAATAAATATTTATAATTATAGCATAAGTTATTTTTCAGAAAAGGAAAAAATAGGATTTTTCTCAAATTAATTTTTGTCTTGGTGAATTAATGCTCTAGTATTAGAAGGAATGTTTCTCAAATTTGCTTAATTAAAAACAAATTATAACTTTTTAAAAGTAGTTTTCTAAAATTTACTTTGGTTACAATTAAAAAAAAATACTTTTTTTAAAAATAAGTAAGTTTTGGAAGTTTGACCAGATTAAGAAATTTATCTAAAGACTTTTAATGTGTTGTTTACCAAAAGTAATTTAGACTGAACTTGTATTAAGTTTTTTCCCAATTTGGACTTAATGATTTTATAGTAGTTAATTTAGGTAGGATACATCAACTAATTAGTTAAATGCAAACTTTAACATTTTCAAAAGCACTTTTAAAAATTTATTTATGATAAAAAAAATATTTTTTGATATAAGCATGTTCTAAAAGTTTGATTAAATTTTATTTAAAAGTTATTTAGACTTTAATGTGCATATTTACTGACACAATTTAGATTGATTTACTTATAAAAAAATTCATTTTAGAAAAATCAATTTGATATATACTTTTTAATAAAAGTTAGTTGTAAAGGATCATAAATGTTCATCAAATTTGACTAAACAAATTTAAAGTTATTTGAACTTTAAAATAAGTAGATTCTGTAAATTTGATCGAATAAATTAAAAAGTTATCTAGATTTTTGTGTTTGTTTACTAATACAATTTAGATTGATTTACTTAAATTTTTTTTGTAAAAGATCATAAATTTTCATTTATTAGAGAATATGAACCTCCACAAAGTAGGGATAATATTTGAATATAATGCACGCTAGTCATCATCAAATTTCAGTTATAAAATTATACTTAATCTGTTAATATTATCTTACATTTAATAATTTTTTTTTATAATTGATTTATATAATATTAGTTCTCAAATAATATGAATAAGAAGATATGAGATATACCCATTGCATTAGGTGCACATTAGGTAAGAGAACCTACTAAATCTTGAGTTTAAAAGGATATCTACAAATATACATGGTGGATATAGCTTAGCAAACATTTTTGAATATATCTTCCAACAAAAAAATAAAATAATATATATATATATATATATATATATATATATATATATATATATATATATAGAGAGAGAGAGAGAGAGAGAGAGAGAGAGAGAGAGAGAGAGAGAGAGATAGAGAGAGAAATTCTTTTTTCTATTTGATATTTGATATATGCTGATTCAAATAAATTACTCTGATCTAGGTCAATTTTCTATAAATATAAAAGGCTTAAATATGTCATTGATTTTTGAAAAAAAAAAGATTTAGGACATCTGTTAAATGTTTAGTTTATCTGTGTCGTTTTCGTTTAAGAAAAGTTTCATATATGCTATTATTTTGTTAATTGAAATGATATACGTAAGCCAAACTTTTAACAGATTGCATTGATGAGCCATTTTTAATAGTTCTATTACATACTTGATCCTTTAACCTTTTAAAAAGTGATTTAATTGATTTCTTGACCGAATCATAATTGACCACATGCAAAAATGGTTTTGCTAAATCTAAATTGGTGTTCATTAACAAAAAAAAACATGAATAATTCTTTTCTCAGATAAAAATCATATAGATGAGTCCAACTTTTAATAAATGACATATATAAGCCTTAACTTAAAACTTCATGACATATTTGAGTCTTTTCCTTATTAAATAAATGAAAAATAACAAATTGATTAACCAACCTCCATTGTTTTAATGACTTGTATATAGAATATAGAATTATATTGAACAAATATACAAGTCAAAAAAAACTTAAATAAGTATCTATGCTTGGTATAATGTTTTTTTTTTAAAAAAAACTATAGCTTATTGCAAAATCACTTATATGGTTAGGGACTATAATTATTCCTTCCAAATGATGATATTATGGGACCATCAAATATATGCATTGAATGGAAAATTACTCCTTCCAAATGGTAATCATGAGGAACTTCAAAAAAAAATTTAGCCTACAATATATTGTATTCGCGTTGAAGCTCTGATTAATGTTGCAGATATCAAAATATTAATGTTTATTTATAATCAAAAGACTATTGATTGATTAAATACTACTAATTCATCAAAAATTTATCATAGTTTTAAAATTCTGAATCCGTCACTGACCATAAAAAGATTTACTTCATCTTAAAGATTACAAAAACCACCATGGATTTCAAATAAATAGACAAAAGCTTATGACTGGGCATACATGGGTTACAATTTAGTACATTTGATTGCAATAAATTCGTGGTCATATCAGGAATAATAAGATTATGAATGAAGTTATATGATGAAAATGACCTCGATGCAGGATAAGAAGCAAGAAACATGACTAAAATGATTCGAACATGCGAAGAAGAAATGCATGAACACTTCAGTGTGAAGGTATGAGAAATTTACTGTGAATAATTTCATGAGATGTTGAAGAAGTTGAAAAAATATTGGGAAAAGGTGATTAAACAATATATGACACCAGTGGGGTGGAATCAGAATTTTTAATAAGGAGTTTCGAAATCTGTAGAAATGGACACACGAAGAAGTCGAAGGGGATTCAACATCTACTATATACATCTATAAAATTATTTTAACCAAATAAAAATAATATGATTTTTTCCCGAAAGAAGTTCAGATAAACCCCCTAAAATATATAGTGGCTTCGCAACTGCATGACGCAGCTTCAAATTACTGAGTACATCATGGACGACATGAATTAGGATGAATTTTTTGTAATAGTATTCGGAGCTGATTAATTATTTTTTCGACTTGCTTTGAATTTAATTCCTTGAGCCAAAGATCTATCGAAAAGATTAACAACACTATTTCAAAGAGAACATTGGAAATATCACAAAATTCAAGCTTTGAGAATTATTCAAATCAAAGTAATAAGAATGGGATAAAGGATATAGTTTTCATAATACACAAAACTGAATCTTTCTGTCTAACAGAAGAAGACTCGTGTATAAAAGGGAACTTTTTATCTCCTATGCATCTACCACTTTGCCTTGCCCAAAGTATTCCGCATTTACGCGAGGTTCGAGGAGGAAGAGCCACATCCCAGAAGGGTGGGGTGTGATGTAGATAGTCAATTCACGGCTCAAACCAGTAACCTACATGTCTCACACAGAGACAACTTCCAATGTTATTCCAAGGTTCCCCTTCAACAAAAAATAACATAACCACATGGGCTAATTTTACCTTCTAATATCTTTCAAAAACTTTTTAAAATAGCTTTGGAATATCCAAGCTAAAAGTAATATCCTTTTCTCCACTTTTTCCAACTCAATGAATTTTGACAAAACAAATAACTAGATATACAATATACAACTTAGCGGAGCTTGACTATGCTTTCCAAAAAAAGAATAAGAAAGCAAATCAAGATTGCTGTATAAGAAACCTTGATTAGGAGCAAAAGTAAACAATCAAAGTTGCAACTGTACTGGGGCTCTACGCCATACGCTTGAAGAAGGTGGTCCGTTCAAGTCTGTTGCTGCGACAGATTGTTTGATTCCTCTGGTCTTCATAACTCCTGAATTAAGATAGGTTCAAGCTAAGATTCTAAAGCACTCAAAGAGCAAAGTTTAGGAAAGAAAGGAAGGTTTATTCAATGATCAATATAATAGAGTATATGGGTCTCAGAGCTTCGGCTCAGTGATGAAAGAATCACAAGTATGTGATCTGTGAGTTAAAGGCACATCATGGACTCAAACTTAAAGTTTAGTATTTAAGTTGGGAAAAGGGTAGAGGAGCAGTTCTGAACTGGTGCACCAACTGGAGTTGGATAGAAGCCCACCGGGAATTTCCCAGATATAAAAAAGGTGCACACAATAGAGATATGGAATTTCACAATATTGAAACACATACAATCCTCATTACAAAGCACTTGTTTATCGCAAATGCAAACCCACACCAATATACCCATCATTTGTCATTGACACATAAAAAGCACAACCCAAAAGTCCAAGAACTCTTTTTCTCCATTCTCAACCCAGATAGAGAGACAAGCAGCTATCACGGTGGAAATAATTAACTACCTTAACATATAGGATATTTCTAGCCTCAGGTATTTAACTCTTGGACAAGTGTCAGAGTGCAATATGCAACCAAAATATTATCAGCAAAATAAGTAGACACTATGAAGCACACAAACCTTCATTGATGAAGCAGAACTAAATCGTGATTGAGTCTCTGACTTTAGATGCAAACGATGCTGCTGCTGAATTTGCTTAAAATGCTTCAGCCTAGAACTAAAGTTTATTCCGTTATGCATATCATGTGAACTCTCATTTGGGTTGCCATCCTCAGAGATTTGTAATCCACCTCCGCCGTTGAAAAATGGAATCCCAGACGATGTTCGTGCAACTTTCTCTTCCTTGAAAGAGTATGAAGGAACAGTTTTCAACCGAGTACGAAGAATCTTGAAGGCTGCACTTTGCTACATGAATTGATAAAGAATATCTACATCAGCAAACTTGATATGCAGCTTAATACATATAAGTGGTGCATATAAGAGTGATAATCAGGAAATTTTATTTTAGATAAACTCTTGTAAAGAGTTCAGTAGTTCACTATGTTACTAACATAAAAACCAACTAATGAGCAAATCCTAGTAGAGAGAAATGACAATAGGCGTTTTTTCCAATTTGCCTCAGCCTTGGTGAGTGGAGATGCGGCGTTACCCAGTACCTTGTTGATGGTAGGTAGCAGGTATCGGTCGAATGATCAAGGTTTTTCCAATTTGAGCCTAAGTCCTAACACCAAATTGTAATTAAAAAAAAGGGAAACAACTCACGAAAGATTATTTCAAAGTATAAGCTGGAAATAATAACCATGACATACTAACTCTTAGGATATAAAAAAAAAATGGATTGAACAACTAATGCAACCCGGTGATTGCTTTTTGTCAGTACTCTTAAACATATGATTCAACAGAAACTCAACTTGCACAAGCAAATGCACAACTGCAAACTTTTCCTGGCATGCATCAGAAATGATGTGTGGTTGATAGCAATAACCTTCAACTTAAGTTACCAATGGAGAAAATAATCCATAACATACCTGCGGTAACAGCATCAGCAGACCATATAATGCTTTTAATAACCATATGTATCTTCCAGGTTCAAGAAGCTGCAAGAAATAGAGCCACTAAGACACTCCTAAAAGAACTTATTCGTGAAAAAGAGAGAAACCCAATAAAATTGCTTGTACATCATAACACCACCAACTTCATAAAACAGGTAAAAAGCAGAATACAATAGATGTTTTTTTAAAATAAATACATAAACAAAAATAATCCAATTTGTCGAATAAATCAACAGCAATAGAAAAAGATATTATATAAAGAGTTAATCTTAGCAACCCTGATATTTGCAGTTAGTACTAAGAGTTCTTTGAGCACCAACGAATGACCAGAGGAAAGGGACTTCAAATAGAAATGCAGCAACAATTTGTAGGTAAAATGCATGTCCCTCTTACAAAAAGAAATCAGTATAGGGTATCAAGACAAGCAATTATGAGTTTGTAGCCTCCTCAAAAAGACACGGAAAAGCTGGCAATTCATAAAAGGCACAATGAAAATCCCAACTGTGGAACAAATCATCAGAACCAATGCATATAACATTCAACTATATAACATTACCACCACCGCACAACACCCACCTTAAATTTTATTTCTGCCCATTGGCAGGTCATCAATTTGAAGTCTGTTAACAGCGATGTCAGAATTTCATACAGGATTTCTCTCATTGGTGAGTAAAGCAGATTGTCGAGATAGTTTGGTAGTAATGCATTGAGCTTCTAAATTCCAATCTGGTTTCCCTTCTTAACATGTATGCAAATGGAAATTGGAGCAGCAATTTCTTCACAAGCCTTGTTTGCACACTACACAAAAGACGCTAAATGCAAAGAAGACCGCTTTTACAAACAACTAACAGTTACACTTCAATCAACTAGGTTGGGTCAGCTATAAGAAAAGAACAGAGCTTTCACGACCAAAAATTGAATGATCTACTCTAAAAAGAATATGTATTTCCTTTTCCTTCAATCTACCGCTTAAAAGATAAGCATATATTCTTAGAAGTTATGAGACACTCAGGTTTCTCGGGTACTAGATTCCCTTTTCCGGGAGAACTCCAGCGCAAAAGGAATTACAAACATTCATATGTTTATTTTCTGGATCTAAAGAGCAAAATAAATGATAAAATAAATTCAAAATTCTAGGTTTTACAATCAATAAAAGAAGAAATTCAAAACACCTGAAGCCTAAGGTAAGCAAAGGTTGGAGTCTCCAGAAGGTGGATCAACTTATGTAGTTGCACTAAGAACTTCACATTGATATCTTCTTCAACCAAAGACTGAATAACAGAACTTGCATGCTGGTATGACTGTAACAAAGACGGAGCTCATTATATTCACTGTGAAAAAACAGTAACAAATGCTTGATAGTTGCTACAGGCATGAGGAATGAGGAATAAAACTTGCAGGATGTAAGGCTTACCTGAGCTAACAGGCAGAGGCTTATCATTGCCATTGGTGAATGGCACCAAGATGCGTACAAAGAAAGCAACAAGTCTCTCCCAGAATCTTTGACCAGTGACTGTTTAAGATCCTCCCGAAGGTCAGACAACTCAGGTGAAGTAAGCAAAATCAAGTTTAAAGCCTGAAACAAACACCATCACACTCAGCGTACAGCAAAGACTACATTAAGCACCATACATTAAATATGAGCCCCAATGACAATATATCAAAACCAAGCTTGAGAGTTCTGTGATCGCATGAAATTAATTAAAAAAACAAAGTCTGAGCTCTATATCGTCGCATTTCCCTCTGTATATACGGAAGAGTGATATTCTCTTGATAAATAAGATATAAGTAAAACCTGAACCATCACAGAAGCAAAGTCCAAATCTGATTCTCCTTCAAGTATTGTGGACAGTTCACGGTAAACTCTTTCAGCATTTAGAAGTACACATAGCCGTCGAATTATCAAAGCCCCACGTCTGAAAGAGATTAGGAAATCTAAGATACCAGCAGAGAGATCTTCAATAAACCAAACAACAAAAGCATACCAATAAATTTTCCCCAAAGAAATGAAAAAAGAATATAGCATTTACTTCTCCAGGAGTGAGTGATCATGCTGAAAGCTGTGAACAAGGAAAACAACTAACTGCCGGAAGTGTTGCGGATCTTCAGCTATGCATGCGTGCACCTCAAGAACCAAGAGCACTACCTGGAAGAGAATTTATGGAAGAGAATTTAAAGAAGACTCAGAACAATCAAAAATAGCAGGAAGCACCCTCTAAAATCACCTTGCGGAATAGTGGGTGTCTAGACTCATTTGAGACAAGCATTTAATTTTGGAAGTTAGAAAGATGACTTCAGCAATCTCAAACAAAAGTTTGACTGAGAGGCAATGTTTATCGGAACATCTAACCCATTATCTTATTTCATCTTTAACTTTCTTTCATTTCAAGACAGATTAACAAGGGTCAAGCATAATGGTTCTTTAAATCAGGTAATAAGGGTCAAACATCATTTTTTTTAATCATCTTACTATACTGAAAGCGGGAAAGTTTTAAGTCTAAAGTTGAAAAACGATAATATCCCTATAATATTGATGGACATTTATGTCCATTTAAAATATATATTAAATAATTATATAATATACAAAAACATAAATACCTTAATTTTTTTTATGACAAGTGAAACCCACAGCCACTACCCTTTAGGTGTACACAAGGTAAAACCCCCGCTCCTATGCAATAGCTCGACCACATAGGAGAGGTAACCTACACTAGGCAAGCTCGGTGCAACGAGCTAGACCTAAAAAGCAAACCCCTTGCTTTCGCTGACAAGGCGTTTTGAACTCCAACGTGGAAGTCTCAAGCCCAAACAACGCGAATGGAACATAAATACCTTGATATAGGATAATGTTCAGTCATGTTAATGATACCAAAGAGACATTTCCTATTTTGGTCTCTTTGTTTACTTGTATTTACAGCTATTAAGTTGGTTCAAAATTCTAACCTTTCTAAGTTCCTCGCCTATGTTCTTTGATGATCGAGCTACTACATATGAGTAATAAACCATCAAGTGTCTCCCTTTCAGATACTTCTGTGACTAGAAATTTTCTTATCATTTTTTCTTTAATGAAATTGGTTTTGTTTTGCTTTTCCTTTTTAATTTTAATTAATTCTTTGGAAGAATTAGCATGAGAGTACTATGAATTCGGGTATATTCTTGAAAGTTACACGAACTACAAGTCAACATTGTCAATGATTTAAAATAATTCAAATAAGTTTGAGAAAATTATAGTCAAAGAAAAATCGGCTGACTCCCCAATCATTAATACTTTCATATAAAATGGGGCGGAGGGAATAAATAAATTGATTTTGTAACTATTTTTTACACTCAGAGTATACGACATCTTTCAATAGTCTTTTTATGATTTTCATGGAACTTTGATTTTCTGTTCATCTGAAGCATACCCTGTGAAATCCCACGAAGTGGAGTTTGGTCTGTTCATTTGAAGCTCGTGGAATATTTGTTGCCTACTTATATGTTCTATCCTCCAAAACTTTTAGATTTTCAAGAGTCATATGCTCGCACTGAAACTAAAAAGGTAGTATGATAATTTGTAAAATTAAAATGATGGAATTATAAAACTAGAACAAATTATAAGTTGAATAACTGACAGATGATTGAGGGGAAATTTCATCTTTTACTGAGTTAGTTATATCGGATTTAACTTCATCATCAATAAGGAAAAATAATATCCATCATCGACTGACTCTTCTATTTTATATCTCAAATACAAATTTTAAATAAACTTTTACTCCTTGAGATATAGTACATGTGCATCGCGCGTATCCACAAACTAGTAAGGTAATAAGAGTCTGGAATAAACTTTTAGCATTCATCCTCCAAAACAAGAGAATATTTGTGGCAATGAATTCAGGAAATATCAAATATCATGTATGCAGTTTAGAGCACTTTTAGAAATCATTCAAGCAGCAAATATTTGCCAGCCTTAAAATAGTACAATGGATTAAAAAAGAATGATTAATGTGAGGTAAGATTTTAATTCTTATTCTTCTTTTTTTTCAACTGATTGATAATTAGGTTAAGGATGATCTGGAAACAAGAATGAAGGAGTCATGTAGAG
Source organism: Solanum chilense (assembly GCA_032847665.1). NCBI lineage: Eukaryota > Viridiplantae > Streptophyta > Magnoliopsida > Solanales > Solanaceae > Solanum > Solanum chilense. The sequence continues at coordinate 1,490,461 of CM064966.1, forward strand.
CTGTAAAATTTCCAGAAGAATAAAGCAGGGGGTGCCAAAAAGAATCACGGGTATTAAGTGCGAAGGGAAGGATGAATTAAGGCCAAAATTTGCCAAGAAACTACACTAGGGGAACAAAACAAAGGCCACAGCTATGCACAAAAACCTAAGTGAACTTTTGAAAGTCAGCAAATGCCTGGAAAACACAACCATAATGCTACCAGAAAAGTCGTATTGGCTATTATCACTTGTCCATCAGAAGCTAGAACAATGGCTAGACCTAGCAAAGCAAACCAGCATGACAAACTCACTGAAAAAGAATAAAAGCAATAAGAGATACCTCATCGGAGGGATCTGATAGCGCCCTTAGGAGAGTGTCAAAGACATCATTCAGAAAAACCAAGACCTGTTTCGAAAAATTGGAAACATGAACATTTAGAAGTCATAAAAAATACTGACAATAAGATATTTTTCATTATCTGAGTGTTATCAATGAACTTATTCCGATACCGAATATATAATACTACTTGTGAAAGTTGAATCGAATTTGTAACATATACACCTAAATATAATGCAAAAAACTTGTCATAATAATAGTAAATCCATTTTTATGCATGATTTTACCTGAAAATACAACTATAGTAGCATGAATAATGAGCTTTATTTTTATAGAACAGAATATGACAAAACATCAAATGCAACTATGATGCAGCAGAACATTAGGTGATGCAGCTGTAGAGGAATAACCATGTCACAGGAGTATAATAAGGCTCTAAGATTATTAAAGAAACTAGCACCTCATATCCCAGATCCTCCATCTCATCCCAGAGAGAGAAGGGACAACCACAAAGAGCAAGGAACCGAGACTTCTCTCCTTTTAAAGCCCTTTGCTTGTTTTATACAGATTCAATTAGTTACTAAATGAAAAATACATGGTTACACGCCCATGGATTGTAAGTACCAGCCCATCATGCTTTGTGAAATAAATGAAAAATACAAATTGTGGAATACACAACTATGTTCCAAACATGATTCATGACCTCTCCTGTAGAAAACACTTTCAAAACTTTATGTCTTGTTTCTTCAATAAGCATTTGCAGCTGTAGAAGAATAACCATGTCACAGGAGTATAATATAGCTCAAAGATTATTGCAGAAACTAGCACCACATTTCCTAGATCTTCCATCTCATTCCAGAGAGATAGAAGGGACAAGTACAACCACAAAGAGCAGGGAACCAAGATTTCTCTCCTTCTAAAGCCCATTGCTTCTTCTACACAAATTCAATTAGTTTCTAAATGAAAAATACAAATTTGAAACACAAAAATTGTAGGTTTCAAACATGATTCATGACCTCTCTTTTAGATAACACTTTCAAAACCTTGTGTCCTTGTTCTTTAATAAGCATCCCAACAAGCAACAACACATGAGCTAGTACTTTTAGCAACTCAGGCTCCATACTCAGCAATCAGCATTAATAGATAATGGTATTGCATCCCCAGTTCCCCACTGGAAAGCAGTGTAGTTTAATATATCAACTCCTATGCCATTAAGTAAGCCCATGAGAGTGTTCTCATTGTGCAAAAGAATAAACAAGATGACCGTCATTAAATTTTAGGTCTTACCTCGGACCGATGTCCATTAAGCAGGGTCCACATCCAATGTAATGATTCAATACGTGTCGCCTCCCATTCACTAGACAACTGCCTGAAAAACAAATTGAGACAGAAAGTTAACTAGAAGCAATACTATAACATATAGCTACTTGGATATAACTATTCTTATCACAAACTCTGTTATGTTTTGATTTTCATAAATAATCCAATCACATTTTTATTAAATAGGTAAGCTTTTCCTATATGTAATTTATTGATAGCCAAGTATACAGGCAGTAGAAAAGGGTCGTAAACATTTCCGAAACATGTTCACTGTTGCATAGAACAAATGAATTGTACCATTTTGGCATTTTCATGCATTGTGAAAATTACATTAGAGAGCTACCAGATCTAGGCATCGACATGTTTAATAATATGTACAACTGTATATTCTGTCAAGTGTCTCAGATTGCTCTCTTTCCATACCACCCAGCGCGCGCAAGCTGGGTTTTTCTCCATAAGTTCCTTGGTTGTTGGTTCATTCATACACATGTATCCCATCCAGCGGCACAAGAGTTCCATCATAGTATTTGGCATCACCCATATCACCCAAATTTATTCAAAAGCAGGTTCGGCAATTATCCAGCTACAGTACAAAGCAAAAATAAGCGTTTGCTACTCTCAATTTCTTTTCCACACAAAAACATCTGTTTCACTGCATTTGCTTTTTGCAAATTTGTTTGGACATGCACCATGAGCTAACACCAAAAGATAAGCTCTTGTCTGAGGAGATTTAGTTCCCTAAATCAATTTCCAAGTCATTGCTGGAAGTTGAAGGCTCCAGAGTCTAGGTTCCAATAGCAGGAGTTCACTGAGAATCTGCCACTTCTATGTGCAGTGAAAAGCCAGTAAGTCTTTATCATCAGCCATGTAGTACACCTGCTCAAACTCCTGTAACTAAAAGGACACTCTCTACTTTCCAGTCTAAGTAATTGCTTTTGAAACATAACTCTTACACATCCTCTGATCTTACACATGGCAATGGTTGCCTCATGAAGATCAAACAATAGGCAATAGAAATAAAAAGGGACAAGACATTAGCATGATAATGTTGGCAATCTCAGAAAGTCAAGAAAGATCTTAAGACAATCTAAAATACTATACCTTTTTGGATCTCTTGGACCATTTGGTTGGAAAGAAATAAGAGATGCTTTGAGAACCAAAGGAGTTACCTAGATTTACCAAAGAATTCATGTCCTGAAAATTTTTACTTGCAGGGTACGGGAGATATAGTGGATAACTTAGATCAGATTATGGAATTTCTAGGTGTTTTGGGAATGTTACTGATACAGCTATGCTAGAGCTTGTAAGATTTTTTGGGTACCTTTTTGGTACTTCCTGTAATGAAACCTTTACCGTATCAGGAAAATAAAAGAGATCAACATGAGATTGACACCCGAATCAGGAAGAGTAGCTAATAGAATAAATAAACCTATTTGCTAGAAATTAATTGGAAGGCAGGGAAGAGAAATGGCCCACATCCCAACAGAGCTTGTCAATTTCTGAACTGAGTTATGGTTTCCTAATATGATATTGGCTAATCATCCTCTCATGAGCTAGCATTAAAGATTGATATAGTGTTAGCACCCCTTTAGTCTACCAAAGAAAATTTAAAGAAATTAAAAGTAGAATACTTCAACTTATCTATTAATTATGTTTTCTTGTTTCTTTATAGGAGGTTATTTCTCCACTTTCTCATTCTAGTAGTAGTAGGAAGTTATTTCCTTGTTATTCGGTGGGTAGTTACTCCACCAATGTTGTGTTTAAAGTTATTTGAATTCAATGGAAAGATAAGCAAAAAACTATTCCAGTTTTTGAATACTTAAACTCGAGAAATCTCTCTTAACGAACCAGCACCATAGGTCGTAGCATAAGAACATTTGATTTCATCTTGCAGCGTCACATAAATAGATCCGTATCAAAGACCCTACCAGATAGGCCTAAGGTCCATAACTTAACATGGTATCTGGTCTGGATCCATTGATCCTTGTTGATGTGGTTTTGCAATGTTGAGCCCCCATGTTATTAGCCATTCTACAGTAGTCCGGGCGTGAAGGAGGGCGTCAAGTCCTACATTGCTCAAGGCAAAAGGTTGTTGTCTCCTTGTATAATATTGGGCAATCGGTTTTGGAATTGAGTTAGGCCAAAGGTCCATTTCTTAACAAACACAAAGAACATAAAAATTTAAGTATTAAGGTCATAGTTCTATAGTCAGAAGTATTTGGCTATTATAAAAATCATATTTCAACAAAAAGCCAACTACCATTACTTAATGAAACTAGTGAATTCTTTAATTGATTATCTACTGTACTATCAACTATCAGACATTTCAACTTCTTCAAAATCCAAATATCCCTCAATAAGTAACATATACCTCCTAGCAACAGAGAGAATTGCTCCTACATCAAAACCCTCAGCTGGATCAGCCTCAATTGCACGAAGTTCGTCATTTGTTTCACGAGAAACCTATAAGGAAGAAGCACAGACGAATAGGAAAGTGAGAATGACAGACAAAGAAGCAAAAACAACGAAGAAAGGTAGCGCTAGAGGGGGGAAAACAAAACACAAATACAATAAAAGGAAAAGGGGACCATCTCCACTTACAACTCTTATTTTCTCTTCTTTATCAGATATACAAGGCAATATTGCTCCCAGAATATCAGCATAATAAGGGACAAGTTGATCTCCACCCAGTTTCACAAATTCATTTATCTGCATGGCACAAAATAATCTATTCAAACAGATTTGACAAGTTAAAACACTGGTATATAGTTAACACCAGAAGATATTGTAGCCAAGAGACACAATGTCGGTCAATAGCCAAGAGACACATGGTACACAAGCAACATGCATATCAACATACTTACCCAAGTGATAGAAGTCAGCCTAGTAAATTCATCCTGTGAGCCTGCCCTTTGCACTAGTATTTCAGCCATGCGGCCATAATCTACAGACTTAAGAGCAGCATTCTTCAAGTTAGAAACTAACAAAGGACAAAAAGAATCTATATATTATTATAAAAGTTGAAAGCATCAAACTAAATATTGATAGACAAAAACATCCTTGTAATACTGATGACATATTTCCTTCAAGAACCATATTATTTCTCCACAAATCACTACAATAACCAATCTTCTCTTTTTTGTGCTCAAAATACCGAGAATTATAGATTGGTAAAAAGTACTTCCATATGAATCAAATTCATTTGAGTGTATCTGAATGGTCACTCTTGACTGATATATTTAATGACACATTATTTGGACACATGGAAGGACAGAAATTAGACAAATAAGGTATACATTGATGACACCTCTTCAATTTCTCTCTTTTTTCTAACATAATCCGGTCCCATAAAAACTTGTCCTGCCATTTTAAAACTAAATCTTGAGCTAAGATAATTAGAAATGCAATAGAGTCAACTATATTAGAGCTAGAGGGATCTAGTAGTTCTGTTGGTTGGTTACTTGAACTTTCACCTTATTGGTAAGGGGGTTCGATTACCACATTAGAATCCCCTCCCTCATTTCCCGTTCCCTCTCCCCTACATATATATTTTTTTAAAAGAAAACAACTATATCAAAGCTCGTATAACAAATACCCATTGAAATCCCACAAGATCGGCCTGGGAGGGTAGAATAAACACAGATCTTACAACTACCTCATGGAGATAGAGAGGTTGTTTCTGAAAGAACCCCGGCTCAAGTGCAGCAATAACAATATAAGAGCTCCTAAGACCTAATTCCAAATTGAACTGGCAAAATGAGGATGTATTAGCTATGCTCTTTCGGCTGCCTCGGGTTGGCTAGTGGTTTCGACAAAGTACTAGATTGGTCATCAATATTTTATATAGACGATGATGCAGGGAGCGTGATTTTATTGTGGCTAGGCAATTAAGTGCTATATTTTGGAAGAATATTGAGTAAATATTAGCAACATATTCATGATATTAAACTATTTGAAGGAGCCAAATATCCATCGTTATGGATCAGAAGCCCTCTTTAGTTTGTTCTTTTTTTTCTTGTGTAGATAAGAGATTCAGTTTGTGTGAATAGTCAGCTTGATTTTTTGGGCGTTAAGTGTGTCGTATGCTACTCTTGTAAAGTTTAAAAAATTTTACCTGCGAAAGGACGAAAGCTCTTTCCCCATAACTTTCAGGTGAGTTGTTAAATTTGGACTGACATTGGTTTGAAAGATTAGTTGTGTTCAAGCAGGTCTGGTCATCCATCTAGTTCTATACTGAAGTCTCATTTGTTTGTATTAAAATTGAGACATTTGAAACTGAATAAATATTTGAATATTAAGATGTGGATTAAGATTTAGATGTTTGAATATGACTACACAACTAACTATATAGATGTTATATTAAGATACGAATGATATATAATTAAGACTATTTTTGCAACATCTGAGCATATAAAGCTTGTCAATATACACAAATATTACCTTCTCAAAAAAAAAACTTCTTCATTTAAAATAAATATAAATAAAATTAAATACTAAATTAGTGTAATACGATATCAACAAAATATTTTAAGAAAATTATACGGAGGTTGGTTATGTTGATGGCTAGCAGTGGTGGTTGTGGTGCCGATTGGTTATGGTGTTGGGCTGCTAGCTAATGTGGTGTTGTGGGTAGCTAGTGTTGATGGTTGTTAGCAGTAGTGGTTGATGATGGTGACATATTGTAGTGATTGACAGTGGTGGTGGTTATGGTTGAGGATGGTGGTTGTGGGTAGTGGGTGGTGCTAGCTGATAATGATAGCCGGTGGCATAGGCAGTTGTAGAGGTATAATGGATGGGATTGGTGAACTCATATTTGTAGTAGTCCTTGAATAGACATCTTAATGATATTAAGACTTTATTACAAGGCCCCTTATTACAACACCTAATCATTCAGATTGTAGCCCAGAGGTGAATGAAGTGATTGAGAACCATGAGGTTTTTGGTTCAATTCCTAGCGGAGACAAAAAAACACTAGGTGATTCTTATTTCTTCCTATCTGTCCTAGCTTTGCTAGATAGAGTTACCTAGTACCTATTGCTAGTGACAGGTGGCATGTATCCCGCGGAATTAGTCGAAGTGAGCGAAACCTGGCCCGAACACCACAGTCATCCAAAAAAAAATTCAAACCTAAAAAAACAAAAGCACTAAATGACAGAGATCGGAAGGATTAGAGTTAAGACCTGCATTAAGTGCAAACAAGTGAGGCCTGAGAGATTCTAATACTAGACTTACTCCTTTTACCATACAAACACTTCCTAACAAATGATATTCATATTCATACTGCTACTAAGATTGAAGTTGCTTCCATTACTACAACCAATAGTGTAGCTGAAATTGGTCAAAAACTCCTCTTTTCTGCCTTATGTATGGGAGAGGTCAAGGATTATGTAATGACGCCATTTCAATTTCAATTTTAATTTTATAACTTGAACAAATGTCTTCAGAAATACACATATACAAATATATAAATATATATATCAGTGAGAATGTATTTTATTGTTTTGTTTTTTTATATGAAGAAGAAACATTTTTATTTTTGTTACAAATTCTATTATATTTGTTGAAGTGTGTGACCATCTCATCTAAAAGTTTAAGTTGTTAGAGAATGCACAGTTTAATTATTTAATTGTATTCTCAACACGCCCCCTCACGTGCAGCCTGATTTTTTTTCATGGCCAAGCACGTGGAAATTCTTTTTGATTTGGTGGCGGTGAAATTTGATCTCATGACCTCTGCCTGCTTTGATACGATGTTGCTCCGGTACCATATTAAAGTGTGTGACTATCTCATCTAAAAGCTTTGGCTTAAGTTTTTAGATGAGATGGTTACACACTTCAACAATATTGATATGGTATACACATGCACAATAACTAGTCAAAAACGCTTTAAGATTTTTGTCAAAAAAAAAAGGATCTTACTAACCCAAAAGGATGGAGATACAAAAGCAGAGCAAAGAACAACTGTCTTAAATACAAATGGAAAGACAAACAAATTACTAAACAAAAATTAGTAAATTTAAGTTGCAGATTGAGGGACAAACATATATTCAGATATCTTTCATCCGAGCCTCAACTCTCAATAATACTAGCAGAGGAAAAAAGTTGCAAGTTCAAAATTTTATTTTCCTTTGGGAGCATTAAAAAATATAAGACACCACACATGACATAGATCTTACTGGAGAATTCTTAATCTCTTGCAAAAACTCTGAAAGCGCAGAATCAGCCTGTTGCCGTATTTCATGGCTAGAATCACTCAGCATATTAAATAATCCTGCACTTCACCAAGTCAAGAGAAATCACATGAGTTAACAAATTTAGAACATTGAGTTGCGTAATAAGAAGGTTTTGACTTTGAATAACAAGAAATTACCATCAAGAAAATCAGGAAGAAAACCGAGCATATCAATATCCGGAACACTGTCTAAAACTGTGATCCACCCAACAAGAAATTGGCGGACATGAGGATTGAGGACATTCATTCGTTCTCTCAGCAAAGGAATAAATTCTTCAATGCTGTGTAAGAAACAAAATGTCCAATTCAGTGGAAAAATCAAACTTCGGTTCCAGCATGAAGATACTGGTTTTCAACAACCCAAACTCACCTGAATTGCTCACTCTCTGTGACAATATCCTGCATCCAACAAAAGTTTAAGCACAATGTTATAAGGCAAAATACCAAAACTGTGCATATCTTTTGATTAAAGCAACCCATTTGCCCCGCTCTCCATAAAGCACTGGCGGTAAAAAGAATTGGGGAAAGGAAATAAAAGAAAAGGACGCCCAACTTTTCTACCCTAAATTAGCAAATTTACACCATTTTGAACTCCTCAATGAAAAAAATACTCAAGCCTCATCTTTAGACTCTCCTTTCCTTTACAACACCTCCTATCCTCCTCCTTGTAGTGTATCGAACTGGAATTCATTATCATCTAAACAACACATCATTTTTAAATGTTTGCATACTCTTCCCTCTCTGACCAATGCCTTCAAATGAAGTGATGTGTTACCTTCACGAGTCTATCTAAAAGATGAGCAGCACTTTGCACGTTGGCATCTGAATCTGCCGCAAGCTTACACAAAGCATCAAAGATCTGATTGAAGAATACGATGAAATCTCCTCTTACAACCTGCAAAGTAGAAAAAATGAAATGCGGACAACAAGACTCAAAAATACATGTGTTGTACAGGCTCCGTTAGCTTTCTCACCTTTGCGATGTTATACAAAGCTTCACAGGCATAATAACGAACTCTGCTGTCTTGGTGCGAAAAAGAGTGTAAGACTGGCGGGACAATTTGCTGGACATCAAATCCAGATGAGAGGTAAGTTGCATAATGGGGAAAATAGCACAATCCTCAATGCAACATCCCAAAATAACAATAACAGCCACAGAAACAACATCAGTAATCTTTTCAAGGGAACCACATATAAAGCTACTTGTTCTCTGAATAAGTAAAGGTAAAGCTACATATGATGTCAAGGAAGAAGTATTTGAAACAAAAAAGTAAATTGTTAAGTCTAAAAGGTTAAACCCTAAAGTAAAATGAATACACTCTCTCACGGGAACGGGGTTGGAGTTCTATTATCTTTAAAAGACTTAAAACTAAAGCCTTTCCTAGTCCAGGCACTGAAGTAGTGTAAGAACAACAGTAGGCACAAAATCTTAGTTCTCTATTCACGGAATAACTGCACTACGATTGTAAAGAGATGAAGATTCCTAGAACAAAACAAATAAACAGGATTTCTTTACAGGAACATAATTTATAAAAGGTAGAGAATGAAAAGAAAACAGTGAAACTTCCCCTTTTGTTCAAAATGAATAAACAGGATTACCCCTGTGAAAGAAAGATATGAGTAATAAGATGGTGGACAAACCTACATCTTTATGCCATTTGCTTTTTCTTTGAGGAACAAGTCTATGATAATGCAAACACTAATATCCAGTCAATTACCCGTATGGACAAAGTAATACACACACTAACTCACATCTATATCATTCTCCCAAATACATGCTCTGTACTCTAACTTACAATCAAGGAAAACTAATTGAAACTAAGGCTAAAGATACCTGACCCTATATTCACCTTAGTAAAGCTTAACATGCATGTTCTCAGTTTTATTATCACTCTTCTCGTCCAAAGGTTTATCCATTACTAGTAATTACTAACAGCAGATGATGTTCTCTGAAAACACCAACCTAAAATTCAGATTTAGGCACATATAATCTCACGCGTTGTGCTCTTACCACTAGACCAAAGCCTTGGGGCATAACCTCACTCTTTCTCATAGCTAAACAAGAATTTTATAGAGCATTTCCACAAAATTGAGAACTGATAGGAAACAAAGTTGATCACGAGGTAAACACCCTACCTTAAGGTGTTGAGCTGCATCTGAAGTCAAACCAACAGTTACTGCAGCCAGTCCTATCAATCCTCCCTGCAGCTCAGGTGTGTGTTTGTTAGAGAAGAATGCTTTCTGGAAAAAAGTTGCCTGTGTGTGGTTTGGTATAAAGTTGGTACCAAAAAAAAGTGTTTGCTGATATTCAGTATTACTAATGGTTGACAAACATGTCGTTGATCAAGTTATATAAGTAAGAATTATGATATTTGTAAAGAAAATACTTCCACATCCATACGAGAAACACCAAGAAATTATTTTTTTACTAGAAATCATTTTTCCACAATATAATGGATATCATTTCCCAATAAACCAAAGCCTATCACTCAAAAAGAGTGAAATTCAAACTCACTTTCCGGTTATGAGCCTGAGGTGAGTAAGTATACTCCTGAGACAACAAACTGATAACAGCAGTGATCTTGTCATGGTCACCCGCAGATGTCAAATGCTTAACAATCCCTTCCAACTACACAAAATCAATAAGCATCAAGATATCAACTTTGAAAAAACCCAAATCCCAAAAACAAGAGGTGAAAAAGCACAGCTTTCGAAAAACCAAAACAAACCCAAATCACAAAAAATGAAGACGAAAAACAAAAATTCATCAAAACCCCATTAAAACAAACCTCTAAAGCAGCATTCTTGCGCTTCTCGTACAGCTTATCCGATAAATTACGAAGAACAGCTGCTGGAATCACAGATAACGCTTCCGCAGTAGTCATAACAAGAATTCAAACACCCTAAATTGTATGAAACAAATTCCCACTTTTTCGCCCAATTTTGTAATCAAATTTGATCTTCCCTAAGCTTCAACACAAACATCAATCTAAACCGTTTTTGTGCATAAACACACACACACAAGAAAAAACTCAAACAACTATATGACTGTAAACACTGAAAAATTGAAGTAAAACAGATCTAAAAAATTGAAGAAAAATTTTGGCCTAAAACCAAAATTGACTCGAGGGGGAAGATTGAAAATTTTTTATTTATTTATTTTATTGTAATTTTATTATTATTTATTTGCTTTGCAGAGAGTGTTGTTTGGTGAAAAAAATATTATAGGAAAAGTCTTCTTTTTCGTGATATATTTTTTAATTTTTTTTTTCTTATTTCAAACTTATTCATACTCCACAGATAAATTAATAATTTTGACCAAAAAAATAAAAATAAAATGGTTATCTTTTACCAGAAAAAAATAAATAAATGCCCACGCGTGTTCTCATTATACCACTTCCAAAAAATTTATAAAATCGATTTATTAAATTATCTAAAAAAATATTAATTATATATGATAGTACTTGTTTGTTTATCTAGCTAACAATTATTAAATCATTATTGTAATTTTTTATGAGTCAAATATTAATATATTAAACTTGAAGAGAGATTTTTTATTTTCATATATACATTTTAAAAAAAAAAATTAGTTATTAAGATAGTATTTGTCATATAGAAGTTAACTAGCGTAAAGTTCATACATAAATTTAGATAATTCAAATGTCTATACTTTATTTATTTTAATAATGAAATATAACACATAATTATCATTTCCAATTTCAAATAAATTGAATCACCATATGTTTTTCTCATTTCGCAATTTAAACAATATATTATCATCATATATAATTAAAATATTCATAAATAATACTACTAATATTAAAAAATTTAAACCAACCTAAAATTTATCATCAAGCAGTAGTTAATATTTATATGAAATCGGCTAAATCTACAATGATATCAAGCAAACATAAAATCAAATTAAGATGATTTTATAGCACCAATATAAAATGTCTTTAGTAAACGATGTCAAAATTTTAAAATGTAAATAAATAAATATTATAATAACGAAAATAAAGCACAACACATATATTACTCTAGTTCTTCTCAATGATACTTCTATTTTTGAAATATATTCAAGATATAACCTCATTAGAAATTGTACTTAATACTTTCTTTTTCTATATAAGGCATCAACCGATTAATTAAAAAATATTATTATAAATTTCATAAAAAAAAAAAAATAGTGTAATATAATTTTCTAAAAAAATCCAATTGACATTGTTAGTGTCCATTTGGATCGACTTATTTTAGGTATTTTTAAGCCAAAACAATTTTTAAACAGTTTTGAAATATTTCGACAAAGTTAAAAAGTGCTTATAGACACTTATTTTAAAACCAAAACAACAAAAACAAGTCAAAAGTCATAAGTTAATAAACCTAACTTATGTCTTTTGACTTATAAATCATAAGCCAAAAGTCAACCCAATTTCTTCGTCGGTGTAATAACTTTTTAGAGATGCTTCACAAGATTGCAACGGTTCCATAATATCAGTATTTCCTTTGTATAAATAACTCTTGCCTTAAAAGCACAACAAAAAATAACAACATACAGAAAGTAATCCCGCAAGTGGAATCTGAAGAGGGAAAGGCTATTTCGATAGCCGAACCACGATGCATTACCAAAACAAGCTAAAACCAAAATAACAACAACAAAATTGCAAAGCTCATAATTAACAAATTGAGTAAAACTTAGATATTAAATTATCACCCACTTTTCAGTTTTCATAAAGAAAGGAGCACAAGAAAAACTGGACATAAACCACACACAAGAAAATAGCATTTACTTACAAGAGTTGGATCCTGTATACCTATTGGAAACCAATGGAACCAAAGATAATTTACATGAGCTGGGGGAAGGACCAACTCTTCTTCGTTTTTAATTCTTCGCGGGGTGCTACATTTTTTTTATAACAGAAGACAATTCACTACAGAGAAGATCTCAATATGCTAAGCGAGCATGAGAGGAAGCTCGACTAGTTGGAAAGCAGATTTCTGTTCTGATATGGATTTAGCAAGTAGTGTTTCAAGCTTCCATAAGTGGCTTTAATAACGCGAAACAATGTACAATGTTTTTCATTCTCCTCTGCTTTAAACCTGATCATTTCCCTTCAGGATGTTGTACTTGCATAGTGGACATGTAGCGTTCATTTTAAGCCATTTCACGATGCAGGTGGAGTGGAAATGATGATTACAGGGGAGAGCATGGAGTTCTGCCCCATCCTCGTACGAGGTGAGACATATGCAACATTCCTAGCAAACAAAAGTTGAGATATTGGTAACTATTTTATCACAAATAATAATTCAGAAATACTACTATATCTATCACTATTCAGCATGTGTCACATAATGCGGATTCTAACTGAAACAGTGAATAAATAAAGTTCTCTTAGCACCATTGCAGTACCGTAGAGGTAAATGTTAACACCAAAGTAAGATTGTGGAATATGCATACGATGAAACAGTTTTATTCCAATATAGACAGACTATTGGGATCAAAATAAAGGAGAAAGAAAATGATAATTAGCTTTAAGCATTTTTAGACACGCAAAAATTAACTTACTGCATCTTCAGGTAAAAGAATACGCTCAGTGGCCAGGTATCCGCTGCTTGTCTCAATTGGTACCATCCTACCAGCTCCTACCCTTGGTTTCTCCTCATTCTTGCAAATATGGAATCTATACTTGGGGAGAACTCTGAGATCTTCCTCGGACGCACCTTCCTATATATTACAGGCAAGAGATCATACCAGAAACATATCAAGTAGCTGGCCTGTAATTATTTATAGTTTGTGTCTCTTACCTGACCCACTGCATAGAGTACTGCAATTATGCAAGGCAAGCAGCAACAGAGAGCAACTCCTATCAGACATGCCAAAGCAACACAAAAGATGGCAAAGAATACATCGAATGCCAGAAATACAACTGCCAACCTGCATCACTTTACATCAGTGATCAATCATGACCGTCTGGTGATCACGAACATTTTAGAAAAGAAAAGGAAACAACAAAAACAATATTTTAAAGGGAGAGCGAAGATAATAATAATCCACAACTTCTCTTGAGATGTCAACTTATATACGGACATATACAAAGGAGTGCGGTTCGTTCGAGAAATTCCTACCTCTCTATCTATCTCTGAGAAAGTAGATCTAAGCGAAATTCAGCTAGACCGCAACATAAACATGAAAGGCGGATGAACCAAACAAATGTAGTAATTTAATCTTTTAAGGGACATATAAAACTCTAGATAACTAGATTAAAAAAAGAATTCTATTTTTCAACCTTTGGTCCTTCTATATTGTTATTAACAACAATAATGAAAAAGGCCAATTCATGAACTAAAACAATAACATCTTTTCCACTACTACCATTTCCTTAAATGTGAAAAGATCAGAGTTGCACTTAGACAAATATATCACAAAGATTTAAAACTGTTGTCTATTTGAGCTATATGCAAGTACTACTAGTATGTTTAAAGGAATTGTTTTGAGCTGTACAAGTATTACTAGTATGTTTAAAGGAATTGAAATTAAGAAAAACACAATTAGAGCCTATATGTAACAGGTTATGCCATCATTGTTATGACCAATATTACATTTTTCCACTACTACCATTTCCTTAAATGAGAAAAAGATCAGAGTCAAATATATCACAGAGATTTAAAACTGTTGTCTATTTGAGCTATGCAAGTACTACTAGTATGTTTAAAGGAATTGTTTTGAGCTGTACAAGTATTACTAGTATGTTTAAAGGAATTGAAATTAAGAAAAACTCAATTAGAGCCTATATGTAACAGGTTATGCCATCATTGCTATGACCAATATCACATTTTTGAGCTGTCCCAAAATGACTACTCCTACAAATGTAGGGGAGAATTCCTAAAGGGGATCGTCATTTTTGTAATCAAAATTTGAAAATAGTAGAGATAACAAAATACAAGTCTCATAGAGGACTATCAACTAAACATAAAAGTTTCATAATGTAAGACTACTTTTAACACAAATTACAACTCAGAGGCTTGAAGTGATAGTAGATCTTGACATACCAGTATAAATGTGGAGCATTCTGTAAAAGAATTTCACCACCAGAGACTATCCAGTAAAAGCCAATTATCCACCAAAGAAGTGACCCCATTGTATTCATATATTCACATCGTTTAGCAAAACTGCAATGTCCAAAATGGAAAGTAGTCAATAAATTAAATTTGCCACCTCTATAGCGCAAGCATTAACCAAGAAAAAAGAAAACATATTTTTTTCAATGCTCAAAAGATATTTAAAAAACTGTCGATCAAATGATGAGAATACATGTATCTATTTGTTTATCCAGAGGATTAAAAGGAGCAAATAACATAGCCAAGTTGAATGACATATAATTTCCATGCTTCTTTAAGCAGTAGTTTATTCTTGCAAAGTAATAAATATCAATTGTAACTCAGTAATAATCTACTACTACGTATAGGTGTATAACAGATCAATCATACTGTGAAAGATGGTCAGAAGCCTACAAGGTGATGTTAGCTGTAAAGCATAAGTTATGAATAGGTGGATCAGGTGTATATCATATCTCATGCACACAGATCAATAAAATTAAATTTGGATACACTATTGAGTATAAGTTGGAATATCTGCAAAAGAATAGTTTGAATGCCTTAAAAGTAAAATTCCTGGAAAGATTTCATAATAAGATGTCATAGAACTTCCCCTACTAAACCTCATTCATTTTGTATTCGTAACATTCTAGAATGAAGATATCATTATACTTCTGAATCAGTAATAATTCGTGTCGTACTTTCTAGTTCCAAGAAGTGTGGCCTCGTGGTCAATGAAGCAGGTTGAAAACCATGAGATCTCTGGTTCAAATCCCAATAGAGACAAAAACACTAGGTGATTTCTTCACATCTGTCCTTTACCAGTACAAAAACTTAACCAATCAAATTGAGTAACAGTTTCTTCTTAGAATAAGCGTCTGAAACAATGTTATATTGATTTAATTCCATAAAATGGTATATCTTTACAGTGTCAAGCCTGATTAGTTACTCAACTGTCACATGTCTTTTTAATGAGAAAGAAAATTTAAAATTTACTTAGCACAGATAGGTCACTTGAAGTTTCATCTGCTTCTTTGGCGGCACTAATGGCGGGTTATATAAAATTTGTCTGTCAAATGAATTACATAAAAGCTTCTTATACATAAATACATACATATCATATTTGTATATGCTCTACAGTTTATATATATGTGTGCGTATCTTATCCATTGAATATCAAAAGGTCATGCAGAAGATAAGAATAATTGCTTAGCAGCATGGAATGAAGACCTGCAGAAACTACTTTTACTTAGATTAACTTGATCCAAAAGGTAAGAATCACTGACATGATACTACCATGAACTCTAACCAATAACAGAGCAAAGATACATTATTCTCAGTAAATTTTTCATCTCCTTAACCTATAAAGAAATCTATAAAAAATTCCCACAAGTTTGGGCTCTCTGTTGCTCCTTTTCTTGGAAGAATATTATCCTTCTCTGATATACGGATCTTCAAATGCCTATATGGGTCAAACAAAATCCATGAGATCCAGTAGATATTATCTCATTAAGTTCCATTTACTAGGTTGAATATAAAAAGTGTGCATGTGTTCCAATAGATAGCAGTTGGTGAGGCATGCAAGTACACTATGGCAGGCAGCCTTGTAATCACTAATCAATGCCCTCTCATAATCTAATTGTTTAGAATAGGAATAGGTTTATACAATCTTATTAGAATAGGAATAGGTTTATACAATCTTATTAGAATAGGAATAGAATTACACAATCCTATTAGAATAGGAATAGGTTTATACAATCCTATTCAGAATAGAATAGGTTTATACAAATACGAATAGGAATACAAATACTAATAGGAATAGGAATAGTAAATAGCATCCTACTTGGTAAAGGATTGTATTTTAGTTAGGGTCTCAATGTAATAATGTAAACAACAACAATTCAATAGTATTCTTTCCTTATATTTCTCACACTAACCATAAATCCCTTTCATACAAAGTCTTAACGAAGTTAATTGCCTTTGAATCAATGTGAAACTTATAAGCTTTAAAATATTCCGTCTAGCCATTCTGTTAAGTAAACTTGTTCCTGCCTTTGAAGTATATAGCAGTTATCAAGATTTCAGCTTCTAAAACACAATTAATTACCATAGGTCATTTGATCAATCATAACTTTTCCTTTGGTTCAAATTTAGTACTTATTTTTATGTGCATAAACACTACATGTAAAGCAAACTTATTGAGTACATCTCAAGTACTATGATAGAAAAATTAGAGAGAGTAAACATGCAAGTCTTCAAAATGGATTACAAAATATTTGTAGGGGGAAAGAGGAAGAAAATGCCAAGATAGTAGCCTCTTACAGAGAGCACTGACATTAGTTTCTTTTGTAAACTCATCATCTGAAGTTCAAATAGTTCCTTTAAGAGAAGGAGAAGATCATATCAGTGATCAGAAGAGAAGATGAAGATTTAATGGTTATTGGAGCCTAAGCAAGAGATGGAATTGTATTGCATATTTAAATGCATGTCGTCGTCTAGTTTTGCAATTACAAAATTTTGTAAAGTACTTTTAAGGAGTTGCTGAGCATTTTGCTAACTTTATCATATGCTAGTTTGGTCGTCACCATTAGCCATTTTGAGGCTAAAGATACTTAGAAGATTGACGGAAAAGGCTTAAAGCACGCGCATTCCATGAAAGTACAATATTCGTTTGATACCAACAATATGGCTTAACAAGAATGGAGAATCCACCACTTCCTTCATCATATCATGTTTTATACATTATACCAATATCTCCTTTAACCAACTATTTATAATCAATTCTTCCAATCCATTTGTTTCCATTATGTTCATAAGTTCACATGAATTTCAAGAGCTTTTAGTTCTTTTAAGAGACAACCTCCCCTCATGTGATTTTAGGTCTATATAGTCCCTTTTAACGCCTTCCAAACATAGTACCGTCTCACGAGCGACGAGCTTAAACGTAATTAAACTTAGCTATATTAGAAGTGAGACTAACTCCATCCATGTGAACTCGTTCACGCTGCTAGTCCCAAGCTCGGATAAAGGAGGGGAGTTAGCAAGGGTCAATCAAAAACAATCACTCTGCCTCATAAAGGTAGGGCCACATACATCTTATCCTCCCTAGACTCCCGAGAGCCTACTTGTTGGATAACACTAGGTTTATTGTATTAGAAGTGAAACTAACTCCTCCCGTGTGAGCTCGTTCACATTGCCGATAAGGAGTAAGGCTCGTTACATCTTACCCTCCCTAGACTCTCCCGACCCCACTTGCGGAATTACAGTGAGTTCGTTGTTTTTTTATATGTAACTATTAGTAATACGATACATCTTACCCTCCCTAGACTCTCCCGACCTCACTTGCGGAATTATAGTGAGTTTGTTGTTGTTTTATATGTAACTATTAGTAACACTACCAACATAATGCTACACAAATGAAAAATCTGAAATTTATTGAACAAGAAATGAACCTTACCTTGACTGATTACCAATACCCAAGACCCCGTTCCTCTCTTCACCACCCTCACCATCATTTCCCTCTACATCAGTTCCTCCTTGCGAACTCCTCCTCCTATATTCCAACCACACAAGCACCACATGCACCACACACTGCAAAGCATACCCACAAATCCAAAGCCTAATCGGAACATTCGGCGACTCATCCACCGCACATGACAAAATCACAAAAGACACAATCACAAACCCCAAATTCCACATCATATCCAACGCCACCACCGGCTTCGAATAACCCCAATCAGCTCTTCGCTCATCCAGCTCACGCGCCGCCGTCTCCCTCACCAACAACGACGCGCCACCTCCTCCGCCACCGCGCCTTCCAGTGACCCGACCAAGAAGTACCGCAAGTGATGACTGGCGACCCCCTCTGCCGCCGTTTTCGAGTCGCCGGTGTAGAAGTGGAGTTGTGGGGTCAGAGGAAATCAAATTTGGTGGCTCAGTTGCCATTTTTTCTTGAAGGTTCAAAATATGGATAAAAATTCAATCTTTCAACTCCTTTTTGCTCAACAAAAACTGAATCTTGATTATCTCTATAAATTACCTCATCGATAAGCGTTGATTTAGCTGACGTATTTGAGCTTTTGCTGAAACTTTTGATGAATTTGGTGTCACTGGGGGTGGGGGGTGGGGAGCTGTGTCTGGCTACTGACAATTTTGTAGCAGCTTTGTACTGATAAAAAGACAGACAAAATAGGATAAGGGAGATTTTGCGAAATGTTTTTTTTATATTTTTTTTTCGAAGAAAAAAATATTTTTTAATATTTAATTTTTTATATGATATTTTTAAGGTCATAAAATATAAAATATGTATTCAAATTGAATATTGAATATGATATTATTAAGATTATAAAAATAAAGAGTATACTGAATATATTTTTTTAAATTAGTACTTTTCTATAATTATTTTCTGAAAAGATTTGATTAAGTGACTTCTTTACTTTAAAAATAAGGATAACTGTAATTTTTTTTAAAAAGAATTACTTTTTACAATCTATAACTAAATATATGTTATTTTATTATGCCATGTATATTTTTTTTTTTAACTTTTAAATTTAATGAAACAAAATATTCGTCAAAATTATATGGACTTCGTAATTTAGGAATTATTAATCTTAATATTAGTTTTTCTAATTATAACTTTTACATTGTATTATTTTTAAATCATACGATTTAGTTAATTATTTCATGATTATTATATCAGCTTGTTGTTTAAGAAGATTAAAGAAAAGTCATTTGATAGTATAATGAGGATGTTGACCATGAATACAACAATGTTGAATAGAAATTCACAAACCTAAATGTGAAATTCAAGTCAAATATCAACTTAATTAATTTTTGTTATCAAATTTTGACCATAAATATGTATTTATCATATAAAATACAATAGAGATTAAATGTTTCTAAATTTTAACTATTCAAGATTTAATTAGATAAAGGGATTGTATTTGATGTGTTTTTCGATGCAATTTTTTATTTCTCTCGATAAATATGTGGTTAACAAATAAAAATACATTTTAAAGCCTCTAATAAATGAAATATTTGAATCATAAATTTTATTTTCAATCTATTAAATCAAATATTCATAATAAAGATCTATCATAATTCACAACACTTTATAATTATAAATTCAATATTAAATTTTCTACATTATATTTCTTACCTAATTTTATCTACAAAACACTTAAAAGAAGTGTAATCAATTTTAGAAAAAGGAAAAATAAATAAGACAAAATAAAAATTCAACTCCTAAACTCACATATAGAGATGCACTGAATTTTCTGTTGTTGTACCATTATCTAGATAAGTATACCAGTAACCATCTTATAATATGACAATTTGAACGTGAATGCACACATATATTTAAGTATTTTTTTAAAAGAATATACTATTATTTCATGATCTAAGAACAAATCATGATTCACGCTAACACAAAAAACCCTCAACTATGTCACCATGAGCATAATTAACCAATGCGTTCAGACAGTTAGAAAGAAATTACCTAATGTTTTTGACTCTGCTAAAATCAAAATATATCCAACTCAACAAAAGAATACCAAAGTGCAGATTTGCTGCTAGTAACAAGTATATGAGTAGCATCAACAACTACCAACAAAAGTCTCATCCTTTTACCAAAGAAAAAAATAAAAATTGTATACCAGAAAAAGCACTTAGCAAAGCTAAGTGTTGTAATGAGCATAAAACAGGCTATAGTCTCAAAGAGCTCAATATTTCTTCATGGCAAAAAATGTAGGCATCACATTAGCACTTGATACAGTCAAACTACAATCGATTTTTCTTAGTATACTTCTTCCCTCTTCTCATAAATCCCAAAAGAATACTGCACGATATGACTATACGTTATAGTACTTGATACAGTCAACTACTCCAGATGCTGTAATTATCAAGCATTGACTATGCGATGATTCTTGAACATTTCATAACAGAATAAACTGAATTATGTCTCCTCTACGAACCCTCATCAGAACACATCTTTTTCAATTCTAAATGAGCACGAGCAGTTAAACTTAACGAGTCTTCAACTCCAAATTCTTCATGCTTGAGATGACCCTCCAAGCAAGTTTCTCATCTTCCATTGCCCACGTGCAGCAAAAGTTTACTGCTTCAGATGTGCTATCAGGATTAACATGTATTCTATGAGGACACTTCTCCTTCAGACAGGGAGAGACAGTGAATGACTGTATCTGGAGACGGTCTCCATCATTCAGAATGGTCACATCTTGAAAACCATTTGAAAGTTTTGTGTATAATAAATGCAGCAAGGAGCATTTATCAAGCACAGGATGCATATCTTCTCCTGGCGACAAAGCTATGTTTTTAGGTTCATCAGGGACACACACTGGACAACAGTAAGCAACCTGAACTTTATGATTTTCTGCTTCTAAGATGTCCATTAACTCATTCTGGTGTACAATTTTTGGGTGCTGGTCTTTCTGCATGATGACTGCCCCTTCAGCTACTCTGTCATCACATACTTGTACACAAGACTCAGCTCTCTCATTAAGAACGAAACCAGTGTCTGCTCTTGAGATTGTTTTTAGAAACTTGAAATTTGGGCTCAAAGAACTTTGGAGAAATGATTTGGATGCCTCAGCTTTAATATAATGAGTTGTTTCAATACGCTGAGACTCGTTATTTGCAGGATAGTAGCATGGGATCCTAAGATCTGATTCAATTCTCTCTTTGAGCGATGCCATCTTGGGCTTTTCGCCATGTACAAGTATTACATTTTTGGGTGACAGAAATCTGATCAGATCCATGATTCCCTTGGAATCAGTATGTGGACTAAAAGACAACTGATGAATCTGGCAAAAATCCAAGAAACAGATAAACTTATATAGTTAGAAAGATCAAAGCTAAATAACCAAAAAAAATTAGAAACTGAAAATGTTTTTATATATCATCCATAATTTCAAGTTATGACATCCAAAGTAGAAAAATCTAAAACAGAGAAACAAAGACAATATTGTACAGAAAGAAAAATGACAGGCACACTCACATTTAACTCTTAACATGATCATTACAAGACAGTTCAACAGTTGTTTGAAGAGTCATTCGAGTAAAAATATCATCATTGTAGTGGAGCGTATGATTAGATAGAGATACAAAAGAGCTAGTATGTGATGGAACACAAATTTCAGAGGATACAAGAATAGAAATACCTGGCAGCGCACATCAATCTGGGTGCTTTTATCAACATCTATTCTGGCAGGAGGTTTAGCTCTCATCAACTTGTGCCCTACTGTCTCAGCCAAACAATATCTGAAAAATAGGATTCGAAGGATAGTAAGAACATAAGTGTAGGTAAAATGGTGACAAAGAAGGCGGAATAGGAAGCCAGATAGTCCTAATGGTGATAAAGAACAATAATCCTTATGACTAAACGTATAAATAGAGAAATGACAGTTTTAAGTTCTTTCTCTGAGGCAATAGCCGAAAAATCAATTGATGAAGATAGCATACCACTGTTCTTTATGATGTGCTCAACTGAGTTTTAAAGGGTAAAGAACACAATCAGTGTAGGAAGTATTTAAAATGGAATCTAGCTGACCTTAAAGCTCCTATATGTAAAAGTTGATAGGGAAGAAGGAAAGGAACATGAGACGGGTAACACAGAAAGATAAAAACACATAAACAAGAAATGAGCATTACGAATGAAATATTTACATCCCTATTTATGAGTTTCAATTTTCTCATTCCCAAGGGAATTGCAAAAAGTCAAACCCTGAGCTTCGTTTTCTAATCTGACTTCCCACTTTCTCCTGGTAGTAAAGATACCAACAAGTGCTTAGGTCCAGCGATGCAGGAAAGAATGACTGAATATATTCACTTATGAAATGAAACAACTCTTGACAATCATCAGTTGATGCTAAGAGCAGTATCGATCATCTCAACCAAGAAAGAATGTATATTGAGACATTAGATCCAAAGAAAATTCTGTTGCACCTCGCAAAATTGATGGAAGTCAGTTCTCATGATTTTACGCTCTCAATAGCATTTTGGTAATGCTGACAATGTGTAAAGATAAACTATAAGTTTTTCTGCAAGAGTTTCAGATTAAAGAAGCAAAAGAGAATGCAAATATTTGACAAATATTTTGAAGCAGCTTACTCAATCCAGGCAAAGGTGGATCCAGAATCTGTATAACATGGGTGCACCACGTGGGCACACCACAAAAGAAAGGAGGAAAAAAGGAAGTATTAGGGGGGGAATTGATCCTTGTTCCCCTGGGTAAATAACCAAGTGTCCAATGAAGTGCACCATTTGACTTCTTTGGAGCATGGGACCCAGCACATAATATTAGATCTATTCTAAAAGAATATGTATATATAATATTAGTTTGCCCGAGAGACCATGGGTTCACGTGCACCACAAATTGCGCTATAAATCCGTCCCTGAACCCACACCACTTTTATTAAAAGACAAAGGCAAGGATGTATCATTAACATTTGTAAATGCAGTTCTTTTTGTCTCATGACAAGATATTAAATAAAAGTGAATTAAAGGTGGTACCCTGGTAGAACTATCAGGTTCTGTTCGCACGGAGCCCATTGCTTGAAAACTTCAAGTGAAAATCCACCACTTAACATGCCGGGAGTAGCAAACAAAACACAAGGTCCAGGAGCATTTATCATGGAACGTTCAAAACTGTGGACTACAAAGTACAAGCATCAGATAATGTAATATGAGCATATCATTATGTATGATCTTAATCATTCACTTTTTCAGATAAATCTTAAACTTCACTTGAACCACTAAAGAATACAGAGAGGAATGTCGCGGAACAAGAAAGTTTGGTGATCCCTGTTACTGTTTTAGTATTTCTACAATCTACTAAAGCTTGCAATGAGTGATAGAGGAAGCACCATTTTTGAAGTCAAATGCATTGCGTGTTGCGGAAAGATTTTTCACCTTTTGGCTGGCCCAGTTTATGAGAACTTTATAGTACATATTAGCTTGTATGGTCAAACCTGAAAGATTAGTAGTTCAGGATTAAGAATAGGGCATCAAACTACCAAAAAAACATTACGTAAATCCAAAATGTTTGCAGAATTATTGTACCACGAAAAGATTAATTAAGAGAACTAATGACAACCTAGTGTAGGAAATACATAAAATATTATTTCAAGACTAAACTATTGAAGTTTTAATCTCCTGGAATGTTAGGGGGTTATATGGGAGAAGTAAGCTTCTTCAACAGTGAGGGGCTGATGTCTTTGTGTCGGTAGAAACAAAACTTGATGGTCAGATAGACAATGTTATTCAGAGAATCTGGCACAATAGATGGATGGGAAAAATCCAAAAGGAGGCTCAGGGGAGCAGTAGGGGAATCCTAATTCTTTGGGATAAAAGAATCTGGAATGGGAAGACGGTGGTGGATGGCAACCAATGCATAACAGGCAAGTTCACCAGTTTAAATGATAACTAGAGCTGGCATTTAACTGGTGTGTGTGCTGACTGCAATAGAGTAACAAGGAGGACACTCTGGCAAGAGTTGATCAATGTGAGGAGCACTTGTCTTGGGCCATGGATAGTATGTGGTGACTTTAATGACACTAGATACCCCTCGGAGAGAACAAATTGCTGCAGGTTAAGTGGGGCCATGGCTGAATTTTCCAATTGCATAGAGGAATTAGAATTGGTGGATCCTCCTTTCATTTGGAGGATCCTTCACCTTGGAGAAGGGGTGAGGATTTTGATTGTGCCTCCAGAATTGCTAGGTTCTTACATGCAGAATGGCGGGAGAGCTTCTCTCAAATCAAACAAACAATTCTACCAAAGTTGATATCTGATCTTAACCCCATTTTGTTGACTTGTGAAACTGGGAATGGAAAAATCTTATTTCAAGTTAGAAACCTGGTGGCTAGAAGCTGTTTTATTATTACTGACATACACTAACTTTTTGGCAGGGAAATATCTGGTAATTAGAGATGGTAACAAAGGTATGCAACACTATCTTAGGTATCTCCAGTAAATCTAAGTAGATTATCCTAAAAGGTATTACCTTCTACCACGTAATAACTATTTTTCACGTACACGGGAAGGCTTATTCTTTTAGTTTTTAAATATAACATAAAATTGCTTGGCATGTTATAGTGCAGACATCTTGATAGCTCCAACAACACTTAATAAATCACACATAAAATTGCTTGGCATGTTATATGTGTGCACTTGCAGAATTCTAGTTCTGATTCTAATTCTTCTGATCTGATCAAGGAAAAATCAAGATTTCAACAAAGAAATATCACATAACTGCAATGACCAAAGGAATTATGCAAGGAAATCAAGGGAGAAGAACCTGCGGAAAAATAAATAGGAACTTTAAGATTCATCCGCTCCCAATAGTCATCCAATAACATACAGAGTTCCTGTTTGGAGAAGTATAGTTCACCAATAAAACAAATATTTGTGTTATAATATCTTACAGTACAGAAGAAAAGAAAATTGTAAGAAGCAGCACGAACAAAAAGAAAAACATAAAAAATAAGATTGAGGAAAGCCCATGTTTATCAGTTATATAATTCGGCAACTTATACCACACATGTATATATCATTAGCAGTGATAAGTGTTAGATATAGAGAACCTCTAGACTTAGAAAACTCATAATTTTCCTTATTTATTTAATATTAGAGTGAAACGAGCGCAGATAGATTGGAATAGATATAGAGGATTCATACTCACTGACCACAAGTTTGGAATCGAGGTACAAGTTGATTGATTGAAATATGTAAACCATGACTTGTACATAGGCACTATCAGATGTGGGTGCTCTCGTTGGAGAGAGTTGGACTTCCAAATAAATACAAGCCTAAGTGCCTAACAGAAGCTCTGGTAGCATTGATGTCTTAGTTTCTCATAATCAAATATTTGAAACCAAATTGACAGCTAGCTCAGAGAGTCACATGCATAACTTACTAGAGTTTGGACCAGTTGACCACATTCTTCATGGAATGTCTGGAAACGAAAATACTGATTAGAAGTTTAGGACCATTGATTAACATTTAACTCTTCAGTAATGTTATGTTCACTTGTCCCCACCCTCCCTTGAATTATTTGTCATTATAGAAGACATAAAGCTAAAGTATGTCCTAAATCTAGGCATTTAAAAAGCTAGAGTTAGCACCCTAAGGTGAGACCTAGTGGTCAATGAGTGGATTGAGCACTTGAAGTCTCAAGTTCAAATTATAGAAACGAAAGACTAGGTGTGACTTCTACACGTATGTTCTAGCCTCGATAGACAAAGTTACTGGGTACATGTTGTTGGTGAGTGATAGGTAGAGGTGGGCATAAATACCGATAGACCAGACCTAACTAATTTGGCTCTTTGGTTTCGGCTTCTTCTTTTTTTCAAAGGTTTGGTCCTTTGATTCGGTGTTCCATTTAAGGGTCGTGATTCTTCGGTGCACCGAAGAACGAAACTATCATTAATAAAAGCTTTATTAAAATATCTTAAAATTAGCAAAAACCAAAGAACAAGTTATCTAATTTCCAGACAGAATCTCGCTCGTCAATTCCAATGAAATGTTTCCTATTTTTCCATAATTATTCATTAAAAGGATCCGGTTATCCATATGTGCCAACTTTCATGTGTTAAATTTGTTTCACAACTCAAATTTTAATTTTCTCTATTATGTAAAAAGAAAATACAATTGTGCAATACTAAATCACTAATTATTATAGAATCTTATCATAATTGACTAATTAACATTTATTGGCAATTAAACACAAGTAGTATATATGGTATAATTAAAGTATAATAGTGGTATAATTAATATTATATATGTTATAATATCAACATAATAGTGGTAAAATTAGTACTATATGTGGTATAATTCTAATATAATAGTGGATAATCTAGTATTATACATCGTATAATTCTAGTATAATAGCGGTATAGTTAGTATTACATATGGTATAATTCCAATATAATTTTGGTCTAATTAGTAATTTAGTACCATATTGGTATAATTATAGTATTAACGATATATTTATTTTGGTTTGGTCCTTATTTTGTTTTACTCATTTGCGTCGAGAAAACGTTTCAGAAGACCAAATTGAACAAACTTCGAAAAAACTTAACTAAATTGGTTCAGTGTTTGTTGCACATGTTTCCATAACCAAACAACTGAATCGAAGTTTGATAAAATTGAACTGAAGAACCAAACACCCACCCCTATTGATAAGTATTAATTAGTATCCAGTAGAATTAGTCGAGATGCGCGCAAGCTAGCCCAGACACCACAGTTATCAAAAAGAAAAAAGGAAAAAAAATAGACTTGATTTATAATGTAGCCAAAATAAAGAATAAAAACCTGAGCTCTTCCAAGAGCAAATGCAGGGATGAGCACCTTTCCTCCGCTATCAACACATTTGTGAATCTAAGAAATTATCAATTTTTGGTATTAAAGCAAGAGTAAATAAAAACGAATTCAATAATACAATAAAGCAAATTGAATGGATAATATCAAGAAAAGAATCACAAATATTTTAGAAATAAGGGACTCTTAATAATAGAGAATGGCAATAAATACAATGTTTTAGACAAAAACCCTCCAATTACGAAAGAGAGCAAGGTGAGCAGAAAAAATATATAACTGAAAGAGATTATGCCTAATTGCCGTAATTGATGAAGTGCAGTAAACAAAGAAAACAAAGTGCACATGCATACATCTTTTAATTTGCAAGTCTTACACAAAACACAAATTCCCTTCGGTACAGATTTGTTCAGTGTTAGAAATCAATCATCAATCAAGGGGTACAGCTAAAAGAAAATGCAATGCAGCCTCTTTCCCTACCACCTTTTAAGAGACACTTGGACAATAACTATGATTTGACAATTCACAAGCAAAATATCGTTTTAGGTATGGAGTACAGCACTCAGATTGTATTCACAACTTTTAAATCACTGTGAGTCTATGAGCACACCATGCAAACTATTTATATCCTTCTGCGAATCACATTACTCGCTTTTGACTTTGTTAGAAGAGTCAAGGCTTCAGAACTAGACTAGGGGCCTTATACCAATCAACATTAGTCATTGACATCGGGATATAAAACATAGCACCCAGGACAAGGATATTCAGACAAGACCCTTACAAGCACTCACAAGCATATTCTGTCACAGCAATGTGCTATAAGCCGAAATCATAAGAAAAACATATGCAGGATAGCGAAAAAAAAGCACTCTTTCTAGTAGCCAAAAGTATCATACTGCTTCAAGAAACTCCCTCTCCCGAACATATTTGGAATCGCGGATGGTGGTAGCATAAGTTGACCTGTAAGAACAAAATTATGAGTAAAGATCTTGGCAGCAAAAAATATCATTTTTTAAGCCAGGATAATGCCATTAAATTTATTTATCAGGATATCTCCAAATTTTGAATCAAAAGTGATTATTGTAACTTGTTGAAGAGGCTAGAAGAAGGAAAGAACACTAATATGATACCACCAACATGGATAAGACATGGAAAAGGAGGATATTACATCAAGTTCATACCATTTAACACTGCAAAGTTCCAGTCAAACCAATTAGCAGGAGACATAAATTTTGGCAAGAACTAACATATGATTTTGGTGCTAGTCGTCTAACATTGTTAGTTTACAGCCATACACAAAAACTACATACTAATTCTCAATATTTCATCAAATCTTGAATCATATTTTTTCTCAAGTGCAAACTATTTTTTGAGCAAAGCCTAGCCAAAAGAGCATCGAAATCAGGAAAGAAATGGATTTTAGGCCTAACTCGATTTCAAAAGCTAGCTCAAAAGGTGAGGATTGTCAAGTCCATACAAGGAGTCCAATCCCCGGTCTCACAACCAATGTGTACTCAACACCCCTTGCACACAAAGAGTTGACAATATAAGATGGGGCCCATCGTCGGGTAAACAATGATTTGGGAAGGGTATGGCTCTATAGCATAATAAAGAAATGGCCATTGAAGCTAACTTAACCTCAAAAGCTAGATCAAGGGGTGAAGATTGTCGCCAACTATATAAGGAGTCGAATTTCCATTCCCGCAACTGATGTGGGACTCAGAAGTGATCAATCCACTTGAAATACATAAAATCGTGAAATAAAAAAGGAACTGGAAAAATGATCATCAATATTGATTTAGACTAAATATTTGACCAAGATTGTTTACCATAATATTCTTTCGACAGGTACAACCATGATGTATATATGCAGGTGATTTTCTAGAAGGTATCCAGTATCCACTACTTACTCTGTTATGACAAGGTCCAGCTGCAGCCGGTCAATTTGAGCAGCTCCAAGATGTCTATCAGCCGTCATATTATAATCTCCAGTGTATACCATAGCAGCATCGCCCACTTTAGCATAAAACATTGCAGCACCAAGAACCTAGACATAGAGTTCTGATATTCACAACACTATTGATTGACCTTTCATGCATGATTTACAGCTGGATGAAAAAATTCTGGCTATATTTTTTTTGTGTATAATAATAGAATGGAGTTGAGTGAAAATTCACAAGAAGGAATGTATAAGAAGATTTCAATCAAAGATATCTAAAATATTTGACAAGACAGCTCGTTCAGAACATCATGAACTAATAGGGATAAACACAAATTTCTTTTCCATTTCATCAATCCAGAATTTTAATTTACTCCATGTTTTTCTTCCACATTTGCTGGTGATTCAAATGTCTTCCACATGTGATCACCCATGACATGTGCCATATTACAGGGAAATAAAGGAAGGTAGACAACAGCAATATAGAGAAGGACAATATGTGCATATATGTTAAGCTCAGATCTATAATTTGCATTGCATGACTTTGTCTCCAAGAATGAACTTGCAGCTAGCACTAGCAATCAGGTTATCTTTAATGCTTTTATTTTTCCGCAAGTCAGTATGCCAATGTAGTGGGGAAATCCTATATATATATATATGAGTATATACACGAGTAGTGTGGTGTCAAAACTTCCTGATTGATCAATTGGTTTCTGCTAGTATTTTTTTTTATTACATGAAAACCCGCAGCCACTATCCTTAGGGAGCGCACAGGGTAAAACCGCCGCTCCTATGCAATAGCTCGCAAACCAAATAGGAGAGATTACATTTGTATGGGCTTATAACTTATGACTTGTAAGTAAAAAGTTATAACTTATAAGTTAGAAATCTTTACCCATTACTTTTGGCTTATTTTTGTTATTTTAGCTTAAAAACAAGAGCTTAAATCACTATTTTAACCCAAAACATACAATACTGCTTAAAAGCACCTAAATCAGTGTTCCAAAGGCGAATCCGGGGCTAACCTTGGGGCGGGGCGTAGCAAAAACGTTCCAGAGTGCAAATGAAAAGTCTAGATTCATAGGAAGGACAGCCTAGACTGGGGCATAAGCCCCGAGCATGAAAGTGTGATTCCTGGGCGATAAATTTGTTTTTTAGTATCTTAAAAGTATTTAATCATATTTTTATTGGGGTAGTGATTTTTATACTTAACGTTATCATGTTATCATGTTGTAGAGATTTTTTCAAACAACAAAACACCCAGTGTTATCCCGCAAGTGGGGTCTAGGAAGGATAGAATGTAGGCAAACCTTACTGCTACCTCATGGAGGTAGTGAGGCTATTTCCAAAAATAGTCTCTCTTCCTCTCATAGAAATGACACTGCCAAAAATAATATTCTAGACAGTCATGCCTGAAATTGATAGGATAGAGATTCCGTAACACTATGTTCTTGACGCAACTGTATCCATTTTTTGTCATTGCTCTTACACTTTTAACCGGTGCAAATATTAGTTGAGAATGGAAGGACTAGTAGAAGAGAAGTAGAGATCAATGCACTGAAATGGATGATGATTTTATCTTAAAGATCTCGAATATTATCATTTTTGTGTTGATACCTTTATAAAATAATAAGAATAATATTTTTTTCTATATAAGCAGTGCTTTATTGAATTTATTGGCAGAGTTATTGAAATTTTTACATTATCTTATTTTCATAGTAATAAAATTATAAAATTAAAGATACATGAGATATGCCCCGTAGATCCATGGGATTTACCCCCGTATTTCGGGACTTACACCTCACCCATGCTACATAAAATGTCTCGCCTCGTGCCCCCACCTTTTAAAAAACTGCCTAAAATAAGTCAATCTAAACAAACTCATTATCGTTAATTAAGTTGATGTGGCTTTTGTCATCATTAATTGATGTTCCCTTTTTCCCGTAAGAGGGAAAAGAAAACCTACAGGTCAATCTGCTTGATACCGATGAATGCACGTGAAAAAGTTATTGGAGTGTTTGTGCAAATGAATAGTTTAAACCATACATGTCCAGCATAGTATGCTCGAATTTGAAGGTCTCGATCAACCAGCACAGTCTGCTTCAAGTCCACTGCAGTAACTGCAAACCGATTGCAAAAGTTAAATAACACATCAATTTGTAGATGAATAAGAGAAAAGATGCAGAAAATATCATTAGAGCTTAGCATATGTGCTAACTTATAAAATAGCTGCATTTTGTTAGATCGATAGAATTCACTTCACTCATCAGTCCAATCTTGCATGTGCATTAAATTAATATTGCTCAATCTAGGAGTTCAATCAGCAATCTCTTGGAATCTAGCTTCTCTTGCCAACTTTTAGAAGTCTAGCTTTAATTTGGCGATTTCATAAAACACCTGTACTTCAACGAGAACCGTCTGGTCTCCCTTTGTTTTGTTTCCACAGTATAACTTTAGCATGAGGCATTGGCAAGATATATAACGGATCCCTATGATCTGGGTGTGTCTAAATGGCTCAATGTGTGAATTCGGAGTTGTAGGTAGACATGTAATAAGCTCAATAGTATTGAATGGTCTCGACAGTGGGCTTCTGGAGGCAGCAGAACAAGCCACTGTTACTGCTATATGATCCATTGATGTCAGCCGTAACACATTTGACATAGTTATCATACTAGACTGATAACTAGTGAAATCACAATAGAAGCTCGTGCAGTTAACCTATGAGTCAGAGAAGGCAACTATTAGAACCATTG
This sequence comes from Solanum chilense, assembly GCA_032847665.1. Taxonomy (NCBI): domain Eukaryota; kingdom Viridiplantae; phylum Streptophyta; class Magnoliopsida; order Solanales; family Solanaceae; genus Solanum; species Solanum chilense. Next base: position 1,522,445 of record CM064966.1, read on the forward strand.
AACCACACTAATGGTGTCAACTGTCAAGAGCCTGCAGCAGCCGATTTAATTGGGGGGGGGGGGAGACAGAAAAGGTTGTGCATTTGTCAGACTTGCAGCTCAACTGAGACAGAAGATTTAACCAAAATAAACAGAAAGGGTCTGTCCATTAGTCAGGCAATGCACTCATGCAACCATGTGAGTGGAAAATTCCAATTATTGTCAGTTAGCTTTTATCACCAATATATATGCAACAATTACAAATGGCTCCTGCTTTGCACATGGTTTTCTCTTTTTGGAGAACTAATAGGATATTAGAGTTGCAAGTGGTTATGGCAGTGATACACAATATATATTACTATCTTATTTCAAAATGAGAGATTGTTGAGGATATAATGGCTCTCTAACAGTTTTAAGCTTAAGTTTTTAGATGATATGGTCACACACCTCAAATCTTCAATATGGTTTGACAACACTGACTTTAATATGGTATCAGAGTAGAAAGAGGTCTTGGGATCGAATCTCAACGCCACCCATTATCAAAAAAAATCTACGCGCTTAGCGATGAAAAAAGAATGAGCAGTGGACATAAGGGGGCATGTTGACAATATAATTAAATTAATTGAAGTGTACTTTCTCAACGGATATCATAAATATGCTCAGTCTAACTTACCTTTGTTTTGACCCAAATAAAGTTGGTATAACTACTGAGAAGTTAACTTGCCTAAGTGATAACTTTAACGGAAGCAATATGAACATATACTGCAAACTGTAAAAAATTCTAACCATTTGCCACCAATTACTAATCATACTATAAATAGGTCACGGAAGTGACTAGTAGGAGAAAGGATACCTTTTTTCATGCAATCTGCGATATTCTCAGAACTAAATTGCTCTTTCTCTCCCCTTCTATCAACCAACACTCTGCGATAATCTTCCAGCATCAATGGAGCTAAAGCTTTTGTTGGATACTGAAGGATGAGTAATTAAAGTTGATCACAGAGTAGACCATAAACTAAGGCGAAACTAACTTGAAAATCCAAGTACACGCGAAACTAGCTTGAAAATCCAAGTACACATTCTTGCTCATTCATAATATTTCTAGCAAAGAAAGAATTTGGATACTAAAAGCATATATTACATGGGCTGATAATTACATACCAGATGTGAATAAAAGAGAAATTCAAAATATTGGCCAAAACATGAAACATAATTGAGATTTTTTTAAAATCTCCCAACATATCTGGTTTGTCTGTAGGCAAACAACTCCCAATTATGTCATATATTTGTTAAAGGCATCTCCCTAATCTCTTGATCTACTCTAGTGCTTTAGTATTTTAAAGGAAGTATCTGGATATATGTCCAAAACAGAACTCTTTTTGCGCTGATTTGCTTCACGTTTTATTTTCATATTGTCTAATTAATGTAAACAGCAACTCGTGACTTTTTTTTTATAATCTCATTCAATATTTATTAATTCATAATTGCATTTTGATAACAAGTGTATCTCTAATATTAGGTAAATTAGGTTTATTACATAATGTAAGATAGATTTTTTAGTCGGAACAATTTCCAAGATCACGAGTTATACTTTTCCTGGATAACAGTAAAACTCCATACCGTCATGTATATGGGGCCATTGTACCCACAAACTTCAGTAAAATATGGAAGAGCTCCGATATGGTCTAGGTGGCTGCAACCAAAGATCATTAGATTAGATCCATGCGGATAAAAAAATTAAAATAGCATATACATTTAACAGGGGATGTGATTCAATTAGTTGGGGCAATTCTCTCCCCCGTCTCTAAAGGGGGTATTGGTTTAATTAAATCAAACAAAGAGCAACTTTTACTATGACATATGCATGTAATAGGGGATGCAATTCGTCAAGCAGGGGAAAACTTCCCCTCTATCACTAAAGAAGTGCATTGAATATCACTAAACAAGACCGAAAAGTAAGAGATTACAAAGCCATCACATAAATAGGGGATGTGACACACCACACTAGGGCATATCTTGTTACCTATTCTATTGTAACATCTAAATACAATATTTGTACTGAAGCTACTTAAATTTTGTTCGTATGGTTAAATCTATCCTTATGTAACGAAAGTCTTATTTTATGTAACGACAGGGTAGGTGTGATCGCGGCGTTATCTGTTTTTTCCCCTCAATTTGCCCATGCTTCTAATAATTATATTTTATCCTTAACTCTACCTTTTAATATAATAATTATCCTGTAACCTACTTTTAATATTGTAAATTTATCCTTCATACTGCTTATGTATAGCATTACATCAAAATGTAAAACGATACAATTTATCCAACCATTATATTCATCAATATACCAAATGAGTGTTAATCCCTCTATTCCAATTTATGTGACACACTCTACTTATTAGTCTGTTCCATAAAGAATGTCACTTAACAATTTAATTTTAAAATTCCTCCTCTATCCTGCCACAGAAATTTCAAGAATCTTTTTCCTTTCTCTTATAACTCCATGTCAAGTCAAAGGGTGTCGGGACGTGGGGAGTATGTAACAACCATCCAACAAGGTGTAAAGGGGTTTACTGAAAACATATGATAAGGGGGTGTGACAGAGTTGACATACAAATGTGTGATGATGATGCATGAAAGAGCATTGTCAAAGTCATCAAGTCAAAAGGTGTCGGGACGTAGGGAGTATGTAACAATCATCCAACAAGGTGTAAAGGGGTTTACTGAAAACATATGATAAGGGGGTGTGACAGAGTTGACATACAAATGTGTGATGATGATGCATGAAAGAGCATTGTCAAAGTCATCAAGTCAAAAGGTGCCGGGACGTAGGGAGTATGTAACAATTTTCCAACAAGGTGTAAAGGGGTTTACTGAAAACATATGATAAGGGGGTGTGGCAGAGTTGACATACAAATGTGTGATGATGATGCATGAAAGAGCATTGTCAAAGTCACCAGACTCAGATATAAGAGAGAAATCTGGGTATCTCTGATGATCGCTGTGTCCCATATGCATCCCACAGTCAAACATTATCCTCTTGCCATTTATAGTTACCACTACACAGCTTTTTCCTACCTCTTGTCCTGCACCTGTAAACTCAAAAATTGTTTCTTTTCAGCATTTCATCAAACATGTGGTAGGCATAACATATAGTATATCAAAATCATCATAAAATAACGTAAAAAATGCTTACCCAAAACTAAACAATCGATCGTCATCTTCTTGTTTTCAATTTTCTTTTATGAATTCGTAAAATTCAACTTTCGCGGTTTTTTTCTTTCACTTTTTGCTTGGTAAAAGCTGCCTTCAAGAAAAAACTTATTTATATATAAAAAAAAAATGGTTACTTGTGTCCCGTAACTAATGATTTGTATTTATTAATTTTGACCAAAAAAATTAAAAATGTAATTTAATTATAAATGTAAAGAAGACCTCATAATACACACAAAAAAGTTATACTAAACATGAAAACATATACAAAATAAATAGAAGGAAAAATTACTTGAATGAATGCGTTTAGTAAATAATTATTAATTTTAGCAATATTTTTTATTTATTATTATTTATAGCAATACTATGTTAAATACGCAATATGTATTAAAAGTGAATTAAGTATGTGATATATATGTATTAAAACTATTTTTAAACATATATTATGCTTGTTTGGTAAGAAGTTGACACATTGCATTATAAGTGTATTAAAATGTGTGATAAATGCATTATCCATCAAAAAACTTGTATTATATTTGAATAATAATTTATTTTTTTTTGTAATATGAATAAAGAGTGTATTATAAATGTATTAAAAGTGATAAAGTGAAAAAAAAATGTTATTGTTATGAATGATAAATTTTTTTATTTGTAGTATATTTATGTAAGTTTCCCATAATAGAAACTATACTTTTAAAAATTACACCGAATATAGAAATAATTTTAAAATAGTAAAAACTATACAATTATATCTTTAAACGTGAGTTATTATTATTTTTTTATAAAACCTAATAAATAAAGTTTGATTCGTATTTGAAAGAAAATTAAATGTGTTAACTTTAATAACAATAGTTTCAGTACATTGTTTTTTGACATAATCATTTTTGTCGAAAATTGAAAGGGTTGATGCATGTATATTGCTCAAACTTTTGGGAGAAAAATTACACATATTAAATTTATGTACAGTAATTTATAATTATGAGTGTTGCTTTTTTCTATTTCTCGTATGCTTATTCGTAGGAATAATAGATCTTTTAAAATAGTAGTAGTATGTAATTTGGCAATTAATTATCTTAAAATCGCACAAAGAGTAAATGTTTTGTTCATATAAGTTTGATTTAGATAGTTTTGGTCACTTATGAATTATTTTTCACAAATTTCATCAAACACCGCAATACATATTAATGTATGACAAACTTTAAAAATATTAAAAGTATTACTTTGAGCCTACTAATTTCAAACATAATGGACATTTTTATCGTTTTCTCAATCGAAATACATCAATATATAATAAAATTATATTTTATCTCTCTTCGAGAAAATTTCACATTTTTAGAAGTGTATGAATTTTCTTAACTAGTAGCATTTGTTTTTTTTTCTTGTGTTATATTTAAGAAATTCCTCGATTTAAATCGAAGAAACAATAAAATTGAATGTAACTTTTTTTCTTTCATTTTACCTGTTTTTAATTTTAATATATTATAAATTAGATCAAAGTTATTTTTAAAAAATTTACAAAAAATAAATTATTTGTTTCGGATTCAGATCAAAGATTTTAAATGGCCATTCCGTACAACTTGAGTGGGACAAAGAGGCTTTAGATTTTTATCATGTGATCATAATTATCCTATGAGAAAGCTAATAATTAGGAAAATGACCACACACCAAATTAGATTAATAATTTTATTTTTGTCTTTGAGACTTTATGAATGACAAATTAATAGAGAGAAAAATGACAAGTTTAGCCTAAACAACAAACTTATTAATTCCAAAAACTTTTTTTTACAATGAAATTAAATGAATTTTCTATTTTTTATTGTCTCTTTATTTGTAATGAGTCTACTAATCGAACACATTGTATATTTTATATATGTATAAAGTGTCAAATTAAATAAAAAATGTATTTTTTTTTGTCTAAAATATTTTAAAATTAAAAGATGAAAAAAAGAAACTTATTTTCATTTTTTTTTAAATGAGGTGGACCAGATTAAAATTGTAGCGTGAAGCTTAAGTAACACGCAAAAACATGAATAACAAGTGGACATGCCCTTTAAAAACAAGTTAATATCATACTAATTAATAACAAAAGATTTTTCTTTTTCAGTCCCTTTTACGTCCTCTTCACAGCCCCTCCCCAATCCTTTCTCACATGATTAATTGTATTTTTCTCTTTTCGAGTTTCCGTTAATACACAATAAATAAGTTAAAATTCAATATTTGTTTTGAATGAAAAGAGCAAGCATTTTTAGTTGTATTACGTGCTTCAAGAGAGTAAATGACATTTACTTTGTCCAATATATAAATATCTAAATTTATAGTATATATTTTGAGTAGTAAGTGTAAGTGATCAATAGATAAACTCCTAGATTTAGAAATCTCGATAATGATTGAGTTAGTTTTATATTTTTCTATTCACTTTTATTTATTTACTATAATAAAAATACCTTTACAATTTTACTTGTTATTTTTAGCATGTCAAGAGAAAAATATTTTGTTTGTGTGTTTTACTCTCAATATTAATTATTTGTTTCTTGAATCACTCTCCAGACGTAGTACTAAATATCAAATAATATAAGCATTATAATAAAGGAAGAAGTTAAAACCATCCCTCTGTTTTCAGTTATTAGCTTATCCTTCGTTATATTATTCAATTCAACCGTTAGAAAACTTAACGATATGCCCTTCAAATGCTGAAAATTCCAAATCAAGTAGAGGTATCCAATCTTACTTGAAATTCATTAACCCGACATCCGATTCATTCAGAAATTTTAACCCATCAAATAACACTAACATCTCTTTTTCATTAATCCTTTAAAATCGTTTGAATGCATGATGTTCACCACGTGGATTAATGAGGTTTAAAATAGAAAAGATTATACAGAGAACACGTTAAAACTTAGATTTAACATTTTAAACTCAAAAAAGTTACAGAAATTTGAAGCTCGAAAAATCTAAAAAAAGGTCTTTATGATCTACCTCTGTATGAGCTTGAATGGTGCTGAACGTTAAACTAAGCTGAGATCAATCATTAATATATCTTGAGCTTCAAATTAAAATTTCAAAATGAACTATTTAAATTGAAAATCTAAATAAAATATAAAGACTACGCTCAACAAACATTATTATCACATGCAATATCCCTAATATGTCTAATCAAATTTACGAAAAAATAATTCTACATTTTATTTTAAAATTATTTCGTAGCCCATTATGTTTTATGTATTTTTGTTCTTGGATGGTGACAGACTAACGATTTTTCATGTACCTACTAGCTGCGTCCCATGTGAGCTTGACCGATATACAAGAGACAATTAATTAGTTATAAATTTTGATATTTAATGATAAAAAAATTGTTTTAAAATGCTAATTTAAATTAGTTAAACAACAGATTTAATTCTTTATAAATATCTATATAATCATTACTATCTAGACAACTGGTTGTAAATATGAATTATTCATTGAAAGTGAGCTTACCGTAGAAGTTTATAGATCGGAGATGGCGGAGGTTTCCGGCGATAACAGCTACAATGTGCGACAGCCGACGAGTGACACTGCAGGCTATACAACGCCGTTGACGGTATCAGCTTCGTTCAAGGAAGGGAAGACTTACCGGAGAAGGACGTCGATGAGGCCAAGCCTTGACGCTGATGAGTTCTTAAACCTTCTTCACGGATCGGATCCGGTGAAATTGGAGCTTAATCGACTGGAGAATGAACTTAGAGGTCAGTATTTATAGCTGGATCCAATGCGATTTTTTTGACTAATTCTGTTGTGTTTTCCCTGCTAATACTGTGTGTGAATATGTCATTGTAGATAAGGACCGAGAATTGTCTGAGGCTCAGGCGGAGATCAAGTCATTGAGATTGTCAGAGCGCTTACGAGAAAAGGCTGTTGAAGAGGTTCTGCTAACTTCTTACTATATGGCATGCTATGAAATTATCTATTTTATGCTTTCTGATATATTGATTTAATTTGTCTATCGTCTGCTAAGTGTTAATAGAGTATGATTTTGAGTTACTGAGGATAAGACGAAGTAAGAAGGTGATATCGTTTTCAATTTTGACATCTAGAAATTGAGTTCAAAGGTCAAGTATAATCACATTTGGAACTGTTGAAAAAGACTGGGTTTGACTAGGAGAAGCATTGAGTGTGAAATGGAAAATGACTTCGATCGCGGAGTATGAAAGAAATGTAGGAGTTATGAAACAGCTAGGACAAGAGGACATAATTTTGTTGATTGTTTTGTAACAGAGAAATATATGGTAAAACTATAAGATTCAAACTGCAGTTTTTGGGGCCTTCAGTATCAATCAATCCTTTTCTTGTTTAAATTCTTCTGTTTGGAAAAAGTCTCATTTGAATGTGAATTGGTGTTATGTAATTGAATTTTCTTTTAATTCTGCTTTAGTACGGGAGAGGCGAGCAACAGAATGCTGTTCGTATCATTTGGCTCACATTCGAGGATTCATTAAAAAACATTTAAGGAAGGGCAGCTTGTTCCAAAATTAGAATAACTCTACAAACTTCCACATCAATTATTGAAAACTGCAATCTACTGATAGTTGATGGGCAGGTCTAGATTAGTCTTTGCATTCATGTTGCCTTTTTTGGCAACATAATTCTTAGTGGTAGTGTTGCATATCTGTCCCTTAGGCACTTTGAGTTGGGTACATATGACTTATTTTCCTGTGCTAATTTTAAAGCTATTGGTTTGTGCTAAGAACACAGGCTGATATAGTTAACTGTTTCCTGTGATGTTAGCTTACGGACGAGTGGTCAAGGGTTGACGAGAAGCTCAAGCTGACTGAGTCTCTTTTGGAAAGCAAGGTGCTAACTCAAACTCTTCCCTATAAATTTTCTTTTATTTTGTTAATGTGCTGTTCATAACTGTGTATACAATTCTTGCTTGGCAGAATCTTGAAATTAAGAAAATTAATGAAGAGAAAAAGGCATCCATGGCAGCGCAGTTTGCAGCAGAAGCCACCCTTCGAAGGGTTCATGCTGCTCAAAAAGATGATGATATGCCTCCAATTGAAGCCATTCTTGCACCTTTGGAGGCTGAACTCAAGCTTGCTCGTCAGGAGGTCTGTGGCTGTATTTTGCATCTGGCTGTGATTGTGTATATCCTCACCCTCGTAGAAGGATATTTTCTCATTCTCTGGCCTATCTTCTCCTAGATTGCAAAGCTACAAGATGATAATAAAGCACTGGAGCGTCTTACTAAGTCAAAAGAAGCAGCTCTACTTGATGCTGAAAGAACAGTGCAGTCAGCATTAGCAAAGGCTTCTATGGTGGATGATCTTCAGAACAAGAATCAGGACTTGATGAAACAGATAGAGATATGCCAGGTATGTTGGTCACAGAAATTGTATTGTGCTTCTGCTGTTATAACTTAGATCACTTTGTTGTTCTTTTAATTTCAAAATCACCCTTCCCTTATTTGTTGTTTTTCATACAAACATACTTCAGGAAGAAAATAAAATATTAGACAGAATGCATCGACAAAAAGTTGCAGAGGTTGAAAAGCTTACCCAAACTGTACGTGAGCTTGAAGAGGCTGTTCTTGCTGGCGGTGCTGCTGCTAATGCTGTCCGGGATTACCAAAGAAAAGTTCAAGAGATGAATGTAATCGATCCTTGCGATATTTTAATAAATTATACTCTAAATAGTTTGTACGTGGATAAGCCTAAAGTGGAATGCTTCTACTTATCTGTTCTACAGGAAGAAAGAAAAACTCTTGACCGGGAGCTAGCACGTGCCAAGGTTACAGCTAATAGGGTAGCAACCGTGGTTGCTAATGAATGGAAAGATGCCAGTGATAAAGTAATGCCTGTTAAACAGTGGCTTGAAGAAAGGAAGTTTCTGCAGGTTTGATACTTTTCCATAACTTCTGAAACTAGATCATAGGGTCATCTTTTCCTGATACAACTGAAAGTGTTCTGAATAAAGAAAATGAACTCACACCACAAAATTTTCTGCAGGGTGAGTTGCAACAGTTACGCGACAAGCTTGCAATCTCTGAACGAACTGCGAAATCTGAAGCCCAGTTGAAAGTAATAATTCTGTCCAATAGAGGGTGTATCTTAACATGATTCAGATGTCTTTTCTATAATTTTTTCTATCTCAACCTTGATAATCTCCTCAGGAGAAATATCATTTAAGGCTCAAGGTCCTTGAAGAGACATTAAAATCAACTAGCACAGGCGCCCGCACTATACCAGATGGAAGAAGTTCAAGCAACGGTCCTTCGCGTCGGCGATCACTGGGTGGTGCTGACAACATCTCCAAATTGACCTCCAATGGTATCTTACCCAAGAGATCACCATCATTTCAGCTGAGATCTTCTGGGGCCAGTACAGTGTTGAAGCATGCTAAAGGGACATCTAAGTCGTTTGATGGTGGTTCAAGATCTTTGGATAGGAGTAAAAAACTTCTGAATGGAACAGGTCCAAATTTCAACAGCAGCAAGTCATGTGATGTGTCCAAAGACAATGAGACTGAGAGCAATTCATGGAAAGCGAATCAAGATGAAAAACACAATGACTCGCAAATGGCAAGAACAGAGGATACTGTGCCAGGAGTTTTATATGATTTGCTGCAAAAAGAAGTAATTGCCTTGAGGAAAGCTGGTCATGAGAAGGATCACAGTCTTAATGACAAAGACGACGCTATTGAGGTTAGATCGATTTCTGATTGGTATCATGACTACCTTCACTCACTTTGATTTTCTGCTAAGCTTGATGGTATTTTCTGGTTTAGATGTTAGCAAAGAAAGTAGAGACTTTAACAAAAGCCATGGAAGTTGAGGCCAAAAAGATGAGAAGGGAAGTCGCTGCGATGGAGAAGGAGGTTTCTGCCATGCGTGTTGAGAAGGAACAAGAAAATAGAGCAAAAAGATTTGCAAATTCTAAGGGCCCAGTTAACAGTTCTCAGCCACTTCCAGGAAGGTATGCCTTCAATGTATTAAAAACAGTAACCTAACACTAAAATGGTGCCAGGGAATACACATCTCTGAACTTTCTGTACAAAAACAAAAAGATAGAGTTCCATATGAACAAACAACTATTCCTGAATAAAATCTTTGAAATTGAGCATGCTATTCTCGTCTTTAACATCCTGAAGAGTACACCAACAATTGTTGTGTTGCTTCAAGTTTCTATCCTTTAAGGTTCTTCGCACCAAACACATTGTTGAAATGATTGGTCCAAAGTATAACATTTGTTGAAATTTTAGTAGTTCTCCACACATATATCTATGTTCCAAGTTAAAAAGACTGTGTTCAGGTAAGACTTAGGACCTCCTTGCTTATTAAAAATAGTATCATCTTGACACTGAAAATTCACATGTTTCTAGTGTTGTTGCTACCTAACACATAATGGTAGTGAGCTCTTCCTTAGAAAATGTGAAGTAGTAAATGCTCATCGCCACAATTTGTAATGTATGGGATATGCAAAAGCTTGGCATTTAAGTGTATAAAGGTAGAGGGACGGACCATTATCTGCTGAGTTTTGAAGAGTGCGCCATTGGCCTTGGGATTTCTTGGTTATCAATTTATTTATTTTATTGAGGCCTTAAATAATGATGGTAGTGGAAACAGATGATCGTATCACATGTGAATATCTTTACTTAAAAGTTATCTATCTTGTCATATTAAGACTTGGGCCATATATTTTGACAAAATTATGGAGGGAAACATGTCTGTGAACTTGTAGAGTGGATGGATTAACATCGGAGAATATAACTCCATGAACAATATTAAGAGAGGAGCGGTCTAGTGAGCTTTTTGTTGTGGTTTATTGCATATAGAGGACTCACCCCTTTCTGCACTGTTAGTTTTTTTAATAACTTATTTCCTTGAATAAGTCTTTAAATGACAAGACTCTGACTTGGAGTATAATCTTTTCTTTTTTAAATTTTGATAAGTGATATATAATCTTTATACCTGAAAAAAAAACTCACATAATTTTCATCCTGGAGAATCCTTTTCAAAATCAATTTATGTTGCTAAAGTTGAATACAGGTGAGGGTTCTTAAGGCAGCTATAGGTAACATATCTCTTGTAGCTGCATATGCATTGTGTAGAAACGCCATGTTACAACTTGCCAAAACTATAAAAGACTATGGACATTTAACTCCATTACAACTTGCCAAAACTATAAATGACTAGACATCCCTTTATAGCTTTGGCAAGGTGTAACATGGCGTTTCTAGGCAATGCAGGTGGGTCTACAAGGGAATAGGTGCTGCAATTCTAAACTTGTAAATTGCACTAGCTAGCAAACTTTCTCTAAGATTTTAATGCTTAGTTCATTTTCTTCTGTTACTACTAACTCACCCTTGCAATGAGTGCTAGGAGAAACACTACAATGCAGAACTTCACCTTTTGCCAGTCATCCAAATTTATTTAATTTTAACTTCAGATACATGTGATTATCTACAGGAATGTAGCACGGAATGGATTAATGCGAGGCACACAATAACATTCAAGGGAAAACCCGTAGAGGCAGCTGTAAGAAGCAACTCTGCATAGGCTTGGTATGCTTCTTGCCTACTTTTCAATTCTCCTACTAATGGTTGATTGTAAAATAGTAACATACATGTCGATGCCTGTACTCGCTGCTTTCTGGTTGTACAACAGGTGACATTTGAGTGTGCCTCTGACTTAGGCTATGATCAAAGCACGGTAAGCGATCAGCACGAACGGAACTCAAGCTATTGAAGTTGAACTAACCGTTTGGCAGAATATTTTCTATGGTAGTGGTTGTGTGATTGTATAGATAGCTTGTGTTGGCACTTACTTCGCCTACTTTATTCCATCTTGTTTGCAGTCTATATTTTGTAATCTGCAGCTCAAGTGATATGTTATTGGTTCAGGTTTGTCAATATTCTAGTAATCAGATCAATACTAATGTGTTCCATTTTTTGTTTACTATTCTTGATCCAGACATGCTCAACTAAAGTTGAGTATATGCGGTCGTATAACACTCAAACAAAATTTTGTTTAGTGAGCTGGACTTGATTTTCATTTTTTTAGCAACTTGGCGACTTTAAACAAACGTCACGTTCAAACGACTAAAAATATTTGAATTTCATAGATATGTCAAGTCTAAGTTTCGAATACAAGAAGTGAGAAACATAGAGAATTTCAGTACTTAAATGTACAATTTTTGTTTTTAATACAATCAGTACCTAACATTGAGATAAGTTTGGTAAGTAAATAGTGGACAATAATTGCTAGGAAACTACTGAATTTCAATTTATAGTTCTGCAAATAAACCGTGATTTTCATTGAATGTATAACTTGTCTTTATCTAAAAAATAGTAAATAGTTACTTTGATACTGTATCAACAATAATTACTAGGTGTGGTGGTAATGGATGCGGCTATGGATGATATTGGTTAATGGTGGTGTTGTGGAGGGTAGCTAGCGGTAATGGTGACAGATAATAATTGTTGGAAGATAGTAATAGCTAATGGTGCAAGTGAATAATGACGGTGGTTAACAATGATGATTGTTGATAGTGTTGGGTGGTTATTACGTACAATAATGACGACAATTGAATATATAATTGACACCGATGATAATTGCGCGTGAATGGTAATAAGTGGTATTAGTTAATAATGAAAAAAAAGCGGTAATTGATGATGACGAAGGAATGAAATCATAAACTTTAATCTTTATAGATTTTTTTTATAAACATATATTTATTATTCAAATATATTAATATTAACAAACATACTATATTAATTAAGAATAATAAATAAATAAATTTAACAATTATAATATAGTATATAATTAACATTCGAACTTTCATACAAACAACTAGTCCTAACTCCTACATACCCTAATACCATTAATCTCAAGTGAAGCCAATAGCTTCTTTTTTTACTTCTTCCCAAATTTCTCTATTTAATTACCATTTTAATCTTTTGGAACAATAATGTGCAAAAAAAAAAAAAGGTACTATCATTACTCTAAAATTAATTATTTATTTTATTTAATCAATAATATATTAATCTATATCTTCTTTACGATTAATTTTTTTAAAAATTATTCATCTTTTTTAAAAGTTTTCAAAAGCTATTTTAAAATATAAAATAGTAAAATTATCTTCTTATTTATCTCGAATAAAAAAAAAAAGACAAAGGTGTTGTGCAGTTTCCTTCTGCGTGTCTTTCGACTCCTCGCGTCACACTTTATCTTCCCCATTTAAGACATCCTTCCTCTTTACCCCACCCACCCTAGTGCTCTTCTTCTTCTTCTTCCTCCATTCTTCATTTATCAATAATCGAAACCCTAATTTCACCTTCCATTACACTGTATAGCTCAGCTCAGCTCTGGATCTGACTCACCTTTTGTTCTTTAACCCTCAACAATGCATTTTCCAACACTACCATAACATCACTTGTTAATGGAAGCAGCTGCAGTTCAGTGAAACCAGTGTCATTTCTGTAATTTTAGCTATCGGTGAAAGTGTGTGTGGGTGTTTTTCTTTTGTCATTTTTGTGGTCTTCAATGGTAAGTATGAGTGGCGACGTTGCCACGTGTAAGTCGGAAGCTACGGTTGTCACTGATCACTTTCCAGTAGGGTTAAGAGTCCTTGTAGTTGATGACGACGTTGTTTGCCTCCGAATTATTGAGCAAATGCTTCGCAGATGCAAGTATTCAGGTCTGTTTCCTTCAACCACTTCATTTCTATTGTGGTGTTTTAACCTTTGTACGACTTTACTAGAATTCCATTTGCAGGTTTGTCAATTGATGACTGCAACAATGAAGATAATTTGCATAAACTTGGATAGGTAGTACATTGATTGGTTGGTTGTATAAGGAGACGAGCAAAATAATCCCAATTGCATTGCATTGTGTCATTTGTTTGGTGGTGTTAAACTTATATCAGCATAATATATGTATTAGCGAGATATATTGTGGGACGATAATACATGAATTAGCAATACATGGATAAGTGATTCTAAAGACAAATAGGCAATCATTGCATAACATTCCATGCATTATTTTTCACCTTTTAATAATATGATACAATGTCAAATTGAAGCTCATTGAACTTTTAACAAAAATTACAGTAGAGAAGGAATAACAAGAACAAGTCTAAAAGTTAAACTAAACTAAGATTACTTCATTTCTCAAAAGATAATTACATTGGAAGGAGAATATCTTATTTATAGACCTTAACAGTTCCATTTGCACAAGAAGATGCAAAGGGCCTTGTACTCAAAATAGAAGGCACTTCTTATACCTTGTGTAAGTTTCACCATTGAACGCCTCCAAGTAATCTAGGATGCCAATTTTCTTTAAATGAAAGGTGGAACAAGCTCCAGTGAATACTTGTAGGCTGTGATAACCATCACATCATAGCATAGGTCACTTTATGACGTATCCTAAAGGCCACATGAGTAATTAGTGCTCCAAGAACTTTCTGTCTTGAATGAGTAGCATATACATCTGCAGTTGGAATTGTAGTTACATTGGTATATGTTCACTAGTGTACAGGAAATGAGGTGGATCAGAAGAGTAAAACACACACAACTTGTACCAACTACATCACTTCTGTTGTTCACTTTATAAGAAAGAATTTGATACACCATGATAAAATTTATCCGACAAAGATACAAGAGATACTGTAAATTTTGTACGCCTTCTTTTCCTCATCAGCATAAGAAATGTCGCATTATATGAATAGCTTTGGAATACTTCCCTGATCTTTGCCCTTGTTCTGATAGGTAATTATGTAAAGCCAAGCTAAAACAACTTATATACCATCTTTTTCAAGAAATGTGGTCAGAACCTGTTCCAAAGCTTACCTTGCTATAAATTAACAATTTTCGAGCATCCATTGGATCACCTAAGAATTTCCAACTAGTTGGCACCTCATAAAAAGGAAGGTTAAGCCTTTGAGCGACGCGATTTAGAACCACTGGTGAGCATCTGTTGGGCTAGATCCTTAGGATCAGACTGGAAATATGGAATAGCATCATGAATTAGCAGCAACATTTGAAACAAAATCTTCTGGAGTGACAAAAAATGACTTCCAGGAATCATGTTTATATCAACATCTCCATCAATTGCAGCAGCAAAGTCAGGTCCATTCTTGTCATACATGACATTCGTAATTTCCTTAGTATCATAAGGTTAGGGTCTTGGAAACTATACCAAACATGTTCATGAGGGCCTCCGTTTGTTGTGGACTCCAAACTATCTCCTAAATTTTCACCAAGAATGAGCTCTGCATAAGCCTCTGTAACAACCTTCTCTAAAACCATCTCATGTTTGGTCATAACAGAAAACTATTGAGAACAATAGCTTTAAGTTTTCTTGCATAAGCTCCTGCAACAACCTCCAGTGACATGATTTGTTTTTCTTGGCTTTTCACAAGATGTTCCTTTAAACCTACTTAACTTTATATCTCCAATACAGATATGCTTAACTTTATATCTCTAATACAGATATGCTATGTTAATGTTCTTTTTTTGTTTTTTTGGGTAAGGTAAAGGTTTAGTGGATGATAATAAAAGCTCAGGAGTCAAAATATCCTCCTTTACTTAAAGCTAGGCCTGGTCAAGCCCCTTCACGATCACGACCTAATTCTTTGCGAATGAGATCCCTTGTTACTTGTCCGGAACTGGTCCAAACCCCTTGTTCTCAACCTAGACCAGTCACAAATTACTATATCAACATATCTAGATGCTCAAAACATGAGTTGAAACACAATTAGTCAAAACAAGGGGTCGGGTCGTGACACTGTGTTGGTCGAGTGTTGTATTAGCTTAATGTTTGTTTTCATACATATCTATTGGTTATAAAAATCAAATCTAACATTGACTATTTGAGTTGCTTGCAGTTACTACTTGCACGCAAGCTATGGTGGCATTAAATCTATTACGTGAAAAAAGGGGGACTTTTGATATTGTACTGAGTGATGTTCATATGCCTGATATGGATGGTTTTAAACTTCTTGAGCTTGTTGGGTTGGAAATGGACCTTCCAGTAATAAGTAAGTGATGTCTCTCCTGCTGCGGCAGCATGATGCCTCATCTGTAAACTACTAAACTTAATATTTGTTGTCTACAGTGATGTCAGGTGATGGAAGAACCAACCTCGTCATGAGGGGAGTTCAACATGGGGCTTGTGATTATTTGATTAAACCTATACGGGACGAGGAGCTAAAGAATATCTGGCAGCATGTTGTTAGGAAAAGATATAACTCCAGTAAAGAGCCTGAATGCTCTGGTAGCTTGGATGATAATGATAGGTATAGGCGAGGAAGTGATGATGCTGAATGTGCTTCTTCTGTAATTGAAGGCGCAGATGGAGTGCTAAAACCACAGAAAAAGAAACGAGAAGCCAAAGAAGACGACACTGAAATGGAAAATGATGACCCAAGTACTACAAAAAAGCCACGTGTGGTCTGGTCAGTGGAGCTTCATCAGCAATTTGTTAGTGCAGTCAACCAACTTGGCATTGATAGTATGAACTTCGGTTTTTGACTTTTTCAGTTAGTTGAGATCTTTTTATTTTATTTTATATTAATTTGCCTCCTTTCTTCCTTTGCAGAGGCTGTACCTAAGAGAATCCTTGAATTGATGAATGTTCCTGGTTTGACAAGAGAAAATGTGGCAAGCCATCTGCAGGTTCGAATCTCTATGCATGTTTAAGGTTGCCAATGTCCCTTTTTTTTCTACCTAATGCTAGTGTTCTGGTTGCCTTTTCAGGAAAATCAGGTAAAGATGCTATATACTTGGAACTAAAAGGCCCCATATCTTCCTAATTCACCAAGACGAATCCACATCATGTAGCTTTTGTGTTTATTACCCATAAACCTAAATATTAAATACCATGTCCTCATGTAGTGTTTGTTTTAGTCACTCATAAACCCTGTTTGTGCCATAGTCCGTTCAAGTCCTTATGGGCATGTCATGTGCTATGTGATCCATCAATATTCTGTGTTAGGAAGCATGCTGTTTTTTCCTTTCTGGTCATTCAATTCTAGTTTCAACGGTAGAATGTTTTAAAGTATTTCTATTGACTAATATGCAGAAATTTAGGCTATACTTGAAGAGGTTAAGTGGAGTAGTTCAGCAGCAGGGTGGCCTCCCCAGTACCTTCTGTGGGCCAATAGAGCAGAATTCAGAACTTGGTTCACTAGGAAGATTTGACATTCAAGCACTGGCAGCCTCTGGCCAAATTTCTCCTGAAACTTTGACAGCTCTTCATGCCGAACTTTTAGGTAGATCGACAAGTAACTTGGTTTTACCAGCAGTAGAGCAACAGAATCTCGTACAAGTTTCCCTGCAGCAAGCGAAGTGCATACCTGTTGACCAAGTTATGGCTTATGGTCAGCCTCTGTTGAAATGTTCTGCCAGCATTTCTAATTCTAAACATCTTTCTCAGGCTATCTTGTCTGCTGAAGATGTTCATTCCGGATTTGGATCGCAGCGAGCAAAAAATATATGTATGGTCCCTAGCAGCAATCCCATTGCTCCGAACAGCAACATGTTAATGGCAATGATGCAACAGCAGCAATGGCAAAAGCAGCAGCAGATTGAACTGCAACATAGACAATCTGGACCTCCTGAGGTCAACCGTTCAATTAATGTGCAACCTTCTTGCCTTGTATTGCCCTCTCAGTTACCAGGTAATTTCCAAGTGGGAGATAGTCCTGCTTCCATCAGCCGCGCCGGCAGTCTGAGTAAATCTTCGGTTATTGATTATGGAGTTCTGTCGGCACAATCAAATAATTCATCAGGTGTGGTTCAAGTGTTAGACAGGGAACTCAAACCAGAATGTGGCTTAAACAGGCTCCCCAGCGGAGGTTCTCTCTCTCGGTCGTGCTCGATAAATGCTGACAATAGTGTTGATCTGCAGCTTCATAACTCGAGCTCAGCATTTGGTTCTTCTAAACAACTACCAGGCCTTATCCCAAATCATTTGGGCTCACCGGTTCCATATTGTATTAACTCAAGCCAGGTTCTTGATCAAGGACGTATGAGAAATCCTGGGGTTGGTAAAGGTGCCTCCATTCCCAGCCGTTTTGCAGTAGATGAGTCTGATTCGCCAATGTGCAACTTCAATACTGCAAAAATCTATCTTGAGGAAACTAAAGTTAAGCAGGAGCCTAACATGAATGTCATGGAAAATGCTAAAGTTGGTCCAACGATTTTTCAAAAATTTCAACCGGGTGATCTTATGAGTGTCTTCAGTGACTAGGTAAAGCATTGGTCTTCTTATTTTTTAGTCTCTTCTGTTCCCATAAAGAGCCCCCATCCCCTCCGGCCTCACCCAAAAAGAAAGAAAACAAAGTGAATTACTTTAACGTGATTTGAGAATTAAGTAGTTATCTGTGGTTTGTTTAGTATTTACCTTGCCATTATTCCATTTCCTCATATTTATGGCAGATGCACATTTATCCCTCATACATATTACACAATGTTGCCAATGTATGATCATGAACTTTATCATAGAGATGCCATTGGTGCCTCTTTTGAAATGCATTAATCCCCCTTTTCGGCCTCAACCGCTTTTTCTTTTTGGTAATTAAAATTTTTTAGTAATTACCAAAGTATTTTATCGCAGTACCATAACTAACTATACACCGTCAGTAGAAAGACTAAAGAGCTAACAAACTCGAACGTGAAGCTATATACTAAATTCTGTATTGTAGACACTACAAATACAAGCAATGGCTTCCCAGTGTCTGCATTGTTTCTAAAAGATCCTCATATTTCTCTCTATCCATATGCCATGAACAAACTGTGTAGATCATTTTTAGAATCTGAGCCTGTTGTGACTTCCCTTTGGCTCTCTGAATGACTCCTGTCATGAATTGCTCCCCAGTATTCCCTGTAAGAGACTGTTGATGTATCCAGTTTGGAAATTTATCCACCACATCTCTAGCAAAAGGACATCTAGCATATAGATGTTCTCTGTCTCATTACAGGTTTGATAGAAGCTACATTTGGATTCAAGCACCGTTCCCCATTTGAGTCTGACAGTTACTAACCTTCCATGCACCAGTTACTAACTTCCCATGCATTTGCAGCCATAGAGTGAATCTGGCTTTTGGTCTAGCAGGATTAGAAAATAAGCGGTACTCCCATGGAACTCTTAAGTTAGGGGCTAGGACCGTGTATATATTTGCCTTGTAAGGCTCATTCGATCATTTGAATCATAATGCACCTGCTCCAATATTGTTCTGGATTCCAATACCTTCCTGAGCATCCAACAAGCTTGAGCTAGTGTTGAAATACTTTCCCACTGTCTCCCTTCGATGTAGTAAGAAACAATGTACCCATTTAGTCCAGAGCTATGTTGCTTAGACTTTCCAAAATTGTTGCCTCACCCGTGTCGGATTTTCCAAAATGCACTAATTTTGGAGTATCTGACACGCACTCGTCAACATTTTTAAAGAGTCCGATCAACATAGGTCCAGAGTTGATCTTGCGTATGAGTAAGATCCCAACAGGTTTTAGCAATTGATGCCCTGTTCGACTCAGTAAAGATTGATCAGATTTAAACCATCAGTAAAACTTAGGAGAGCGTGACTAGCCTTGATCCCTTAGGGATGAAATCTTTGAGTTTTGTTATGATTATTATTATGTAATGGTTTTGGATCTTGTGTCCATACATGCTTATTTTCTAAATTTTGGTAAATTGCTAATTTTAGGTTGCTGTTACTGCAGGATTGTCGTTCGCCCGTGTGAAGGTCTCAAGTTCCCCATGAATCATAACATTTAGTTCTGCCATATAAGTTTGCAAGATCCCACTTTGAAGTCTTATATTATCTCATAGTTTCACGTATAGTGTGAATTGAAGAAATGTAGGTAAAGGCTATTTGCCTGTGTATTTGTCAATCTACTATTTTGGTAATGAATGTGAATCGAGTATAATATAATACTCTTTGTAAGTATTTGGAGAAGATGTCACTGGGTATCTTGTTCTAAAATATCCCATTGACGGTATCATCACCTTGTGATTGTGCAATTATTCAAGATTTTGTGTTGTGTAGTTTTGATAGTTGAGCTGTTGCAGATGAAAAGAATGTCAATTATAAAACCGACATCCATGCCACTTGCCTAGACTCTACGTGTGGGATTACACGGGTTGTTACGATTGTTGAAATGCATAACAATTGCCTTTCTTCGTATATTTTTCATTTCATTGCTAGCTTGTTAATTTCTTTTCATTATTATCTTGATTGTGAAACATGGAAATTAATTACACCAGACTATATTTGCATAAAGCTTAATATTATGATAGTGCTTTTGATTTGATGCAATGTGAAAGATTTGAGTCTGCTGAGCTTCTTGTGATGGAAGTTTTATCTAACATTTTATATAATCTTGTTCATTAAAACTTGGAAAATAGTAGATAAATTGCTAGCTACTTGTATAAATTATCAATTGCAGAAAATACAAACATATTCAATGTAATTTTATAAATTGATTTGGGAGAGTGCAGCAAGTACATAACTTTATTCTTATGACAAGGTAAAGAGATTGTTTCTAGTAGATTTTCTGCTGTTCGAGTAAGCCTTCTTAAAAATTGGAGTATGTAAAAGCAAATACGGAAGTGTAGTAAGTCTTGCTCAAAATAACTAAGAAGAGAACATGAGTAGTCTTATTTATACTCTTTTTTAAAATCTATTTTCCGTCCGGAATTATTTGTCATGTTGCACTAATCGAAAAGTCAATTTGATTAATTTTAAAAGCTAAATTAGATCACATAATTTGATATTTTAAACAAAAAAATTATATATTCTAAAACTATATGAAAAGTACAATAAATTACAATTTTTTGCATATTAATATGATGAAAAAACACATCTTAAAATGTTAGTCAACGTTTTTATAGTTTGACTCCAAAAATAAAAATTATGACAAACAATACCGAATGAATGGAGTATTTACTATACGTCACAAGATTTTTTTTTGGTAGAATCTAAAGAAAGAGTATTTGACTTTCATTTAGCTTTTTTTTTAAAAAAAAAAGATTGGAGTAGTTTTGACTATATAACTATTTCACGGCCATAAAACGTTAAAAATTGAAACTAAAAATTGTCTAATAATAATAATAATACTTTTTTTTTAAAAAAAAAAGACAGAATACTAAAGAGTAAGTACTCCTCAGTTTATCTTTATTTGTTATACCACATTTTTTAAAATCACTTCGATTGATTTTCAAAGTTAAATTATATTATATTAATTTAATATTTTAAATTAAAATATTTAAATATTTTTAAAAATTATATAAAAAATATTAAAAATTATAATTTTTTATATAACAATAATGAAAAATATATCATAAAATATTGACTAAAACTTTTATAATTTAACTATAGAAAAAAAATTATAACAACTAAAAATAGACGGTAAAAGTAGTAAATTGAAACTTGGCATTAAAGTTGGAAAGAAGCAAGGTGCATGCAGGGGAAATGGGACGGTTACCGACTATCCAAGTTACTAGTACTACATTTTACTTCCTCTCACACTTCCTATTTCTTTTTTTTTTTTTTAATATTAAAGTAATAATAGTATATGTTATTAGTATTTTAACTATCGAATAATTATATATCTTATTTCAATATTTTAAATCTACATTTTAAGTAACTTCATACGTACATGACTTGATAATTTGATAAAATTATTTATATCGATAAGCTATAAAATTCAAACTTTTTATTTCACTATAATGGTGATTTGCTAGGTCTAACTGAACTATATAATTTATATATAATAATATATTAATTTCAAAAGTAGAATTAATTGAATTGTATTTCTATAGTCTCATTTTACGCGAAAGTGTTACGGTTTGAAAAAATTAAAAATATTTTTTTCTTTTTCCGTTAAATTTTAAAAATCATTAATTATGTTAATTTACTCTAGTAGACTAGCATTTTTGTTACGTAGTTTTTTAATATATAAACTACATAATTAAAATTAAATAATTTAACTCTCGTATTCTGAACACACCTCTGTATACAAATTCAAAATCTTAAATCCGCTCGCGAACATTCTCATCATGGAGAGTGATGGTGTTCTTTTCTTCCATTCAAAGTCTCATATTGTCTCACCTTAACATATATATATATATACACAACTACTCCCATTTCCACATCTCACATCATCTTCATTCCTATTTATTTTTTTCAACTACATAAATTCACAATCATTATTATTATTTTTTGTCAAATTTAAGGAAAATAATAATGTTGGATTGGGGTCCAGTTTTGGTCTCAGTTATATTGTTCATCCTGTTATCTCCAGGATTGTTGTTTCAACTTCCAGGGCATAGGCATTGTGTTGAATTTGGAAATTTTCATACAAGTGGAGCTTCAATTATGATTCATACTTTGCTCTATTTTGCTCTTGTTTGTGTCTTCTTTCTGGCTGTTAAGGTTCATCTCTACCTTGGTTAAAAATTTGAATGTATTCATTTTGTTTGAGTTGTTATAACCTATTGTATTTTGTTGGTATTTGGTACTATACGTACGAACAATGGTTGTTTTGATTGTTATTTGAATATTATTATATTGTATTTGCTTGATGCATTGTTATGTAACAATGAGAAATGATATTTTATGTAACTGTTGATTTGATATGATCACATTGTTGACTTATTTTTTCCCCGTCTTGTAGTTATGTTTTATTTGATAATCGTATTTTACTTCTTATTCTATCTTTTTTTATAATGACTCTATCTCGTATACCCTAATATCTTTTTTGTAATATTAAAGTTTATTCGTTAGACTGCTTGTGTGTATTATGAAATGACAGAAAGTCAATTTATTTAAACATCATATTCTTTGAAGCAATAAAATATATAATGTAACACATTATGAAATGATATATGTAAAAATTATCCCGAACAATTTCTCGGTGATGTATTTCTTTTTCTAGCATAAATTAAAGACCAACACAAAATATATAGGGTCAAAGTGTAATGACCCGTTGTGTGGCTACATGATTTAAAATGCGAGGATTAAAATTATTACAATCTGATAAAATTAGAACGATACAGAAAAGATTATAGCGTTTATCAAAGAACAATGCAGCCCTTTATCAATGTTGGCTAAGCTAGCTCGAAATACTCTTAATATGGTGTAATATTATGCTCTTTTAGCCTCTTTTTGACAATGTTCCTCAAAATGCTTCACATTTCTTAAGTTTAGCTTCTATATTTTGAGGTACAGTTAAATTAATAATCATAGTATGTTCGACTTCGACGCTCATTTACTTACATAATATAGTTATGCCTTCGTCTTATTGAGAAAAGTCTCAATTGTATTATATTAACACCTTAAACATGTAGAAATATTCAAAAAAATAAAAGTACAAGTATACAATTTTCTTCATTAATCAATTACACATAAAAGACATTTCAATCAAAATAGAATAATCAAAATTTCAACATCGTCTGTACTTATTTTATTCTATATATTTGCTAGTATTATAATAATATCTATGAAACTAAGTGCTTCCGCACAGTATCCGATATTTCAACATGAATACTGAATACCGTACCGAATATCAATTTTTTTAAAAATGCATACGGCCAAATAACCATAATACTAAACCCACGATATCAAAAATTCTATTTTTGATATGATATTCGGTATCTACGATACCATCCCCACCCCTAATATCATGGAATATAATTTGCTAAAATATACTTTTTAACAACGAAAAACACAAAATGCACATTAGCAAAAAGTGAAATTCAGAACTAATGTCACAACATGTACCATAACATGGTAGACAAAATAAAACTAGTGAGATAGCAGAGGTCTTACATAGTCAAAAGATGAAAACAACAAAAACTACATTACAAGAAACATGAAATGTCAAGGTCGTCTAGCCTTGAACAGCCTTGGCCAAGCCAAAAGCAGCAGCAGATGCAACTGCTCCAATAAGTGCGGTTTCGAAAGCACTCCTAAATGGCCTGTTTCCAGTGAAGTAGCCTTTAGCGAAGCCGAAGATTAGCAAGGCTAGTATAGTTACCACAACAGAGGCGACGACAGCCTGTCTTGCGATAGGAATGAGCATGTATGGAACCAGAGGAACAAATCCTCCCAAGATGTAAGCAATCGCGATGGTAAATGCACTCTGCAGCGCTCTCCTTGGATCCGGCTTCTCTAAACCAAGTTCAAATCTGACATTCAACAAAAAGTTCTTATTATAGCTAGGTCCGCGCCACCAATGTCAAAGTAATATCATCATATTCACAATTATGACAGATGAATTTTTTGTTGAAATTTACAACATCTAGCATTGAGAGCACATTTTAGGTATAATTGATCGGATAAACCAGACAATGTACACTTATGCATCCTACTAACTCAATAAAGTTGAAGAACGGGACAGAAAGGGAGTCGTCGATCAGCTAAATACCAAAATTAAATGGAGGGACCATAAAAGAAAAGCAAGAAACTATTCAAAGTGTTTGCTCCACTTTGAGTGGCCTGCCATTAAGTATAGGTCGCGATAAGGTTTCTAAAATCATGATTTCTTCTGTGGTCCAAATCGGACTCAAATGCTCTCTTCTTTTACCTCGAGTCTTATATGGAACTACAACAACTATGCCTCAATCCCGAGCAAGTCTCCATCGATATAAATTCTCACTGTTCATATCACTCCATTTAAGTCCGTCTCAGTCCAATATTTTTCAAAAAAAAACTTGCTATAAGGCAGCAGAAATTAAAATCTCTAGTGTTCAGGCAGGGCTTCTTTTGTACATTCGAAACAGACTGCTGAAATTATCAAAATTTTCTTCACCAGCACCACATACTGCAATAAGAATCTAAAAACTCGAAATTTGACCGTCTTGAAAGAACTAACTATTCATAAAATTTTAGCATACATTTCTCATCTTTTTTCCAACTCTGAACCAATTATTTAATTGGCTTTCCAGAGATGAACATTGCATATACAGAACAAGTATAAAAGTATGATATTTGAAAATCTCGACTTAGATGTATCATCATCAGAGAAAAAAATAGATTATGATAGACTTACTTCATCATAAAGTCGAGCCATGCCTGTGGGTTCTTCCTCAAAGCATTCACCACCGGTGAATATTCATGGGGCTGAATCCCATACTCAGACAAAATTTCTGCAATCTCCGCTGCTTCTGCAATTTATACCAAGATACCACAAACTCTTCGTCAAACCAAGTAAACTTTGCCAAATTTGCAAGTTAGCACATTTTAAAACCAGGACAAAATAACTTTTTAATTTCTTGTAAGTAATAGTTCCCTCATAAAACTAGTTACCACTATAATTAAATCTACATGTCATATATATATATATATATATCCACGCTTTCTTACTCGTCTCCCACACCATCCGCATAAAAAATCTAGCCAGCGTATATTGAGAAGGACAGAGAAGTGAATGTTAATTCGGAAACGTAAATGTGTTTTAACAAAGCTATGCCACTCTTAATGTATGAACAGGGGATTCTTCTTTTCAATGGACTGTAAACAATACAACAAACAAGAAGTCGACAAAGCATAACACTATTGTCGAATCAATCAGTGACGGACAGGCAGGGACACACATTGCTTCAATTGGTGTCATCTGACATCGATTCACTAAACAATATCGTTAAATACTTAGGTATACAATATCACATCCTTATTAAACCTCCATGACCTCGAATTTATACTCGTATATACAAGCTCAATTATGATGAAAACGTGACACGCCGTTTGAATGAAATCATGCGCGTGTCGTGAGAATTGAGAAGTTATACCTGTATCTGGTACAGAGATGATCTCTTCTTCCTCTCTTTTCAGCTCTCTCATATAGTGATCAGCCTCACTTTTTGCAGCCAAATAACTGTAAAGCGAATAAATCAATTATTAATTGTAATTACTACTACTAACAGATTCATTATAATAAAAATAACCACAAATCTCACATTCTATGAACTTCAATCTGTACTTTAAACCATTTACGCAAAACACACATAGTTGAGTTCACACAGGTAGAATTCAAATCATTGGCGGAGACAGAATTTTCATCGAAGTTAGTCAAATTATAAAAGAGTAACATCACAGAAAATAAAAAAAAAATGACTCAGTATATACTATATACATTTATACAAAATCAAACAAAAAAAGTTTACCACTTTACACAATGTAATTTTTCAGTGATTTGAACAAAGGTTTCTCTGCCACTGATTTCCGTCATATAATTTCGATACAAATATATGTAAATGAGATAAAAATACTTTTTCTTGACATACACACATCCAATGTAATCGCACAAATGGAGTCTGAAAAGGGTAAGACGTAGGCATACGTCAGAAAGATCGTTCCCGATAAACCTCAAAAGTAAATTTTAAATTCTAAACTCATATTCAAAAGTAAAATAAATTTCATAACAAAAAAAATATATATCATGTTTAAATTTTGTGTTAGTCATATTTCCCAATTTTAATACGAAATTTATCGAAAACAATTTCTCTACTACTACTCCGATACGAGTGCTTGTAAATAAAAAATATAACAAAAATACCCTCCAAGTCCCATGGAAATAGCACCAGCAGCAACTTCAGCAATTCCAGCGGTAAGAATAATGGAAGATGACGCATTTGCCCCTGATAAACCCGCCGCCAATGCAAACGGCACCGTCAGTCCATCTGAAACTCCGATTATTATATCCCGGACAATCTCGCCGGCGGTGAAATGCTTTTCCTTGTGTTGATCCAATAACGATTGCTCCGATTCACCAGCCATATCTCAATTTCTCTACTAATACAAAAATTATAATCTTAAAAATAAAAATAATTTTTTTTTTCTCTTCTTTTGTTATATATTTTATTTTTTTTGAGTTTGTGTGTAGTGTTCTTATAGAGAAAATGGAAGATGATTTTTGTATTTGGATTTTTATGGAAGCAGGTAAAGTTCTGAGTATCTGTCAATAATATTCTGACTTTTTTTTTTACTATATAATGGAACTGAGATTCCAGAGAAAAAGACATTTCTACATTCCATATGATAATACCAACATTTAATATTTTACTTTTAAAAGTTTATGATTATTTCAAATATCTTCTTGAAATATTTCTTTATAACACTTAATTCTAAATTTATTTAAAATAAATATAAATTAATTATAATTTGATGAATTTATCTCTTCTAAATGAGCCTCTACTATTATCCCAATAATTTAATATTATTAAATAGAGAATATAGAATTTTAAAAATATCTCCAATGAATGTAGTGAAAACATATACTATTGCTTAATTAGAAATTTTAAATTAAAACTTTAAATTTAAAAAGCTTTTGAAATAAAATATTAAATTTCTTGAATAGGCCCTGTATCGTGATATAAATTTGAATTAATTAGAATCTCATGGCGATGTCAAATATGAAATAAAAAAAATAATTTTAAAAAAGTATATGAATATTTTCCAACCATTTCATGTGATTATTTCCACCTAAAGTTAATTTAATTCCATATATTTGGATGGTCACTGACGTTTCATGATGTGTGTGATATTATGTTAGTGTATTTTTTTAAGGAATCATTAGATATAAACTAGTAATATAAAATAAATATAATGGTTATCGTTTGATTTATTTGTATTTTATAGCAAATTGTTTGTCAGTCTCTCCCTCATATTTTCGCTCGCTTATTCTTGTCATTCACCTCTTTCGCTTTATAGAATAGAATTGTATAAATTGCGTTTCTAATTGTATAAAGCGAGAGAAAATTGTATAAACACATGCAAATTCATATATTTTTGTTATATACACTTATAATTATACAATACAAATATTTCTCTATCCAAGTTTCTTTTGCCTTCCTCGTTTTATACAAATTCAAATTGTAGATAATTTTTCTCTTTCTCGTTTTATACAATTCGATTCAATTGTTTATTCCCTGCACAAGTCTCTATTTGCCTCTCTTTCTCGTTTTATTCAAATTCAAATTGTATATAGTTTCTCTCTTTTTCGTTTTATACGATTTTGTTTTTCTCGCTTTCTCATTTTATACAATTTAAATTGTATATAATTTTTCTCTTTCTCGTTTTATCCAATTTATTTTATACAATTCACTTCAATTGTATATGTATAACGAATTATACATATATAAGTTTGTTATAAAGCGCAATTATGCAACCTTTACTATAACATACAAATATAAATTTTATATTTGCTACATATAATTTTTTTTTAATAATGAATACACTATTTAAATTGAATCATAATATTATATAATATCATACATAAATAATCTAATAACAAATATAAAGAGAATAGTTTGAAATGCGATCAAAATAATAATATTTATATTTAAACCTCAATCAATTTAAATTAATATCAAATTAGATATAAGAAAAATTATCACGTGTCAATTAGATATCTATCTCTATATCATTTTGATAGGAGCAATAAATGTGTGTCGTGTCAAAATCACAAAAAAGTACTATTAATTCTTGATTATTAATTCAAATTAATTATTTTATTATAAATTCAAAAATTAAAAGATTATTTTTAAAAAGAATCACAACAATTAGCAAAGTGGCAAGTTAATATAAGGACATGTGTCAAGACAAACTAATTAGGTTATTTAATAATAAGTTACCTTTTTTTAATTTCAATTTCAAGTTTTGCAATACATTTATTTAAAAAATTGTACAAACTCAAAAAAGAAAAACGCAATCTCCTGCAATTTTTTAAAAGGAAAAATTTAAGAAAAAAACACCCAATAAGTAAGTTTTGTAAATTAAAGTTTTTAGTATATAGGTCAATTTAATTTTTTTCTTAAAATAATATATTAGTTGGCAAAAACACCCAATATAAGTAAGTTTATTTTTTGTTATACAATCCATTTATTAATTTGCTTCTTCTATAATATATAATCTCTTGTCAAATGAGTAAATGATTTTCTTTTGGATTTTCCCCTTCTTAGACAACAATGATTCTGATTACATGAACGGTTCAATATTAATTATCTAAAATTAGTATTTTAATCAGGTAAAATCATTACTTGTGAGTGGAGATACATTATTTTAAAAATTATCATTCATATTTAGTAATTTAAATTTATGCTACATGAGACTTACTTGAGAAAAAAAAATGTTTTTCAACATATTTATTTTAGTACTTTGAGTTTAATCTGAAATTTTTAATTAAAAATAATTTTTTTTACTCATTTCATCACAAACTTCACGGGTGATTGTGATTCAAAATTGATAAAGTTTACAAGAGGTTAATAATATAAACCACGATAACAATTTCTCAATATTTTTGCTAGTCGATATTAAAAAAATATAAAATTTTAAAATTAATATCATTTTCATTGAAATAGGCCAATAGAGACAAAATTTAACTCCGAAATTGTTTTTTTCTACATTAAAAAGAAAATAATAATTTTAAAATAACTAACTCAAAATAAATAATAATACTAAAAAGTAAGTTGAAATTACAATATCTCCACATAATTACAGTAATTTATAATTAATAATTTTATTCTTTTTGTGTCCTCCCCACCCCCCCCCACCCCCCACACACACCCAAAAAAATAAAAAAAAATGGGACAAGTCTAGATTTGTCCTTATATTATCATCATGCGCAGCATTATTATTTGACCAAAAAAATAAAGTAAGATAAAAAGTTGTTAATATTTTCAAAAAAAGATTGATATTCTTACCACTAACAAAAAGACAATAGAAAAGAAAAAAGGTGTATAGCCACTGACCTGCCACACATCTATCAATTAGCAATCACCTCCTGTATTGGCAAACTTTATTATCGATACCTAATTTGATTTGATATAAAATTTAAAAATAAAAAAATATATTTTATTAATTGAATTTATGCAATTATAAATTACTTCATCAAGTATGATAAATATTTTAAAGAGTGTTAATCATAATGAGGTTTTTTTTTTAAAAAAATGATTAAAAAGAAAAAAACATATAAATTCGGACAAAAAAATGAGGATTGTGTTCAACGATCTTCCGTATATAAGCTAACTTTTAAAATTTACTTTTGATTTAAATTTTATATTTTTACAATACAAAGGATTTTGGCAATAATTTTTGGTAAGGTGTTCACGATTTGATGTAAAATTGATCCAATGAAAAAATCAAATCAATTCAATTTTATTTGAATTTAACTTGATTTAAAATTTTAGAAAATGAACGATATTTGAACTATTATATATTATATTTTTTATAAAATAAATATCGTCTTAAAAAAATATCACATTTATATACAACATAAAAATATTAGTCTTAGTTAAATGTGCAACTCCCCACGTAATATATGGACAAAGCTAAATATGACGAAAGATGCCATAGGAATACAAAGCCCAAGAAACGGTTTGGGAAGGAGGTACAAAAAGACACACGACCAGCACACGCCCATTTAAAATACATAGCACCCACCTACTTCGATACGTTTTAGTTTATAATATTACATATTTTATTTTTTTAAAATATATTATCTTCAAATAAAATTATATTTAGATTCGTAATAAGTTAAAATATCATGTGAAAATTTATAATTATATAATATATGGTTAATAAGTCAGACGATAAATAAAAACATACTAAAAAATATTATTAATATGATTTGATCAAACAATTGACATATTAAAAACTAATATATTAAAAAAACATAAATATGTTTAGGAGAAAAACTTTCATAAACAAAGACTCTTAAATAATTATATTGCTTATTTTATTTTGTTTAGTTATGAGAATAGTGATACTCAATTTATATTTTCAATCCGTTCCTCAAAGGAAATAACTCAAATATAAAAGAAATTTATAGACTTGAAATAAGGTGGGAAAATTAAGAAAAATACTATTCCTAACGATATCTGGATACATATCAAATCTCGTTCAATTATCTCTCATATCACTAATACATCTAAATAAATTCAAAATGCATAACAAATCTCTCGCTTCTTTTCCTATTTTGTTTGCTTTTTTTTTATTTTATTTTAATATATTTGGTAACAAAACTCCGTCGTAATAATTGGAGGGTTCCTCTTTATCAGTTAACAGACATGCCTTTTTCAGTATTTCTCAGTGAGATGTATGCACATGACTACAAAGCTGCAGCAAAATGTAAATGGATCTCATTTTGAATGTCTACCAACTCCAATTGACATATTTGTGAAGTCCTAAATCTTTAGATAAATCTTTTTATTCAAATATTATAATTTTATTAAAATTTATTAATATATAAATAATTTATCTAGTAAATGGCAAGTAAAAAAGTTATGATAAAGAAACTAAAGTGATTAAATTAAAATTTATATTTAAAATATATATATTTTAATATTTATTAATTTAATTTAAACACCAAATACGATAGTTAAATGCTTTGATTCTTCGACGTTGGAGGTAGGAAAATTTTGAATACAAACATAGGAAGTCGGAAGAGAAGATGGATGACTAATGACTGCCGTATATTGACAAGGAAATAAAATAAAGTCCTTAATTGCATGCCAAAATTATGTATATTTTTGGATATAATAATATAAATTGCGATGGAACGATGAAATTGCTACTATCATTAATTAAAATTCTCGATTCAAACTTTATGTATGAAAATTATTTTATTAGAAATGTCACTTATAAATTGTTAAAGAATGACAAAGGTTCTACATCGGTGGTTAATGAGATGGGTAGACTCCTTATAAGGCTTGGACAATTCTCTTCCCTTTGAGCTTACTTTTGAGGTGTGAGTTAGGCGTAAGACCTAATTTCACATGGTATCAGAGCAGGAGCCGTCTCACTCGATATTGGGAGCTTCCGAAATCAAAATTGCCCACGCATCAAATGCTAAGCACTGACGTGAGTTGGGGCGTTAAAGAATGACAAAAGTCTCTCATCGGTGGTTAATGAGATGGGTAGACTCTTTATAAAGCTTGGACAATTCTTCTCCTTTTGAGCTAGTTTTTGGGGTATGAGTTAGGCCTAAAAACTAGCTTTTGGAGTGTGAGTTAGATCTAAGAGCTAATTTTTGAGGTATAAGTTAGGCCTAAGACGTAATTTCACATTAATCCTGAAGTGTACGATTTATATTTAGTTGAAGCTACATTATGATAAATTTAAATTAAAAATTCTTACATTACAAATAAGATACTTTCTAATAAATATAGTCATACTCAAAAAGCTTGAATATGAGATTTTTAATTACAAATAAAAAATTTACATTTATCTTTACATCACTGACTTTTTTTTTGCAATAGTAAATTAAGGAACAAATATTTATGCACTTGATATGTAAATAAAGCTGCAGCAGATGCACATGGGAAGTAGCTTTCTGTTTTATTTTTTAAAAAATATAATCACTGCATTTAGAAAACTATACTTCACCCACTAGAGGATATGATAGGTTCAAGATAATAATATATTTAATAAGGTTTTGAAGAAATAAATATACGTGAATTTTGTTTTTATTTTTGTTTCAATCTTAAAAAAATATAGTTAAAAGAAAATAAAATAACATATAATTGGTGAAAATTATAAATATTAAGATATACTTTCAATTTTATATCAATTGCATTTGAAATTATAATTTAAAATAATATCCAAACATACTTTAATTTTTTTTTAAAAAAAACAAGAACAAGAGACCAACCCAAGCAAATCCAAAAAATAGTTCACATGAAAGTACAAAACAGACACACGCCAATAAGGCAAAATTAACAACCAAATAATCTCTATGCACTTTGTATGTAAAAAGCTGCAAAAAAAAATGCACATGAGCCTGAGCGGACGAAATCAAAATTTAAAATTTATATAAGTTTTTTACTTTTTATTTATTATCGGGGTGGAGCCTTGATACATAGTTTGGCTTATATATTTATATAAATATTTGATTATGTGAACCAAATGGTAAAAATTGTTACATTGAGAATGTATATGATTTATTATTCAAAGTTAATTATTTTAAACTAATGTGTAAGAAATCAGAAGAAGAAAAACATATTAAATATCATTATTTTTTAACGAACAAGGAGGAAATTGATCCATTTCTCCTTGTTATGGAGTAACCATCAACTATTTAACTAGTTGAAGGATATTTTCAAGCAAATAAACATATCGTACATGAATTTATCCTCGCTAAAATATATATTTTAAGGGCATCTAAATTTAAATAATAGCATAAAAAAGACAATATTTGTTCAACTTTTTGGATTGCAAATCACTTTGGCCAGTTAACAGTAGCCCATAAAATCACTAACCTGTTAGACAGTTTGAGCATAAATATTTTGAGTTTTATTCATAGTGAAATTTCGTAAAAAGTCGTTGCTTGAAATTTTACATAAATCCTATAATATTAAGAATTATAAAGTCGGGTATATTCTAAAAATGTCCCAAAACATCTCATAAAGTGAAGTAATGTCAATATCTCGATCGATGTCTCATAAAATGATATATTATATTACAATACATGGCGATGTATCTGATCAAAGATGTATAAAAAAAAGAAGAGAAAACATAAATTTTTATAATTTTTTCTAGTGATAATTTTTTTTATGAGAATATGATAAAATAAATTGTGTAATTAAGCTTATTTTATTGGATAAGGACGACATGTTTGCAAATTAAGCTTATTTTACTAAGCCCTCCATTACATTAAATTAATTTAATTATTCAATATTCAAGAGTATTTTATAATGTTCTTCAATTTTTAATTTTCATTAGTTGCCATTGAAATTAATTATTAAATAATATTCATTTATTTTCGTAATAAATTTAACAGTAACCAATAGAGATAAAAAAAAAATTCCATCTAATTTATGTTTTAATTTTTTTTCCTAAAGAACGTGAAACCCCACAACAATGTAATTAATTTGAAACAGATGAAATATACTTTAAGGTTCAATTCTAGAACTTGGTTGGGTTTATTTTGTTTAATTTTTCCCATATCAAGCTATTGGTAATATTTTAGTTTAGTTAAAAGAGAAATTGATATTAAAATCCAATAGATGTGTGAATTTGATTAAAACATCTTTTCAATTAACTAGAATTGGTTAATTTTCATTTCAATATCCAAACAAATACAGAAGATAATTAGTGTGAAAAAAAAGATCTTATTAGTGAGTCTTCAGTTCAGGTCTCCAAAGATTTTTATCAACATGGTAAATGTTACTAATAATCATCAGAAGACAAAAATAAAATCCAATCTTAAAAAATTCAACCTCTAAAAAACTTATTTTAATACTCAAAAAATATTATCAATAAATAAAAGAACAGCCAAATTATTAAAAAAAACAGAAAAATCAATATAGTATACAAAAAAGAATTTCAATTTGTCTCTTCAGTTCAGGTCTCCATAACTTTTCCGCATGATTTAATCTCAGAAGAACGAAAGTTATATATTTGATCATCATCAGAGACTAAATTGAACAAAATAGCATTAAAACACACAAAAAAAAGGCAATTGAAAAAAAAAAACAGTGCTCGAATTCAAATTTAATTATACCACACATTAAATAAAAACAAAAATTATCCTTTGTTAGATGAATTTGAGGAAGATAACACTAAACACAGAAATTGATACGGCAGAAATCTGATAATAGAAGAAGAGAGAACAATTATATTTTTAACCCGAGCCGTCAATGAAAATTTGCATAAATAATTGTTGTATTTATAAGGACAAAGTGTGGAAATTATACAACCCTAAATAATTTGGGCTCTTCGCTTTCTTTTGGCCCATCATAGGATAATTTGGGCTCATCACCTTCTTTTGGCCCATTTAGGATAAATTGGGCTCATCACCTTCTTTTGGCCCATCTTAGGATAATTTGGGCTCATCACCATTGAGATAATTTGGGCTCATCATCTTCTTTTGGCCCATCTTAATCATAAACATGTAGATTTTGTTGTTCCTTTTCTGTTCAACCTTTAGATTTAAGTTGTAAAGTTGTATAAATATACCTTTTGAAACTGATAAAACAGTTAGGCCTCATTTGACATCTACAAAATTTTAAGTTGGTGATATACTTTTTTTTAATCCATTTTAATTTGTTTTTTAAAAAAATATTCTATTTTTTATGGCAATTTTTTTTTAAAAGCTAAAAGTAGGTCATAGTGGCCCATATTATTAAACAATAAAGTAGATTTTGCACAAATCTCATAGTGTTAAAAGTTAAGTTAGAGAGAAAATCACATGTTTGATTGAACATGCTGCCAATTAAAAATTACCTCTCTTGTTATAGTGTGTGTTACTGGGGATGCGCATGCAGGAAGGAAGTTTGAGTTTGATGCAAATAACTTAAATATCATCATAGGACCCATTTTATTGACAAGATTTATCACTACTTTAGCGGCTTCACAAGTTACTTAGAATTCTAGGTTATGCAATTTTCTTATGTTAGCAGTATACAGTGATCAAACTGGATCACTTTCATATTTGTGACCTTTTACTTTTTTTCATCATGCGGAAGTTAGAATTCATTCTTGTTTATCTACTTTTAGCCATGTGGGGAGGAAAGAAACGTCTGTACTCAGCTACAAAATTTACTTTGTGTTTTGTTTTTCTCTTAATGACAGTTTG
The DNA here is from genome assembly GCA_032847665.1 of Solanum chilense. NCBI lineage: Eukaryota > Viridiplantae > Streptophyta > Magnoliopsida > Solanales > Solanaceae > Solanum > Solanum chilense. The sequence continues at coordinate 1,558,187 of CM064966.1, forward strand.
GGTGCTGTTTTATTCAAAAGCTTGCATCTAGCACCAGTGGTCTAGTGGTAGAATAGTACCCTGCCACGGTACAGACCCGGGTTCGATTCCCGGCTGGTGCATTAGTGTGTTTGCGGGGATAGCTCAGTTGGGAGAGCGTCAGACTGAAGATCTGAAGGTCACGTGTTCGATCCACGTTCACCGCACATGATTTTTTTTATTTCTTCAAATATAATATAAGTCAAATTTGTAACTAACTTATTTTATTTATCAAGTATAATTTACCGCTCAATAAATAGAAACCAAAAAAATATTCACTAAACTAATCCAGCACAACTTGCTTCATCAACCTCTAGACATTGTCACTACTCATCTAGAATAAAAGTTTAGACTCTCTAAATATCTATCCAGCCTTCAGGAGCGGAGCTAAGTATGAGGTAGGGGGTTCACTCGAACCCTTTCGATCGAAAAATTACACGGTATATATGATACCAGATTTAAATATTATAAGTTTATAGCTTTAAACGAACACCTCAACACCACTGAAAAGTGTAGCCTAGTGGTCTTTGGGGTTCATTAATTAGCAATCGTGTGTTTGATCCTCCCTAACATCATATTTTTTAGAGAGATTGAAATATCTTTTATTTTAGCTATATTTAAAAAATTACATAACATTCTAGATTCAATATTCATGCTTACGTACAAAATATGATGTTAGAGAGGATCAAACATACGACTGCTAATTAATGAACCCCAAAGATCACTGGGCTACACTTTTCAGTGGTGCTGAGGATATTCATTTAAAGTTATAAACTTATAATATTCAAATCTAATATTATATATTGTGTAATTTTTCGATCGAAAGAGTTCGGGTGAACCCCTTACCTCACACTTAGATCTGCTCCTCGAAGTAGGAAACATTAATATTCTTATACATGAAGTAATTTGAATAAAGTGAAATGAATTATGAAGTACTTATTTTTGCATCTAATTTATGGCTTTTAATTAATTGAATCGTACTAAATTTTGGACTAGGGTCCATCGATATCTTATATGAATTCTTATTGAATTTTGCATAGAGATCCACAGACATCAAAACACATCTTTTGAAATTATTTTTTATTTGTCAAGTTTTGAATATTACTTTTACCCTTTAGATATTTTCAATTAAGAAATAAATATTAATAAAATGTAATTCGTCAACCATAAAAATATTATTCCTTGTATATAAGATTTGTTTGAGCAATATTGTATAATGAACGTGTAATTCTTTGAAGATATTAATTTATACAAGTCAATTAATTTTGAGTATTTTATTGAAATCAGAAGCAAATTATGCAAAAACTTGTAATGCTGTGAGCTACAATTCTCACTCTCAAAACGAAAATATCCACATTTAAATAAATACTAGTAAATTTATCTTATTCAGAATTAAATAATCGGCTGACTTCTTTTATAAGAAATAAAATAATTTAAACTGCTTGTATTTTTAAATTTAAAATATATATATATATATATATATATAACACACTCTATTTCATTTTATGTGATATTTTTCAATGTGCGTAAATTTTTAATCAAATTTAAATTATTTTTGAAAAAGAAAATATTAAATAAAAAGAAAAAGAAAATGTGAAAGAAAAATGCACAACAACGTGACATCAACGTGGTCCCACTCGACCACAGCGTATATAAGCTTTCACACTCCCCATTTTCCTCATTTTCTCTCCGAGCAAACAAACGCCATTAACGGCTTTCTCTCACTGACGCACACAACTTGAACACACTCAGTTTGAGAAAATTCACACGTTCTAAGAAAAGTACAAGCAATGAAGCGAAAGTTACATGCAGAAGCAGTTCAACCGGCAGTTCAGCAACCGAAAGAAATCCTACCGGCAGTGAAGAGGCAGCTCCGGTCGAAATTACCTCGCCGGAAGCGATCACATATATCTCCGATTCTACGTTCATTCTCAATTGCTGCTTCGTCGTACTTGACAAGTGAAGTCTCGCGTCAATCGAGCAAAGGTTCTGTGAATAAGGAAGTGAAAAAGCGTGAAATTGAAGGAGAGGAATTTCGGAGAATTACTAGAGCTTATTTCAGGAAGAAATTACTTGTGGATCAGAAGAAGGATTCTGAAGTCGAATTATCGGAATGCTCTTGTGTTGATTCGTGTTCTGAAGTTATCGGAAAAATCATAAAAATTGAAGATCCAGTTGATATCTCACGCGATATTGTTTCAAAGCGGAATAGAAATGCAAAAGTTATTGAAGGAACTGAGGATTCTGAAGTAATTTCGAGATTTCTGAAAGCTTCTGGTGGTTTTTACGGTGAAAGCTCAAAATCTGGAGAGGATGCTGTTGCAGGAAGCAGGAATGCTGCGAAAATAATCCATGAAGATGTCGTTTCATTCAATTCCGTCTTACAGTCGCCTTCGGAGTCAAAATGTGGAAATTTATCAGTTCAATCAATCAAATGTAGTGAAAACAGAGCAGCGGAAGAGGTCGAGTCTGAAGTTTCACGAGTCTGTCCAGAGGTAGAATTATCTGCTGTAGAACAAGCTCATGAGAAACTCGTTGAAGCAGAATTGGATCTGGAATGTTCTGAAAATTTCTCAATTGTTGATGTCTCTGATGACTATTCATCAGCTTATTCTGAACTCCAATCGGAAATATTCCCGGAGAGTTCCGATATAGATATCTCCGACTATAGTCCGTCGTATTGGTACGACTCCGGAAGCCAGTTCTCTGAGAAATCGAACGCAGACGCTAGTCCTTCACCTACTTTCACGTTGTTTCTTCGGTTCGGTCAACAGTTCTGCAGATCAACCGCTGCTTTGCAATCCACTCCCATAAACTCTTCGGAAGATCAAATTTCTACTGAATTCACTGTAAGCTATTTATTTAACTTCCTTTAATTTGCACTGAAATTACATTTCACAAAATCTATTGATCTCTCTCTAAATTCATCGAATTTATAGTTCATGAATACTGAGTAATGGAGTGAAACAAATATAGTTGTACCAGAGTAAGAGAGGATTTTAATTAGCGGATTGAACTGGTTTTAGATTGATATAGTAATTTTTGAAGTTTTTTTAAAAAAATATGTTGTATACTATTAGTTAGCCTTAACATCATCATGATTCTGTTTATTTCCTTAATGTATGGAGGGATTGGAAGATGAAGAGGATGAAGAGAGCTATAGGATGATAAGAAACAGAGAGAGGAGGCAATTGTATCTACACGACTACGCCGAGGAATACTGTTCCACTACGGACTACGGCGATCTAATCGTGCAGCAACGGTTACAGATGGTTCATTGGATTCTTGAGGTTAGTTAGTGATGAACGTGTTTACTCCCCGCGTTCCTTTCTAGTTGATCTGAAATGCAGTTAAAAATTTCTCTGGAAGTTGATGCTATTAGCGAATCAAATCAGCTTTTCGTGCCATATAAATTTAAGGCTTATAGTGCATGTGGAAGTTATATTTTTTAACAACCGGTAGAAAGACAATCGAATCCACCTTGCACGTGAGCCTATAATGCTGTCCATATTGCTTGTGTGTGCTTAAATATTAGTAGTACAATTTTACTGAAATAAAGTAACGGTCCATAGGGTATAATAATTGAAGATTAGTTTGATATATATTACTGTAAAATATTAAAATTTTAAATTCATGAGATCTTAGAAAGTTGAGTAGAATAATATCGTCTAAGATTTTGGCGAGTTCGATTATGGACAGATGCCATGTAAGTGGGAAAGAAATAAGAGTATTATAACTCGATACTATTTCCCTTTTATTCATATAGTAACTCATTCGGAGGATGCTGTAGGACTTTGTAATGAAAATTTAAGAATTTGGATCCACTGGCATTTCAAGCGTTTACCACATGATGGCCCTAAAACACCAGGTCCTGGGAGTAGTTCAAGGGATTCTAAGATTCCAATTTTTGTCTGCAGAGAACTGCAATACAAAAGCAATACAAAGGAACTAAAAATTGTTTCAACGGCCTATGCTTTGGACTCTTTACATACACATACTAATGTCACTAGTACTTTGGCACTTTTCCTTGTCTAATGCTGGACATGTTTCTTTTATAGCAAGCCACAAGGAAGGACCTTCAGAAGGAGACTATGTTCCTGAGTGTCAACCTCTTTGACAGATTTCTAAGTAAAGGGTACTTCAAAACCAAAAGATGCCTTCAAATTGCTGGCATTGCCTGCCTTACTCTGGCAGTCAGGATCGAAGAAAACCAGCCTTTCAACAGGTAACATTCCTTGCTCTGATGTTAAATCCAGGCTTGTTCCCTTGAGAGCAACTAGAGTATATAGTATCAAAATGAAATGTCGAAAGGAAGTGCACATAAGCAGAGCCTCAAAACCAATTGTAAAATCTGAGGGAACTGCTCAGCATTGCAAATTACCTTGCATTTATTTTTTTTGGATGTTACTTGCTGGGAAATACAGTAAGAAATTCTCAAAGGAAGTTCAAATTTACTAAGCTAAGGACATTACAGTTTAAAAGTCTTGATATTTACATTCCTTATCATTATTAAAGCATACTAATCTTCTTAGGTCTCATTTGCTGAAAAGTTATTAAGTTGACAAGTTCACTTCTTTCATTTCAGCATTCGCCAGAAGACATTCTCTGTTGCAGGCACTACATATAGCTGTTCTGAAGTGGTGGCTATGGAGTGGCTGGTGCAGGAGGTCCTCAACTTCCAATGCTTTCTTCCCACAATCTACAACTTCTTATGGTACAACGGTTAACCATGCTATACAATTGCTTAAATTTGATACTTGATGACTTAGCCTTAACACACACTAACTGAAGAAGTAAAAAGTCATCCATATATTTTATCTGGCGTTTGTCACAACTGCACAGGTTCTATCTTAAAGCTGCTACAGCTACCGAATATATGGAGAAGACAGCTAAATACCTGGCAGTCCTAGCTTTGTTGGGTCATGAACACTTGTGCTACAGACCATCAACTGTAGCTTCTGCACTGGTGATTCTCGCTTTATCAGCTGCCAATCTTTATGCCTCATGCCATTTGGTCACAAAGGTAACTTCTGAAAGACATAAATATTAATCCAAGTGAAATGTGTTTGTGACTTTCTTTTCACTTGGAAATGTATCGTCAAGGATAAATCCAAGTATATTCTTAAGCACTATTTTATCTAAAATTGTGCTTTGCATTTGCACATTTTATCTAAAATTGTGCTTTGCATTTGCACATTTTTTACAAGTGTAGAGAGTCATGATCAGTAATGCATTTGAAAACTCTAATTCACATGCTTTTTCATCTCTTCATTCACAGACTCATGCCAAAATAGAAGACGAAGATTTACCTGAATGCATCAAGGTACTATATCCCTACCTAGCAATATTTAGTTCATCTTGTTTCTCTGCTGAAAAACAGGCAGAGTCAGAGTTTTGTATCATCAAAGCCATGATATTAGTAAATGAAGTTACTGCTTTTAGCTTATCAAAGAAGTTTTTTTCTAATGGCATATTCATACATGACAGAGCTTGGAATGGCTGGTGAAGTACATATGATATTAAGGTGGATCAGCATGTCAGTACACATGATATGAAGGTGGAACAGCATCTCAGTAATTCTCTCATATTTTGGAGCTTATCAGTTTATCTTCTCATTCTTTTGCCGAAACTTATTCTTGGTCTCTTCTCAAAGTCGCGGGTAATAACTTCAAGATATTCTGTTGAAGTTTGATCAAGTGATGCTTACTTCATTATTTTGTCCTTGTAACAATAACGAATATACACTTCATCCCTACTGTCCTTACTTAGGAAACAAGGATGTAGAAAGAACTCAAAGTCACTATTGTACTCAGAAATGTAGAAAGAACTTAAAGTCACTATTGTATTCAGAAAGTATCAATTACTATAAACAATTGTTTAGTTGAAAAAGAAAATTTGTGATCTATTTTTCAACTCAAATGTTGAAGGATAAGAGTGAATATCAAATGAGACAGAGTTTGTCAATGGCAAAGCCACTTGATACCCTTAGGTATGAGATTTTAACTGTAACTTCCATACCTGAAAGCTAGTATTTTACGAGCGTTGCCAACTAATTTATAATACCTCAACAGGTTAATTCTCACTCTCCTAGTTTTATTCTAAAATCACTACCTTACAAGTTACAACCATACCACAGTTCCAGGGGCAGAAAGATCTGAACTGTATAGCTAAATGACTTGAATAGGGAAGTAATATATGAAAGAAATGGTTGGCCATTTCCAACACCTTGAGCAATTTGAAACCAATGGAGAAAGTGTGGATATGCTTTTGATAACGAGAAAGATCTAACATGTGGATTTAAATAAGCATATGATGTGTATGCAAAGATATTCAAATGAAAATGAAGATAAGGATTATGAACCCTTAAGAGGAAATTTTTCCTAATACTTTCTCACAACATGCAGGAGTGTTTGTTTTTTAGCTTCCTATAATCAAAAGTGTGAAATTTATTTATTTTATCTCATATAGAAATGGGAAAAATGGGCTTGGACCTAACTCTGCTAGTTTGGGCTTCCCTTGTTTATGGAGCCGAATGTGAGATCCCCATATATGGGTTGTTGATAAATAGTCCTCAGGAAAAACAAATTATTAAAGTTTCGTATGACTGAAGGAAGTTCGAATAAAAATAAGGCATAACATTAAATTTAAAAAGTTTGCAAGTTATCTACTTGTAATCCAGCATATAAGATAACATTATGTCATTATATAGTCTAGAAATTGGTTACTTACCCATTAAATGACTTTGGTATACAACTTTCCGAGCTCACACTCGGAAAAAAGAAATTATACTTCCTCCCGTCTTAAATTATTTGTCATATTTTCTTTTTCAAATTCAAACTACATACGTAGAGTATGTCCAGCATTCTAAGATGTAATTTCCCCCCATAATAATTATAGTAGTAATTTTCATGTAATTTCTTATCATCAAACTTTTAAATTTAAAATATTGAATTAATCTATTGAAACGCAAGGCGGAGAGGGGTATATAGTACGAATCATGCACTAACCTCACAGACTATGACAAATTACTACTCTCGATAAACGAAATATGACAAGTATTTTAAATGAAGTGTATATTACAAAAAAAAAATGAAAAATGAAAAGTACAATTCTTTGCTCCTAATTAAACACTTTCTTGAACCTAACAACAAGTGGTTCATCAATCAACCCAAGCCACTTCTTCCCATTCTCATTAAAAACACCAACATTCCCACACACTATCTTACAATTACTACTACAAACCCTAGGACAAAACACAATTTTATAACTCTCATTATTCCCATACCTTTCTATTTTAAACCAATTACTTATTGTCTCAATCCCCGGCCGGCCAATCATGCCACCACTCATAACATACCTCCGCCCCGTCCTCTCGTCCGCGCCATCGACCTTCCATGCCGTGGATTGAACACAAATTGTGGAAGCAACCAACACAATGTTTAGATCAGTAGATAAATTTATGACTTGTTGGTTATTGTCAATTGGAATGAACCTTGTTGGAAGTCCATTTGATGATTCAATATTTTTTTGTATGACATAAAATGGACATGGCCTATTTTTAGCTTCTAGTGCTAGGACACCAACTCCTCCACTACTACTTCCATTTTGATTTATAGGTAAAATTGTGTATTTTAAGCCAATTTGTAGATCATGACCATCAATATCTAACACTGATGTGGTGGTGGTAATTGGTGTTGTTGATGGTTGTTGGCTAGTTGTTAGGTAAGATAATGAGAATAAAATTTGGAGTATGTGTAGTAGTTTTAGGTAGTTTGTAGTACTCATTGTGCCTTTCTTTGGATAATGTGAGTACTAAATGATCAACCATAGTTTTTATAGACTATTTGAATACAATTACAAATTATGGTAAAGTAATAAGTACTTTTTTTAAAAAAAATTTTTAAGTAAAGACCTTGTACTTGATTTCTGGATATAAAATCGTCTTTTGTAGGGAATGATTTATCCTCAAAGCGAGACTTTTAACACATATTTGAATTAATTGAACTCCAAAACCGATTTTAAAAATTCTGTTATTTTGTACAATTTCTACTTGTATAGGGACCAAAAGGTGACTTGGTCTCATGAAGAAATGAAATAAAATGTCATCACCTTGACTTGCTTAAGGCATGCATGTGACATAATGGATGAAATGAATGCTTTGAAGTTTGAACATGAAGAAAATGTTGGTGAGTTGTTTTTTTAAGTTTTTTTTTTTTTCATTAGTAAGTTGCATGCATGTGGAATGTAAATATGTGTTTGATTTGATCATGCTATATATTAATCTATATATATTTACCCACTACACCAACTTGGTTGAGTAATGATGTAACCATGTTTCCTCTTCTAAAAGTTTGTCATTGATTAATTGGTTGTGACTAATTAGTTGGGATTTCTTTAGATCTTTTGCATAAATGATACTTTACCATAGGTTTGATATACAAAGTATTTAACGTTTACATCGGATCCAAAGCAAGGTTACACTGTATATTAAGGAGACGATATGATTGATATGATGTTGATATTATAATTTAACTTAGTGATCTATAGATCATACAGAAATAACTTTATTGTTATTTTAGGTTCTCATTCATTCTAGATTTGAACGATAGACAATTGAATATATATCATGGTTAAACAAATAAAGTAACCAAGTTCCTATTTAACAAGCAAGACATGATCAAATTATAAGGGCATCCTGACTTTCATCGGGGACAGGTACGAGGTCTGGATCGATCGATACAATAAACGAGAAATTCAGAAATGTTGCTTCATTAAAGTCCCTCGTGGAAGAAGAATTAGTAAATTAATTCCTTGAAGCACAAAAAGCTCATGCAAGTTGCAACCTATATGGTTTAGGTAGAAAAAGCAAAAAAAAGTGGATTAAGTAACCAAAACCTTTAAAATTTTAACAAAACCCCCTAAAATTGAACAGTATTAAAAGCAACACACCTTAAGACAATCATACCTCAAAATCTTATTCCTCAAATCAACTTAATTTCCCTTTTTGAAAACCAAACAAATCAAATATATAACATTTGTTATAATCATGATAGCAAGAATCATATTTTGCTTTGCAATTTTATTAGCAATAATTTCAGTAATTCTCCTTGCAATATTCTCACCAATACCTAATCAAAACAAATCAAAAAATCCCCCTTGGATTGATTTATCCCTTTATATTCAACAACCTCGAATCCCATCTTCCAATTTTCCCTCCCAAAAAGCGCCAACAGACTTTGGAGCTTTAATTTTCCATCGCCTTCTAACAGAAGGCCCTGAAAACACGTCTCGTATAGTTGGAAAAGTGCAAGGTTTCATAATCCCAATTCAAGATTTTGCGAATTTCGCGTTTAATATTATTTATCTTACATTTAATTCAAAAGAATTTAGTGGGAGCCTTAGTGTTGAAGCTAAGAGTTTGACAAATGATAATAACAAGTTGAATGTTGTTGGTGGTACTGGCTATTTTGCCTTTGCTCGTGGTTTAGCTATTTTTGCACAAACAAAAATGGAAAATATTAATTCTGATAATTTAGAAGCTAATTATTATCAATTAAAGCTTCAATTGAAATACCCTAATAAATCCAAATTAAATGCAAGATGAATTATTAGCAACTTATTAAATTATCCTTTATTGTTTTTCTTTTTATTTACCTTTTTGCAACTCCTTAGATAGGAATATCTTATTAAAGCTTTATAACTCGTGATTGATTTTTCAAAAATAGATTGTTCGGCTAAAGCCCAACTTCTATAATCTGAAATAAATGTAATAATATTTCTTTAAGAAAATAATCTGAAAAGAGCTAGAGTTAAGAGTCTTGTTTGAATGATTTTAAAAATTTATCACTTATAATTAAAGTTATGATTTTTAATTTACGTTATTTTCTTATACTTAAAAAATATATTTTATTTTACCAAACACTTTAAAATAATTTAAAAACTATTTTAACTTTAATATATATATATATATATATACATACATACACTGAGATTGCATCTCCGGAACGATTTTTACAGTATCGAAACAATTTCTTATTGTCTCTTGCTGAACATTTGTTGTTCAAACAAGAATTGAATAATTGATAGCATCCAAAACATTGATCTTTATTAGATCATTTTGTTCCACTCCATAATCTTCTAAAATCATACGATAAATTATGTTCGATAATACATCTTGAAAGCTTTTATTATCACAACATCACAACATTGAAATTAATAAGATACAATGATTTCGATGTATTTGTTGTACTTTAGGTATGATATATTTTTTTAATGTAAAATCGATAAATATGATACATAAATTAGTAAGAGTACAATGATTTTGAGATAATCAAAATTAACCTTTATCAAATCTCAAACTATTTATTAAAATAAATATTAATTTATCAATTAAATAATATCTCTATAAATTAATAAAATTTCACAATCTCACCAATATTAATTTATATAGGTTTTTACTCTATCTCACACAACTAATCTTAGTTTATTTAAAATACATAATAGAAATTTACAATAATTTTTAACTTTTTGTCATTTAGGATGATTTGATGGATACCAAACAAGCTTTATTAGCTTATATTCTTTCAATTCAACTTATTAGGCCTTTTGTGGAAATTTTTTATTTATTGCTTTATCCAATTGAGAATTAGGCTGGTACTGTTGTAGTAAGGTTTGATAATTTGGAGCTAGAATTTGTTTGTGTTGAGAAAACCAACATTCATATGATAATATAACAATAGGGAAATTAGGTGAATAATTAAACACATACTAGCTAATAAGTTAACATAGTTATAAATTTAGCCATTTATAATTTTCCACGAACATTTAACATTAATTACGTTGGCTTCAATTTGAGTTTATATAATTTGCTACGTTTGTATAAAATCACTAACAATTCTTTATTTAATTTGTATTTGTATATGACAATAATTTCCTTTGGTTTCACTTTTGTTATTAGATGTGTTCAATCTTTTTTCTTAACCTTTTAAAAATTTGAACAAAAGTGTATTTTTCACACTTTGTATAACGTAATTTGTATAACTTATTAAGGTTCAGATGTTTATGTCTGTATAAATTCGTTATTTCAAGTTTTCATTATATTTGTATAAACTTAGAATTTGTATTACTCTGAAACATAGATCAAAATTTAGATCTACCGTTGTGCCCATATTTGTATAAATCTGTAATTTTATGTTGTATTTTAATTATATAGTTCTATATTTTACTTATACAAAAAAAAGTCTACCAAAATAATTATTTTTATACAAATATGGACAAAAATAACTCAACTGTACAAATACACGCGAACTATACAAACGTTTGCGAATTAAACAAACGAGGGGCGAATTATGCAAATGAATAAGCTATAGATATAACTCGTAAACATACAAATTATAATTAATCAATCTATTTAAGTTATTATAGTGGCTATTTGTGAAACTTCCCCTTTTTAACAATTAACAATTCCATATATGTATCCCTCAATATTATATTTGGCGTATATCATGTATATTCCAGTGTATATTTATTTATCTCTCGTCATTTGTGTGTCAATGACAATATACTTGTAATATACGCTGATATACGATACATATAAAGTCATATACGTATACTGAAGTGATGTCTATCGTATATGTATGTGATGCATACTGATATACATGATATACACCTGACATATGTACATGTCGCAAGTGCATTTTGGATTTGATTATTTTCTCCAAACTAATCCAAATCACCTCTAATCTTCCTCAAATTTTATATATAAAATCATCCATATACTTTCAATCAAGAAATTGAAATAAAAACAATGTTAAATAAAAAATGTTGATTTATTTTTGTTTCATAAATTCCACTTAACATTAATAAAAAGTAAGGCTTGGTGAGCTAAGGCTAGGAATTTGGGAACTCATATCCTACACTTGTCTCCTTCAATTTGTATTTTGTTATAACATTTATTACTTAACTAGAGTAAATTAGCACTTATTTTAGTCTCAATATTTTCTCTAAGCATGGTTTGATGTATATAGATCTTACTCCACGTTTTTTGTGGGAAATTAACGTGACACATTAAAAAGAGACTTTTATTTATTCGAAATAATGATCGTTTTAAAAAATTATATAATAATTAATAATAGGTTGTTTGTATATTAGATACACAAGGCGACATTTATTGTCCATGCAAATGTAATAAGGCAGAAATATTGTATATATACATTTGAAAATATTTTTTAATGGTACTATATAATAATGATTTTATTATTATTTTACATGTATGGATGCATGGTATTACTCTATAGAGATATTGTATATACATAAATATACTTTTTATTATGCGCACAAATACATTATATTGCAATATTATTATGCGTCTAAATATATATCATGTATATTGCTCAGGCTAACGTCCTGGTCCGCTTTATACTAAAAGAGTGAGATTAAATCTGACTCTAACTATTGTTGTTTTGTAAAAGCACAAACGATCACTTTACTTCATAATTAGAGTCGAAGCTACAATTTTTAATAAAATTTTCTTCTTTTTTTTCGATTGTCCCCTCAACATAGGTATATTTTAAGTTAGTAGTAAGAAATAACGGCTATTTTTTTCCCCTTTAGTTGATAAATAGTTATTATCATTTAGTTTTAAATTTCACTAATAAAATTTCAAAATGTATATACTTATAAGCCATCTGTCCATAGCATTCTTTTTTTCTCCAAAATTTGGTTTAACAATACATTAAATTGATTTTTTGAAGATTAGTTTGGAAACTTTGCAATATCCACATATAATTTTAATTTTAAATCTACTAATTTGGTTTTGTTTTATCAAAATTTAAATATTGACTGTTCTTGTCTTATTAAAAGACAAATTAAAGTGGACTTCAATGTCACTCCATATCAGGTTATATATATATATTCTAGGTTAATAAAACCATATATTATTACTAACTCCATTATGTAGTTTTACCATTAAAATAATTAATATCACATGCTGTTTTGTACTTTTAAAACCAAAAAAAAAAAAAAACTTCATAAAAGTAGAAAACTAATCAAACAACACAAAACCCTAGTCCCAGAAATTCAGAATTTTTTTTCTTTATGTATTCTTTTTGTCTGCCACTTTCAAATGAGAAGAATAAGTATGAACTCAACATTTTTATAAACTTGTAATAGCACATGGAAGGTATGGAGGTCTAAATAAGTTACAATTAAAATAAAATAAAAGAAATATAAGTTTTAACGATAAGAACTATAAAATATCAGTGCACAAAATATCTTGTGTTAATTAGGGTTAAGGACGTTAGGGAAAGAGACACACTCTAAGAGATGTGTTATAGACAATCTTTTTTAGTACAAGTAAGTACTAACGATTGTATTCATAATTCAAGTTCGACCTATAGATCACACAGATACAATTTTATCATTATTTACGACTCTTATTCTTTACCACTTACCAGTTAAATCTATGCCAAATATTTCATTCTAAAAGATCAATGTAGTAAAAATAATTTAACCATTTAACCTGATATGTTTTTACTTTTAGTACTTAAAATATGATATTTTATTTAAAACTTTTTACCTTATAACATCCTACCCTTTATAACATGACAAGTTGAGACCTTTCATGAAAAAGGATACCTAGAACTATTACATATAAGGAGTATATATATAATAATATAATCATGCGATAAGTATTTTTTCTATAATGTTTTAAGTACGTGGTTATATGCATTAGGTAAAAATCTCAGTAACTGAGCTTATCATTTTGAAAATAATAATTTAATTCGATGTTGTTCAAGAAGAATAACGAATGTATAATATGAAAAATCCTGAAACTTCATGAATGGTGTTAATCTTGTATAATGTATGAATATGATCGTTATGAATGGACTCATAAAATTATGGATCAAATAAGATCGATAAGTCATATTCTAAAAAATTCAAAAAATAATACACTCAAAAATTAACACAATGTTGAATTTTGGGTTTGAATCTCTAAAATAGTAGTGAATATAGGCTATAGCAAATGGACTGCTATAATAAAAGTAGATGTATAATAACTACTGGTTTTTCTAAAGGTTTTTAAAAAAAAAAACTAGTAATATGAATACATATACATGATATAATCTAAAAAAGAAACATGAAAAATTTATTATATTGGATTACATAAGTTCATCTCCAATATTTAGATCAATAAATTCCAAAAAAGAAACTATCAACAATTTATTATATTGGGTTACATTCATCCACATCCAATAATTAGACCAAATCAACACATGAATATCATATATATTTGAATCTAAAAATCTTTTTTTTTTGTTTAAAGTTATATTATTGTTCCAAATTGATTCACCCTCGATATTTTGATCAAATCACACATGCATATCATATATTTGAAACTAAAGTTCCTTTTCTTTTTATTTAACCTAAGATAATTTTATATTAATGTGTTTACACCTTTGTGCTGACAAAATGAGAATCATTTGACAAATCCATACAAGGAACTATGGCAAAAATAATATTTTAACTAAAAGGTAGAATTTTTCTAATTAGAATATTTGATATTATCAAAAAAATTTAATAATGTATATAGATATTCAAAAGTTAGAATATTAAGCCTGTCAAGACCCCATTTTTAATGCTATTCAACCACTAAAATATGTTATTACTCAGACAAAAAGGTGGGGATCACAAACCGACCAAACCCAACTAAAACCCAAAATTGTGGACTATTTTTTTCAAAATGATTGTCATTCAATATTATAATTGAAAACTTTTTTGTATAATAGATTGACATTATTGTTATCATATGTTCATGTACATCCCAACTAGAAACCATACTTTAAAATATAAAATAAAATTGCAAGATCAATACTCACCATCACTATTTGTGGTCAATTTTCATACGTTAATATAGTAATAGATCTTTTCTTAGTCGATGAGAGTATTTTTTACTAGTAATAACATTTATTTTTAACGTATAGGAGCTCTTCTAGGAACGCCTTTCCTTTTGTGCAAATTCTTCTTTGGTTTCAAAGGTGAAATGCACCATGTTTGAATTACCTCCGATGACTCATTCAAAGAGATACAAGATTCATTTTCATTCGAGTGATCAAATTTCGTGATTTGATTGGAGATATAGTTCTTCCGACGTCCTTTGCAAATATTTGCATCGATGGATACCTAGAACAAAATTATCATGAAAAATGAATTTCGTTAATAAAGATGAAAAATGAAATCAAATAATAAAAATGTGGTGAAGTGTAGATAATTTTACTTTGCAAGCAATGGAGCAAAATCGATTTGGTAAATCTTGAAGGTGTCTCCCACAAGCTTCACAAGTTACACTCCCCTTTAATTTTGAAGTTTTGCTATCTTTAGATTGAGGACGTGGATTTAGATGTATAGCTTTTTCACCATTAATCTTGTAAGTCTGCAAAATCAAATCATTTTGTGATAATTTATTGCTAAATAAAGTGACAGATTCTTATGTACACTACAATAATAACAGATAATAACAATATTTATGTTTAGCTATTAAATTTATAGCTCATAAATTCTTATATAAGAGAAAGAAAATTCGCAGTCGCTATTTTTGGGTATTTATTATGCAAATGTATATATACCATCTATTAATTATGATATTTGTATTATTAAGTCGAACATAATAAATGTACGAACTAACCACTTCCTAACAATATATATGAACCATGAAACATTATTATTTTGATATTTAAGTTATATTTACTAATACGGTCTGATTTAGGTCCAAGAGTAACCAATTCTTTTATTATATATTATCGTATAACGTTTATAATTTTGTGGGTAGGAATCAATATTTAATTCATCTTATTATATGAGATGTAAAAGATTCTTTTAAGATGATAAAAGGAAAAAAGATCAGAAATATATTCAAATTTTGATCGAATTTATTATTACGATACCAAACTTTGAAAAAAATATTTTATTCCTCGACTATTAAATAGTGTAGTATAGTAATGTGTCCACACAAGCACATATATACCACTAGAATACACTATTAAATAGTTCAGGAGGTAAAAAAACACACTAATAGTTCAAGAGGATTAAAGGTCCATAAAGTTTGACATTGTAACAGCAATTTTGACCAAAATTGAAGTATGTTTCAGACCCTTTTCCCTTGATAAAATGTTATTCATTTGTCACAAAACAATTTTTCAGTTCTTATTTTGTAAAATTTTAGAAATAGATAATAAGCTTTAAGTAGTATAATTCAAAGTTAAATAAAAATATCAAATAAAGTTCTATTGTATTTAATTGAAAAACATAAAAGTTTGAAAAGAAAATTTAACTACATTCCTAAATGTAGTAACTATATATAAGAAAATAATGAACTTTTCTAAATATCAATTATAAATTTGCAATCATATAGTATACTTTTCTAGTTTGAAGGATTAAAATCAATTATATTTTGAGATATTAAAATAATAACTTGATAGAGCTTAAGGATGAAATGCATTACTATGTTACTATACAAGACCATTATAAACTTTATTTATTAAAAAGAATTGAAAAGATATTTAACTTTATATAGTATTTTTTATTTATAACAACTATTATTTTATATTTTTGATGAGCCAACTAGTTAAATTTCTCTCTTTAATTAGTACATATACTACATTGGTACATTTGGATGAATTAATACTTAAAAATGTTAACTATATCCCTAAAAAGTGAAATTTTTTAAGAAAAGAAAATATATGAATAAAATCGATTTAAAATATTGATAATATCTTATTAAAATTTGGTTTTTCACCATGGAACATTATGGGCTAATTTTGAATATGTGATCTAAGCTAATTACCATTTTAAACCAATCAATATCACTATCTATAATAAGAATTTACATGTAATTATTCTACATGTAGGTTAAGTACCATTTTAAATCACTAATCAATATCTATCATAGAAATTTACCTTAATAATAATAATTATTATTTAATAAGACTTGATTCTACCAAAAAATATTAAACTATAATATGTAATATCAAGGTAATTAACATTTTAAATCATCATCAATATTTATCTTATAAATAAATTTAAAACATGATTGCTTCTTTTTAGAGGGTCAGTGGGTATAGAACTCAAACTCATTTTTCACACACACAAAAACCAAAAACTAAAAATTACATGAATTGACAAATTAATTGATTAATGTGACTAATATTTTTTTAAATTGAATTAGATCAACTTCAAAAATGTATTATAAATTGTACTAATCAAAATTTACGTAATTTGAATCTCAAACGAGCAAAAATCGATGAATTAAAAAAAAACATACCTGAATTTCCGCACAATTTAGATGTTTCTGAATCTCATGAAGTCTAACAACATCATGATAAACGTATTTGCAGATTTGAAGCCATTCATGGAAGCAATGCGACGAAGAAGATACACAATGCTTACAGAAACAGAGATTACAATCAATACAAAACATATTCTTCTCATTTCTTCTCAATTCTCTGTGATATCCACACGATTCGAAAAACTTAATACTAAGCAAATTCTCAATCCAATCCACTTTACTCATCACTCGAATTTCACCTCCGATTAGCTTCACAAAAAACAACAACAATCGCATCATTGAAATTGAAAATTTAAGATCTGATTACAGTTAAAAATCTTAAACAATAACGAATATCATCAAATTAAAAACACATAAATATGAAATTTAATTTGTATACTAACCATTTTTTGTTGAATTTTTTTTTTAGTGAAATGGAAGAAAAAGAGGAATTTATTATTTTGAGTAGAAGTGGAAAACAGAGTTTTCTTTTTTTTCTCTTTATAAAAAGCAATGGGAAAGTGAAGGGAATGATAGCCGTCTGATCATTTAAATAGGGGCCCACGTCAGGCGTAGTTGTTAGGTTTCAACTGTTGATTTTTCCCGCCAATTTCGGCCAATGCTTACGGAGTTATGGAGGCGGCCGTCTTTGTCTTTTGAAATTTATGTTAATGTTATTAATATATACATACAATAATAAAATTTTATTTTTGTAGGGAGATTATGTACTTAAAAAAAAAGTGATTTAAAAAAGGCAAAGTAATATTTGGGGATAAATATAAAGAGTCATGGTTCGAATTAGGGGGGTTCACGGTTTGGATAAAAATAGTTTTAAATTGAAAAATTAAATTAAATTGATAAAATAAAATTAATTTTATTTGGATTTGGTTTGGTTCGATTTTAAATTTTTGAAAATTAATATTGTTTGATTTGGTTATGGTTTTATTCGAAAAAATTAAAAAAATAACTGAACTGAACCAAATTGATGAATTATTTACCATATTTTATTAATATACATACTTAATATATTATTTTTATAAACAATTTTAAAGATATTATATATGTTTTCATTATAATTTCTTTATAATTTACTTATTGAAAGTAAAAATATTCAAGGTGAAAACATTTATTTTATTGATTTTATGTATAGGAGTGTGTGAGAATTCTTTGTGGGACTGAAAATGTTAATGTCTCTTTCTTTAAAGACAATATAGTGAATTTAAAGCTTTAATCCTAATAATTTCAGTGATTAAAAGTTCAATAATTTATGTCATTCTAACTATTATTTTTTTTTGTTTTGAATGAATTGTTGTCACTTTCTTCACATTTTGAATTAATTTTTTTTTATTTTTTTATATGGTTAATAACCGAATAACCGAATCAAACCGAAACCGATAACCACCAAACCGATAAATATATATTATAGTTGGTTTCGTTTTGATAATTTTAAAACCGATTAAGTTGGTTTAGTTTTGATTTTGACCAATAATCGATCCGAATCGACCCGTAAACACCCCAGTTGCAATATTTTAATATTATGGGTTAAGATTCGAAATTTTATGATTATTTATTTATTTATTGGTTTTCATTTTTTTTTTGTTACATATATTTAATATACTAAAAATATGTTTAGTGTAATTCTATACATAAATGGCTTGAGGGCGAAATTAATAAAGTGTTTATTTTTAGACATCCAAATTATTGAGGCTCAAAAAAAGAAATTAATGGTAAATTTTGTGATATATTTTTTTCACTTAAGATGATATTGAAGATTGTTATAAAAAAAAAAAGGTCCAAAACTTATATTAAAAAGAAAAAAAATATTCTAGAATTTTAAAATAAATAACTTAAAATTTTGTATTAAAATAAAGTTTTTAAAACAACATCCAAGGTAATATATCTTAAATATGTAGCTGATATGTGTATTATCTAGAAGTAATGCTTAGTTTTATAAATAACAATATTACTATGCGAAGTTAATTCATGTTTTTATCTCATTTGAAAATTATTATACTACAACAATAAGTATGTATAAATAAAATAAAAAAAATTCTAGCTTATTTGATTAGATATGTTTGTTTATACTTGGTGATATACACTAAAATTCAATAAAATCATTTGATCATCTATATATTGAATTTATCATGACTATTAGTATTTCACGAAGAAGAATGCCATGTAATTGAATGAAATTGTAGAAACTTCTTGAATTGACGAATTGAATTAGCGGTGTATACTATTTAAAAGGAATGAAAGAAAATTTGGGAATTTCTACTATATTTCATGTATAGAATTTAAAAAATAAATAATCCAAATATACCACTAACTTGAGCTGTCAAAAAGGGTCGGCCCAAGCCTCGCAGACCAAGTAATTTAAAGGCTTGGGGCGGGCTAACCCTTTATTCGGAAGGGTCTGGATATGCTCAATCCAACCAAACTCTTGAAAGGCCGAGGGCTGGGGCGGGCTAGCCCTTCTTTATTTTTATTTTTTTCTTTTCAAACTTATAGTTCTATAAGAAAATGAGAAGTTTTCGAATCAAATATGACTAACAACTGTGTTATTTTAATCACCACCAAAAAGTCTTGTGTAATTAACATGTATTTTACATTCTAGATACGCGAGTGAGATAAGTAAGTGATAAGTAGAGTTGAGGAAGGCGAGGGTGCGAGATTCTGTCTATGCATTCTAGATATATGTGAATCTATTTTGATAGAGTGTATCTAAAACATATTCACCTAATTTTGAGTCCATATATTCGGAGATATAAGTATATGGACGTACCAAAATCTGATAAGATTTGTAATGTTACAACATAGTGTGTATTTAAGTAATTAAATTATATATACAATTAGATTATTATAAGTTATCATAATAAAAAAAATTAGCCCATGGGCCGACCTTGACCCGGCCTCGATAAAGCCTCAAAGACTTTTATGGACCGGGCTTATAAGCCCTAGGTTTAGAATGGCTTGAAAAATCCAATCTCAACTCTATCCCAATAACAAATTGAATTAGGCCGACCCCATGAGCTCATTTTGACAGCTCTACCACTAACACTCCAACCATTTCTTGCAATACTTAGGAGTTAATATCCTTGTATTTATATACTATAGGTTTTTTATACTATAGTTTTTTCTTTCATAGTATACTTGTTGGGTACGTATGTATTGATTTTTTATTATTAATATAAAATCTTGTCTTTATATATATATATATATATATATATATATATATATATTATTTTAATTATTTTATCTCTTTACTTTTTTCTGTTAATTAGGAATAACTTTTCTAAAATCAATTTTTTAACATTTTTTGTTTCATGCAAAAATAGTTTTATCACACCAGGCGTTTATATCAAATCAATGCAATTTTTATTATTACATGATTCAATGAAGTAAAATAAACTATAAATTTAAACACATAACATACATATATTAACTTAACATAAACATGCGATACGAATAAATTTTATTACCCTTTTACAATCCCTAAGGCAAATAACGGAAAACATAAAATAAAGACATGGTGTCTCAACCATTTAGCAGGAAACTAAAAATATTAAGATATTTATAATCAAAATCAACATGTCAATTCAAACACGTAATTACTTATTTATAAATTAATTTCAAACTTTTATCAGTTATCATAGATATACTTATCAGCTATGTTTAATCAATTAAGCCAAACATGTTATTGTTTTGTTAGGAAGCTAAAGCATGAAAAAATTACCTTATTATGAAATAAAATATTGACAAAATAGTTTCATTAATGTTTCAATATTGACTTTTTTTTTAATCATTTGACTTAACTTTGCATGCGCTTTACAACTTGTGCTACACAGATTTTCTGTTTCAAGACAATTTACAACTCGTGTTACACAATTAGTTTTTCTCCGTTCCAAAATATTTATCATGTTACGCTTATCAAAAGTCAATTTGATTAATTTTTAAAAGTAAATTAGATCACATTAATTCGATATTTTAAACAAAAAAATTAGATATTCTAAAATTATATGAAAAAATATTATAAATTATAATTTTTTGCATATTATTATGATTAAAAAATGCATCTTAAAATGTCAGTCAAAATTTGTATAGTTTGACTCTAAAAATAGAAATAATGACAAATAATATTGAATGGAGGAAGTAATTAGCCCGTTAGTAATTATTAGTCAAACTGATTTAACATTTCAATTAAGCTAATTATTACTTTTTGAAGAAAAATTACATATGTCAAATGACTTATAGTACGTAAATAGATTCGAAAAAACACAGGGCATTTATAATTAATAATAATAAGGTTAATAGTACTTTTGGTACCTCCTTCTCTATTGGTAAATTCCTATTTTGATTCTTTTGTTATTTAGCTAATCATATTTAATTTTTAATTAATTGAAAATTGAAATATATACTTTTGATCCCTTTTCTAGTAGTATATGTTCACAAATTGATTATGATTATTAATTATTCTACTCATTAATTACTCATGTGCGATGATAAATTTATGTTATTAATTCTTTTTTGAAGGTAAGATTATTCTAAAAATAATACTAGCACAAATATAACCACACATTTCAATTAATTATTAAATGCGCTTAGTCGAATATCGAGGGACTAAAATTGCTATTATCCCTTAAATAATAATATCATTATAGGAATTTTTTTTTAACTACAAAATAAATAAAAATTATGTCTAGCATGCTCATTTTCCGCCGTGCAAATAGTACAATTCATTATGGTAGTGAATTTTAAAAAGAAATTAGAAATTAATTAATTTTTATTATCCTTTAAATATTTTATTTAATTTAATTTTATATAAAATCCAGCAAAGCAAATCTAGGTAAATGATTTTTTTCACCCAAGAAAAAGGGGAATGATTTTTGACAATAACAGCTAATTTTCATGATTAGCATTTGTTATGATTTTCTTGATTAGATTTGATGGGATTTTTGGCCCCATTTTCTCTCTACATTTTATTTTTTGTTGCTTTTTCTTGTTAATAAAAAGTGGGGAATCTTGGTTACACAAAGTGACGAAATTTTCATCAAATGCTTTTTTGAGTAATTATTAGTGTTTATAAAAATAAAATAAAACGATCAATTTTATACCTTTAATGGTTTGAAAAATGATCCATATGTTGTACGAACTTTTTGATTATGCTAAATAAAACAAATTGGTTTTGTCTTTAATTTTACAGAGATTTCAATGACAAGAAACAATTTTTTTCAAAGCTAGTAGTGTCCGAGTCAACTTTCACTCTCGACTAATTCCACGAGATACCTATTGGAAAAATTACATAAATTGATACATTTTAATAAATAATTACTGATTTTAGCGATACTTTTTATTTATTACCATTTATAGCAACATTATGTAAAATCTCTAATATGAATTAAAGGTGAATTATGTATGCAATATATATGAATTATAATTGTTTTTTTAAATATATTATGTTTGTTTGGTAAAAATTTGACACATTGTATTATAAATGTATTAAAATGTGTGAAAAATGTATTATCCATCATTAAAACTTGTATTATATGTGAATAATAAATTGTTTTTTTGTAATATGCATTAAAATTATATTATAAATGAATTAAAACTGATCAAGTGAAAAAAATTTATTATTGCTTTAAATGGTAAATATTTTTTTATTTTAGTATATTTATATAAGTTTCCCATAACTATTTAGGCTGCCAGCTCCCACCCACAATAAGTATCGATAGAAAGAATCACCTAGTATATTTTGTTTTCACTGAAATCTTAGAATTCTCAACCACTTCATTGACTACTAGGTCATACCCTTCGAGTATACCACCCTTGGATGCACCATAAACATTTTATAAATACAAGATTATAAGTCTTCTTTTCTTTAAGGCATATACATATATATGTATACTAAGTTTTTTTTCAAAGTTAGTGAATGCATATGCACCCGAATCTACCACGCGGGTCCTCATCTGGACTCGAGAGGGTGGAGCGTATGTAAACCTTACACTGTGTAAATTCCTTGGACTAAAAAAAAAACACCAACATTGTTCTTTTATAACTAACTAATGTATTACATAAATTGCTTGAACCTTGAAGGAAATCATTATGCCAAGCTCAAAATCAAAAAGGAATTATTGAGAATGAACATATCATTAAATAACAATGCTTTCAATTTTGTGAAAGGGTGAACATAGTTATTACAAAGTAAATCACCTAAAGCAAAGAAGAATCCTCCTTCTTTCTCTAAATAAACCAAAACATAAGATAACAATATCAAATGTTGGTTTAGCAGAACTTCTAGTCCTTCATTTACAAATCAAAAGTAGACTACCTCATAGCATCTTAGAAGACGTAATTGTCATCATAAGACGAACCAAACGTGAGTTCATAAACAAGTGACCTGAGGATTGAGAGTCTGATAAAACGTACATTGAAGTAACTAATGAGAGTTCAGGATCCAAAAAGTGGAGGATCTATCATCTGTGAGTACTAAGCAACTGAACCTTCTCTTTGTGGTGCCATTTCCAGTATTGCTCTCGACTGTTTTTCTAGTACTACTGCAACCATGTAAAGGGAAAAAAAGAAGATAAGAATCAATGTATGAATGATCTAAAAGCTTGTTTACGAGGAGCGTAGGCTTGAAGCTTATATCATATTTCAAGTCCAAAACAAAGACGATGTTGATTTATGATGGACATAATATCTTGTGGAACTATATGCTAATGATAAGAAACCTAAAGTGTTGAGGTCAGACCCTTCTAAATTGAGACTTTGGAGCAACCATTTGCTTATATAGGGCAAACCAGTAAAACGGATAACCCGATTTGAGCATTAAAAAGTCTAGTTAATGACACTAAGAGTTTTAGACAACATTTTATATCAAGAACACCTACAACTTATCAACCTAAGTAATGAATTCAAGAGGAAATATCACCACATGCTGCAAACTGAACAAAATCTCAAACTGCTTCAAGAGTAAAATACCATATCATCTATGACTATTCCCAGTATTTCAAGAATATTACCTCTATATGTGTATAGCCCATATGCAATCATTGCCTTATTCCTAGAGATTTAAAAGTGTGTGTGTGTGTGTGTATATATATATATATATATATATATTTCAGTCAAAATGTAGAACTTAAATGTCGAGCAGAAACAAAAGCAGCAGTAATATGTTGTAATTATTATAATCAAAATATCAAATCGTTCAGTAAAGGCGATCTGAATAGATTAGAAAAGAAAACATCTTTGGACTACTTAAAAACATTAAAAAAAAATTAATCAGGAAAAACATATTTGGCCTTATTTACGATATTGTAAAGGAAATGCAGATAACATATAAGCAAACTGATTTTGGTAGTAACACATTAAATTAATTTTCACAGTGAAAATTAAAACTTTACAATTCCAAAAAGGCACGGAAGGAAAGAACTTAAGCCCGCTACTGATCATTCCGTGTTATTTTCATGGTTGATTGCAATAAATTACTGTAATGTGTTCGAGTAATCTTGAATCTATGCTTGAATCGTTTGCTTGTTGCAAATTATATTTTCTTGAGAAGATATAAATAAACAATACAAGGCTTGAATATATTTTATATGTATATTTTCCCTCGGTTTAGTGGCATGTTTGGCTTCTTTATTCCTGGCTGAGGCTTTAACCGTGCAACTGCCCATTAAGTTTCGTGATGTATGTTGGAGAAGAAACGATACCGTTTAAGATTAACTTTCTATGGTGAAAGGGAAATGAGATGTCTGTACTGTTGTTGCTACCACTGCTTTTGCTGCTCTAAGTTATTTGTTACTTCCTTTGCATGAAAAATGACATTCTCACTTCCTGTTTCACTTTGAATCTAACTGTTTTTTCTCTTTTGGTTGAATGTTATCGATTGTGTGTATGTATAGACACATATTGAAGCCAAATGTGTTTTTCCATAAAATTTCACTCAAGGTTTTATGGTTTCCCAACTAGGAAATGTGGCTTACTCGGCCACTAGACACATGAGTATTTCCCAACTCGACTTGATTACAAAACCAAAGGCCAAGACTGTTTAGAAGGAATATGGTTTCCATATTGTCCCACATAAACTCATATAATTACAGTTTTTTACTTCAATACACCCACGCTTCAGTTGTGCTTTGTGCATTACGCTCCAGCAGGTAAATGTAGCTTTTTGCAATTGACAACACAACTAGAAAAAATCAAGCATGAGTTCAAAGACATATCGGAGTTATCATTTATGTACAGTTTAGACAGGCCACTGAGAGAATCATCAAATGTACCAATAAGTTCTTATTAGCATTTCCTGTCCTTAAAGGATACAAAACGTTCCTTTCATAAAACAGTCACCATTTTTCATGTCAATATCATGACAAATGTTATCGCAGATCAGAGGTGCCTTAAACGCATGAATTTATTAAACCATCAATAGGTATTGAAGATATTTCATTCATATTGATACTTCATTCAAAAGGAAATCACAAAAATGCACACATAAGAGTACAACAAAATCAGCACCCAAGGGAGTGGACTATAGCCTCGTGTTCAATAAAGTGTGTTGAGAACCATGAGGTCTCATGTAGCAAAAACACTAGGTGAGTTCAACAAGTGTCGCATGGAATTAGTCGAGGTAAGCATAAGCTGACCCATACACCAAAGTTACATTAGAAAAACAGCTTCCTTTTTACTCATTTCAAACAAAAAGTTATACAAGTCATAATCTAGAATCAAAAGATTGAGATCAGAGTATCCGAAGTAGTTACCGGGGTCATTGATTATCTGCCAGCTCCTGTTGATCTGTGCCTTCATTATTTAGGTTCCCAAACTTGTCCTTGAAAGAATCTTGCCTCTGCAACCACATCATATGCCCCTGCCCAACAAATTACACAAATTGGAGGAAGATACTACAAGGTGGAGGAATCGATCCGTGAAATTTTAAATAGTCAATCAAGCTACTAAGATTTATTTACCAAGCATACTTGAAAATTGAAATTACCTGGAGAGCAGCAGCCCAGACAATGAGGAATGAAGCGAACCAGAGTTTCTTGTCCTTGAGAAGTTCCTTCACTACAAATTTTCTCTTCTCCATTGATGAGTACCTCAAAACCCCTTTGTTACTAAAACACTGTAATTTGCATATTGAAAATTGAATTCGGGTTATATTTCTCAAACGGGTTAAATTTTATGTAAATTATACTTCACACCCACAAGTTTTATATTGTACTACTAGTCTCGCGCTTTCACACCCACAAATTTTAGATTGTGCTACTAGTCTCGCGCTTCATACGTATGTATCTTTAAATATAACTTAACTAGTGAATTCAGCCGCGCTTCGCGCGGTTATAATAACTCGTTAAATTCACTAACTTTATAGAATAGTTGAGTACTTAAAATATTTTATATATTTTCTATAGTGACATTTTAACGATTAAATCAGATTTCAAGTTTTAATGAAATATATTATTAGTGTTTAAGTTTTATATCTTTTATAATCTTAAGTAAGAGTTTTTATCTTCTAATATTATTTTTTATATCGCTAAACTTTTGCTCCTTATTTTTGTAAGTAAAAGAAAATTTGATTCAAGAAGTTATATACATGTCTATCTATACATAATTTTTCCTTTCATTTATATGGAAGCATTGATGAAAAACATTTCAATATAAATGCAACAACCTATTTAAATTAGTTATTTAAATTTGAAAATAAAAAAACGTAGAAACATAAGAAAGAAATAGTTTTGAACTGTGAAAACCCAATTGATCATTTGACCTTCATTTTATGATTCTACCATTTTAAATTTTCACGACTTAAAATTAAAAAAAAAATAGAAAAACAATAAATAATAACTTTTATTAAAAAAATAATCAATATATATCGTATGGTAAAAATAATTTAAACAATCTATATTTTTTCATTCCTCTACAAATTTATATATGTCGTGTCCAGCCAATCATAAGTAACTAAAAGGAGGTATTTAATCATTATTTTTATTTATTTATTTTGAATTTCAACTATGCAAAACTCAATTTGACTATGAAAGTTTAAAATTTAACTCATAATTTTTAAAATTTTGAGAAATAATAAAAAAGATTTTCAATCCAAATCATTGGCAAAAAGTCAAAGTAATTTGCATTACACAATCCCAATTTTCATAAATTATTTTTCATTTTTTAAAATAACAATTTTTTAAAAAAAATTGTACAATAAAAGTGGACAATTGCCTATAAAGTTTTCTGATTTATGGTCATAATTATTGTGTCTTAAGAAATTTATATTAAAAAAATGTAGTGAAGCAAACTCTCTTTGGTGTCTTGTTCTCGTTTTACTTTCCTTTTCTCTAGCAACTACAATGATAAAGAATTAACAATTCATAATATAAATAACGATCAATCTCTTTTTCTGTATGAATTTTTGAGCAACATTTTTTTTGTTTATTGGCTTCTAAAACAATTTCTTGAACTTGAATTTAAATTTGTTCATACAAAAAATATAATATTATACTTACCGTTCACATTTTATAGATGATTATGTCTTTTAATATGCTATTTTTACAAAAATGTATATATAAAAAAATATTTTCACTTCTTTTGGTATGTGTGAATTTTAAGTAACCTCGTTTTGTTATTGATTTTCAAATGTGTCTCTTAGGTTGAGACTCTAAAAAACACTTCTTCCAACAAAATATAAAATTATAGTTTATAGTTCACATTTTAATATATTACTTTTGAAAAATGTATATAGAAAAGAAAATAGATATTC
Organism: Solanum chilense; assembly: GCA_032847665.1. Classification (NCBI taxonomy): domain Eukaryota; kingdom Viridiplantae; phylum Streptophyta; class Magnoliopsida; order Solanales; family Solanaceae; genus Solanum; species Solanum chilense. Next base: position 1,586,281 of record CM064966.1, read on the forward strand.
TCACTTCTTTTGATATGTGTGAATTTTTTAACAACCTTTTTAGGTTGAGACTTCATATAAGATTTTTCTCCTGCAAATTATAAAATCATAATTCAGGGCTCAAATTTCATAAAAACTCATATTTTTTAATAAATTCCTTTTGAAAATTGAATAAATAAAAGAAGATAGATATTCTTACCATCAATATATATAAAAGAAAATAAATTTGAGCCTCCAAGCAACACTCCTCAAAAATACAATATCATAATTCAAGGTTAACAATTCATAAACACTCATGTCTTTTGATAATTTTTTTCTGAAAAATGCATAAATAGAAAAAGATAAATATTCTTATCATCAATTTATATAAAAGAAAATAGATAATCTCACCTTTAAATAAACAGTAAAGTATCATCAGCACCCAACATTGACTAAGCTTCTCAATCATTTGCAATGTTTCTTATATTTATATGTGCAAATATGATATAACTACAATACATAATAACTCATATGGTAAATGCCATTAAAAATAATGAGTTTTCACATTTTTGTATTTATTAAATTACAACGAAACTTACCCTTTAAATTTCATAACTACTGCATTGATCATTTCTACATTTCCTTATAGAAATATAAGTAATACAGAAAAGTGAAAAAGAATTAGGGGAAGAGATTAATAATAATGGTAGAGAATATCCTAAATATGGATAGATTAAATATGACATTCATACATGTAAATTATAATAATAACTAAATTAATAGATGAAATTTAGGGACAGAATTGAATATTTGCAACACATAAAATGAGTTTTACGTATCGTTATCTAGTTGGGTATATTGTAACGTACATATACAAAATAATAAAGGAATTAATGTAAGAATTTAAACAAAAATGATTAATAGAGGGCATTTATTTAATTTATTTAATATATTAAGATGAAAATAAGATAAAATAAAAAAATCAGGCATGAAAATTACATACTAAGATGATAAAATATGGACAATACTGACAATGCTAAAATAAAATAATTAAAAAAAAAGGAAAAAAAGAAAGAAAAAGACTTCTTGCAAAAAGAGCTTGAAATAAAAAGAAAAAGAATTGAAAGGAAATTATGAATGAAAAAGGACAAAATGTTATGTAGTGTTAGATATTTGCTTTAGTATTTATAGTTAGTATAATAATTAGTAACATATGAATATGAAAAGATAAATAATAATTAGTAACATATGATGAATATGAAAAGATAAATAACATCCATTGGAGTAATTATAATTTAATGACTTTAATTGTGATTAGCTTCAATATTTAAGAGACTCTTTTTATATTTTAAAATTTAAAAAATGATTTAAAAAATATATAAAAAAAAAAAGATGAATATTTTTCTAGCCCTTAGAGGCATGCCACATCAGCGGTTTTGAATTCAGATTTATATATATATATTGATGTGCATAAAAATTTAAAAGAAATAATGAATGATTAATCATGATAAAGGTATTACGAGTGCAATGTAAGATCGCGCCTCCTATTTCATGATCACTAAGCACAATAATCAAACTAGCTTTCCTATTGATCGCGATAGTGAAAGATTCACTCTAACGTTCATACCACAATAAAAACCCATCTCAACCTCTTTGAATCATAATTAAGATCATCTCAACAAGTTCTAAGTGATAATAAAAGACAATTCAAAACATAATTGGTACGTCAACACTAAAAACGAGGGAGTGAATTGTCATATAAAGTCACTAGAAAATTAGCCATTTTCCAACAACAAAAATTCCATTCATGTTCAACATAAGCTTTTATAAGTAAAAAAAAAAAAAGTTATATCCAAAAGAATATTCATATCTTATCATTCCTTGTTCAATTTTGTACATTAACATATGAAAAATGAATGTATACACCTAATTTCAACTAAACTAAATGTTCAAAATGGCCTCTTTAGGTTCTTCAAATCCAAAGAATCAATACACTCTACCTCACCTCTATGTAAATTCAACAATTTCAACAACTCACTTGCCTTCTCCTTAGTATTTTCACCACAACCAACTTGTATTAGTAACAATAGCTTTTGAAATGCACCAACTTGAAGTGCTTCATTAATAAGCTCAACATTATCATTCTTCCCAATTAATAACTTCCATAATATTGAAACTGAAAATTCAGTTGCTAAATCTGAAACTCTCAATAATTTCTTGATCAAAACAGGAATAGTTAAAGCATAATTATTAGCCCTTTTTCTCCCTTCACGTGAGTTGCAAAGTTTAGCCAAAATTCCCAATACTTTTTCACATATGCTCTTTTCACAATCCACAAGTGTCTCTATAAGCAATTCCACTAACCCCAAATCAACAAATTTTGATCTTGCTTTGTCATTTGATAATTGTGATGAATTAACCATATGGTAAATTGTTAATAAAGAAGCTTTTGTAGTTGTAGGACAAATTGGCTCTTTTATTAACTTCACTAATGATTCTAAACCTCCATCAATCTTTAACAACTCTTCAACTCTCCATAGTTCTTCCATTCTCATGATTTCTTTAAGCAAAAACACTGAATTTCTCCGGCTCGATAAACTTCCACATTTCAAGAACCAAATCATGCAATTTAAAGATGATTTTGATCCAAGAATTGACTTGGACTCACTATCTAGAGGCAATAATATTGTCAAAGTTGATATAATTTCTTCGATTGTTTCAACTTCATAAACGGATGATTTCTCCGTAAAACAATCAAGTGTAGATGACAACATCTTCCCCGCACCATTTGCAACAAAACAACGTTTATTCCTTGTACTTTCCTTCATCATGTTCCTCATTTTTATTACTAGTTCGCGGCTAGACTCTGAGCCTTGCTGCAATTTGCAGCAAGACTCGATCTTTCTAAGAATCCCCGTTACCTCTGATGAGGTAACGGGGATTCTTGGAGTTGGGATCCTCTCGATCCCATATTCTTTATTCGCAACACACCATTCTTGGATCATTTTCCTCATGGTGTGGTTAGGAATTGGCTCAAGTGTGTTCAACATTTTTTTAGTGATGGGACATGTTTGATTTCCATTTTCAATCCATGTCTCGATACTCACACGATCGTACGTGATCCCCGTCGATAACGTCACAGGATCACTCATCAAATCTAATGAAATTGGACACTTGAAATGGCTAGGAACCATTAACAACTCCATGGTTTTTTCCATTTGTTTCTTTGTGTTACTCCTCTTTGATGCTCTTTTCTTCCTCCATGTTGAAATCATTGTTTTTTTTATGTTACAAACAACAAAAAGAAACAAAAGAAATTGGAAAAAATGAGTTTTGTTATATGATTTTATTCTTTGCAAGTTATAGAAATTAATGAGATTTTGGTAAGTTTGTAGGGAGATAATGTGTATATATATATATGTGTGAGTTTATTGATGTCACGCGGTTCAACTTTCAATATTTAATATAATTGAATTGTATAGTATTTTCAACTATGTATTATAATTTTAATAGTAAAATATTTCAAGAACGTGTGAGCTAAATTGAATATTGACTAAGAAAAATTGTGAAGTGTTTGAATAGGAATGGGGCAAAAAAGGGGTGCTAATATAAGAAGATTTGTTTAGACTAGATTTTTATTTTAAAATTTTTTTTTTTGACTAAAGATGTTAGGTTGAAAAAATAAAAAATAAAATAATTTAAAGGTTGGCTTAATTTTGACGGGAGAAAATAGACAAGACAAAAAAAAAACTGGTCGGTGGACTAACCTTACTCATTTGATTTTATTATAGTGTATATTATATTTTTTATAATTAAAAAATTACTTTATGTGATACTTAAAGCAAAGTTGGGTAATTTGTTTATATTATAGATAATTAATAGTTTAGAAAATCTTGTGATATTTATATATACAAAAACAAATGAGTAATCATTTGTTAAAAAAATAAATTAACTACTCCATGTATGAGGATAATAGGTTATATAAATATAACCTCTTTTTTTTTTATATATATATAAAGGAACTAAGAAACACACAATATTTAATTATAAAGGTAGTATATTGAGTCGTGTATCACAAAAATGAAAACAATTTTTTTTTTGTTAATAATCGTGAGACTAAAAATCTTTTTCCAACTGTCAAATGTAAAAAATGTCAATATTTTTAAAAATAAAATATAAGAAAAGTGTTACATTAATGAAACATATGGAGAGAAAAAAAGTTATATATTAAAAAAATTAAAATTCAAAGGAATCTAACTTGTATACGCTTCTTTGTTTTGGTCTACACGGACTCGTTTTACATGTAAAATTTGGTTGTTACAAGGCTTGCAGCAAACCTAACGCGCAAGCTATGAAGGAGTAAGGTCAAAGATATTATTCCCTTCGTAATCAGTATTAATTTATGTGATATAATTTAATTTGACGTAAAAAAAATTGTAGATTATACATTTTTATTTTTATAAACATGGAAAAGATATGAAACTATTATTTTCAATCTTACCGAAAGAGCAAATCATGTTAATCAACAAGATATCCAAATGTCCTAAGATATTATATGAATAAGTAGTTTTAATGTTACTTTTTTATATATACATGTTTACGGTCGCCAATTTTCAAAAACACAAAATTTATAGATTCGATAGTCAATAATAATAAATAAATAAATATTTTTTAATATATACTACTTTCATATAGTATAAACAATCTTATTTCACAGTGATTAGTGAGCATGAGTATCTAAAATGATATGAAATTCTTTTTTTTACAATATGTAAATTTATGAGTTAAGTTTTAAATCTTTTAAGAATAGTATCATGCTTCTTTTTTTTTTCCGGAGAATTTGTGATATGAAATCATAATTTTCAAATAGTATATCTAAATTTAATATCATTATGAAATTATATATCCAAATATAGGCTTAAAAACTACTCGTTTCGTATCAAATTATGTGATGATTCTCTTTTAGTGTTCTTTTTTCTTTATACTTAAATAATCATTACATTATTATAATTATAAACTTTAAAAATAATATAACTTTAAGTTTTCAAGACAATAAATATTTTCAATAATATTTTTCAAATTTTATGATAAACTATATATTATGATTAATGAGTACATCATACAAATTGTTATGTTATTTTCTGTGAAGGGTCCCAGCAGTAACGAATTTATATAAATTCATTCATCATTTTATGCGTATTACCAAGTAAACAAAAAGAAAAGGAAATGTAAATATAACAGAAATTATTTTATAAATTTCAGTTCTATCTTGTAAAAAATATTTATATAATTTTACTATATATTATATAATTTCTTCTTTTATTTTTATTTGTTTATTATAATATTTTTTAATATTTAGATGACATATAATATTTTTGGTCCTTTTTTACTTGTTAAATTTTGACTCGATAAATTGATGATATAATAAAAAAAATTATTCTTTTTTGATCTGTTAAAAATGAAAAGTAAAAAGGGATATCAAATTAGAAAATATTTGTCAAATAAATAGAATTGAAAGGAGCATTGGGTAATATTTATGGATGGGGTATATTTTTATTATAATACACCAACAAGAATATAATGTGATTCAAAAAATATTTTTTTTACTATTTATGTCATAAATGTTATTTTTAAAACGTAATTGAAAATATTTCTTTTTATGGGTCATCCAATCTACTTAATGATTAATGTGCTCTTTGGTAAGATTGTAGTACATAGGGATTTCGTAGTACATAATTGACTAAGAAATTCTCAATAATTAACGCAGTTAATTATTTTTAATATGTTGAACATATGATGAAAGAATATAGAGATCGAAGAATGACTTTCTTCAAGAATATATTTAATTTTAAGTTAAAACGGTAAAAATATCTAAAAAGAAATTATATATATAAAAAAAGGTAAACCTTTTTTTTTGGTTATTGTATGTATGTATATGTAGTTTTTTTGTATTTTTAATCCTCTTGACAAATTTTTTTATGTCATTACGATTAAAAACTCAAATCAAGTTAAATAATATACCAAATATATTCAATAGACAATAGATTCACATTTAGGGCCCGTTTAGCCATAGAATTCCCAAATAATATTTGAGAAAAAATTTGACAAATAATGTTTTTCCATATAATTTGTCATTATTTAGCAAATGTTTTTGGCATATATCTCAAATTTCCAAATACTAGTTTTTTCTAGTATTTGGTCAAATCTCATTATTTGAAATCTTTTGAAAATTAAAATTTTACCCTAAACTTTTATCTTTTACAAAAACACCCTTTATTATAGTTGTTTGCGTAGTATTACATAATTTTTTACGTGAACACCAAAATAGTGATGAAATATTTCGTGAATATTAAATAATGATATGATTTTTGATGAAAATTAGCTCAGGGTAGCAAAGTCATGCGTTTCGTCTACTTCAGGAAGTATGAAATGATACTTGTTGCGCACACACTCCAAACTACCACATTGCTCTAGTGTCATGGACACTATTTGTTATTGTTGTAACGAACATCCAATTGACTTGTAATACAAACTTATAGTTAGTTTTGATAGTTTTTAAAACTTATAGGTATAAATCATATTTTTCAAAAAAGATGAAATATATTTTCCCAAATTTCATGGCCAAAACACATGGTGATATTGATCGGTATCATTTTGTGTTCACATCTTTAAAATCCAAGAGACCCTACCTCGTATTTTAATATCTGGCCTAAAGAATATAAACGAGCGAGACTATACCTAACTTTCGATCCTAGTGGTTGAACTAATCAATTATCTTAATAAAGAGGGTATAACTATTCAACTAGAAAGCTAGTTGGATTATCATACACCTAAAGGCTTCTACTTTTGGTAAAAATTAGAAAGTTAGAGATCAAATTTTGGTGCAATATGCTATTCCATTTCGACAAAAAGACCCACATAAGTTCCATAGCTTTTGGTTGGCTATCCCGGCCATGATTTTCCTATCTTGACCTAGTTGTGGGTGAGGAGGGATTTGAACCCCCAACAAAGTGATTCATAGCCACGTGCTCTAATCCTCTAACGGCACTTCCCTTTTGACCTAGTTGTGGGTGAGGAGGGATTTGAACCCCTAACATAGTGGTTCGTGGCCGCGTGCTCTAATCCTGTGAAGCCATAAGCAAAGCAAAGTGTAGATGCATAGAGAATAGGGAAATTTTTTAATGACAATAATCAACATACAAATCAAGGAATTAGTAGCTTCTCAGTCAAAAATATCAAAGGAAACCATAAAAGAGTATATCAAGATTATACAGCTTTGACTTCTTCTCCCCTTCTAAATGTACATACAAGACAGAGATAGAAGCTCTTTTGCAGTATACATACAACAATATATACTTAAGAAGCTAATCATGTCAGAGGTCTAAACTGGTTAGATGTTAATCACTTGCTAAATGTGTCATTGTGGCTAATCATGTCCATACACTAGAACAAGTCAAACAAGAATATGCACCAGCAGGATGCTGAAAATTTGCTGGTAGTCCGTTTCAGCCGAGAGGTGCAGCAAAATCAGTAGAATAGGTGTACTTAGCTATTCGTCCGAGTTAGGCCTGGATTCAAAGAACTTGGATACAGCTTCATAAAGATTCTCTTCCTCGAATGGTTTTGAGACGTAACCATCCATCCCACACTTGAGGCATTTCTCTAATGTGGCATGAATAACATCAGCAGTCATGGCCAATATCGGCATGTGCCACCTGCGCCTCTTTGTACCTCCATCACAGTTCAACACTCCATTCTGTTGTTCATTTGCACTGCTCTCTAGTTCTCTAATTCGACGTGTAGCCTCAAACCTGCAATTTCAAAAGGATTAGTTTTAAAAACCTTGTACTTTAGTTTCTTTGGATGTTCGTGTTCAGTCACTCTTTTCTTTCCCTTGGTACAAAAGCACACTGTCCTAAAGACAATCTTTTTGTTTAGTAAAACCTGTATTCCTAGAGGAAATGAAGTTCAATATGTGCACAGAATCTCAATACCCAAAAGTGCAGTTCTGAACAAAGAGGTGTACAAAAGAGTGAAATAGCATTTGCCATTCAAGTGAAATCCAATCAACATTGCTGTATAAGCAAGTCGGTCGACATGCACCAACGACAAGCAACAGTTTCAAAGAAGTTCATAAACCTGTGACTGATACAGAAGCTATGCAGACACTAGATATGGTCAATATATACACAAATTAACATTGATCATCTCAGTTGCTATGTACACAACAAAGAGAATCAGACTTCTGGTTAAAACATGCTACTCACAGACAAAGACAAGAGTATATTTGTGAGCATATTCTTAAATGTCGGAACTCTCAAATGACAGCAACCATCTGAGGAACGATAAACAGCTAAGTTTCCAAGTTTGACTCAACCAAACAACAGCCCCCCTTTGGATTATTAAGCTCAATACTTGAGGAGGTAAGCAACACAAGAATAATAGCCAACACTTTTTCTAAGGCATTACCGAGCATATAAGAGGTTCTTCTCTTATGTCAGTTCAGAAGAGATCCTTTAGTGAAGCACAAAGTGCAAAATGAGAAGAAAAGCAAACAACTGAATTTTGGGTGGACCGTGGTGAGATGATACAAGTCTTGACAGTCTAGTTGGGATTAGAACTCCAGACAAAAGAATGTTGTCCCATTTAACTCTCTCATCAGAGTTTTCTCCAAATTTCAAATAGAATTAAAGTTTTGTTCATTTTTTATTGAGGTAAGTTTAAATTGTTCGAATTCTGTAATCATCAATGACCAACATTGGTAAGCAACCCAAATTCACTGACCAGTCGGTATATATTTATTTGTTAGCAGAGAGCTAAAACTGAATTTTGCAATATATGACTTGTAAAGCTGCATTGTTTCCTTTCAGAAACAAAAAAGTTGTCTATCAGCAATTATCTTATCTCAGATTCGTTGATAATATGTCAATATACTACAGCAGGGGACTTAAATTCCTATACTTATGGTGTACAAACCAGGACTTGGGTACAAGAATGGGTATTAGTTTAAAACTAGTAAATATTTTATAAAGCTAGAATTGAAACAAGGCTTAACTGTGGATAAAGCACATTAAAATCATTTCTGCAATCAAAAGCACCTTTTACCTTCCACAAGTCTAGTAGAATAATATTTGGTCCCAATACAGAACAGAATGTGAAGACTGTTATTGACAGAGCACATTTTGAATTTTCTACTGCCAACACAGACATACTGATGCTTCAACTTAAAGACGGCATAATTCGAATTTGCTCGTCACAAACTTGTAAGTAGAACTACTATGAAGAAAATCATTAGATCAGGAAATGAGAAGTTTCGAACATACCCATCCATTTCTGGCATCTGAATATCCATAAAGCATGCATCAAAATTGTGCGGTAACTGCAGCAATGCAAGAGCAGCTTTCCCACTTTCAGCACACTCTACCTCGGCCCCAAACTTTTTGAGTGCACCAGCAGCAACCCTGCGATTTACTCTATTATCATCAACCACCAAAATTTTCATACCACACAGTAGGCCACGAAGGGATGGAGATCTATTGGACATATCTTTTCCTCGACTCTTAATTCCAATTAGCTGCTGAAGGCATGCAGCCAGCATACTTGCTCTAAGAGGTTTCATTATCACTGAAAAACCTACTGCTTTAGCCTTTTCATGTTCAGCGTTGGTGATATTAGTCGCCAGAAGGATCATTTTAGGTAACTTGTACACGTGTCCATTTTGATTGATGTTTGGAAAGTGTAAATTTAGGTCAACATCTTCAGATATCCACAAGTCCTTCTCGACCAGAATTATGTCCAGCTTCCTCTCACTGCAGCAAGATAACAAATGCTTATTTAAATTAATGTATCAATATTCTAGTTCATTGTTTTCCCCTTTTGAGGGGGATATCAGCATTTTCATTTAGGCTATTCTCCGCTAGATTTGAACATCTTGCTAAACACTGGAAGTCCTCATGCAGGGACCTGAATTAAAAAAAAATGGTATCCTAGTGGCATTTTAAAGATCATTGTCACATAAATGACAGATTTGGATATATTTCTACACCTAAATGTTTTCCTCTATGTTGCCTTCTGCTACTATATATTTAGGTGATAATAGCTGGCAGGTGAAACGCGCAGAAATACAAGAATGAAACAATACTAGTAAATATATGTCTGGAAACGTACATTGGTGAACATGAATTCTTTTATCGCTGAACAGAAGAAAATCAAACTTCAGTCAATCCTTAGGTAAATGTTTTTTGTTATCAATTATCTGCAATTTGGAACTCCTTTTTCTCTTCTTGTCGATTAAATTCCATTTTACTACACAAGACTGTAAAAGATAAGGCACTTGGGCCTAACACAACCCAAAAAAAACTAGCTCATGAGGGGAGGATTGTCTAAGTCCATATTTAGCAAACCACCGGTCGATTCCCCAACCAATGTGAAACTTTAACCTACTCTAACCCCCCTTCACACCCAGGCCAAACCAGAGTGCGGACCAGGAGCCCACAAAGGGATGAAACTGGCTCTAATACCATGCAGATACGGCACTTGGACCTATCCATATAAAAAAACAAACGGTCTATTCCCCAACCAATGTGGCACTTTAACCGACTCTAACAAAGGCTCTAGAGTGCCTACAATGGCCAAAGGCATTTGCTTACAGTTTGTCTAAGATAACATTAATAGTAATGTGTCCTTCAAAGCCTCAAAGTTAGATTGATCTAAGCAATACATGCTTGCAGTTCTGAATCACTTACAGTCTACAGAGTATCAATAGCAAAGAGTTTGCCAAAGGATGAAAACATACTTGGAAACAACAGAACCATTTCTCCCAAGAGTGGCTGCAGCTCTCTTGATGCTACTGACGACTTCGGCCCGAATACCAAGTCTCTTCAGATGGTATCCAGTTACAGCAGCTCTTACAGGCTTTTTATCGACTATAATAGCATTTAGACCTTTGAATGATGTAGGCAAATCATCAGAATGAGATTTTTTCAGATCACCAAGAGCATGTTTCTCGCATCTTAGGAAGCTAACACTGAAAGAAAATGTGCTTCCAATCTTGGGACGGCTAATGAAACTTATATGACCGCCCATCAGCTCAACGAGACACTTGCTAATGCTTAGCCCAATACCAGTTCCTCCGTACTTTCTAGAAGTTGAACTGTCTGCCTGCATGAATGGTGTAAAAACTCGTTCTTGTGTTTTTAAAGGGATCCCGATTCCAGTATCCTCAACACTAACCATTACAGTGACGTCCCGAGAGAGATCATCATTCACCACCTTAGTTGCAGATTCGTAGTCCAACCCATTGTCAGCAATTATGTGCTTGAAGGTGTTCCAAGTGTTCTGGCTATCAGCAGTTTCGTAACCACTTAAGGTCTTGAAATGAAAAGCACTAGAAGAAATAATACTTTCAGATCCTCCATTCAAGCAGGTATCCTTTTTGTCACTATCTTTGTTTTGTTCTACCAGATGAACTTGAACAAATATATGCCCTTGTAGAGTGAACTGTCAAACAATAAACTTTTAGTAATCATAATAATTCAAGAAAGAACAAATAGCGAAGTTCTAAAGGTTACTATTTCCTTGTTTGAATGCACCATTAAAATAGAAAGCAAATCAAAAAGAGGAATGTTTCTCGTCAGCCTACCTCTTTTCTGAACAGACAACAGAGAAGGTAAATCTTAACTTCCTCAGAAGTTTCACATTCCACAAATTAAAGGAAAATTTCAAAATTTATTTCTCCATTTCCATCTTTTTCTATCCCTTTCTTTTTACCTCCTAGTTTCCAATAGCATAAAGAGGGACTTGTGCTAATGGTTCAGGGATGAGAAGATTGCCTGTTTTACTTACTTTGACAGAGTTGTTCACCAGATTTGTTATCACTTGTCTGAATCTTCCTGGATCCCCCATAACAATTTCAGGCACTTTATCAGAAACAAAGACGGCCAACTTCAGTTCCCAATAAATCATTTCATGTCAGGAAGCAGCACCAGGAGTAATTGAAATCCAGAGGTAACAGGCACCAGAAGCAAAAGAAATTAGTAGTTGAAGATATAGTGGCTTAGTTTAACACGTAACCAACAGACAACAACAATAAATTACTTTGTGCATGAGAATAAAGGAACTTATGAATGTTCAAGGGCGTACCTCAAGACTTTTGCGCCTTGAATCATCAGAGAATAAAGAGAGAACATCATCCAGTATAGAGCGAAGGTCAAATGGAACTGCCTCAAGTTCTAACTTGCCCGCTTCAATTTTGGCCCGATCAAGCACTTCATTTATCAATCTTATCAGTGACTTCCCACAATCTTGAGCAGTCTGAGCATAATCTCTTTGAGTTGAACTCAGATCCGTATCTAGGAGCAGAGCAAGCATTCCTGAATTCACAATCATACAGCAGGCGCTTAAAAGTTAGACGTACCGCATTTAGTTAAACTGCTATTGAGATAATACTGCAAATCAATATGAGAATAGCTCCTTACCTAGGATTCCATTCATAGGAGTTCTTATTTCATGGGAAACAGTAGCTAAGAACTGGATTTAGCAAAACAGAAAATGCGCGTCAACATCTCAAGATCAATCTAATGGAATAAAGAACCTCGAATTCGACAAGTTGTTAAGAGACCTGGGATTTGGCAACATCAGCTGCTTCAGCTTGAACCTTTAGCTCCTGCATTTTATGGAAATCATCCTCTACTTTATTAATGTGGCTTGCAGATTTGTAACCCGTGTAGCCAATTAAGAGGAAGATGGTAAAAATGAAAACTGCAGTGGTCACTGCACCCCAAGATATAGGAGCTTCGTTAAGATACCTGCAAAGGCACAAACATATCAAGGCTCCACATCGAAGTTTGAGCTTTCTTACACAGAGCACCTGCTACCAAAGAAGGATGAGCACTTACCTACAAATCATCTCATGCTTACGAAATGGATCACCAAAATCAAGCTTGCTTGCATGCTTTAGTGAGGCATCACCATTGGGGTTCTGGTGTCCGTACATGATTAAATGATCAGAAGAGTTTGTAATATCATAGACATTTACAATAATTGGATGATTTGCAGCAAGTTGCCCAAGTAGACACTCAACGAGAGACTCAACATCAAAGGCTCCACCAAGATACCTGCGTTGAGTTAAAGAGCTAGATGAAACTATTACCAAATAGCAGCAGAACCTGCCAAATCTCACCCATCACCTGGTAATTGACCAAAAACATGTCTTCAAGTAATATGCACTAAAACAAATGCACATGAATAATGGTTACTGAGAGAAATCTTGCAAGACCCAAAGAATAGAATGACTCATCCCTTCTACGTGGTTAGCACGGCAAATAAGACTACGCCTACATCTTTAAGAATCTGACTTAAGCTACATATATTTCCATTAGCCGGCTTATGGGAGTGAGAAGCAGAAGGAACAAATGCTCTAAGTTTGAGGCAAAATGATGACTGGCATTAGGCGTCCATGCAAACCAAATAAACTGAACTTTTCTAAATAAAAAAATGATGAGCAAATATCTTAAGACCATCGAGCATGCTACAAATTCATCCAATTAGAAAACGACATTGACACAAGCTTACCCTGCAGTGGCTTCAACCCGTTCATGCTCCGTCGGGTTTTCCGGAAGCTTGGATCTGTAAACAGGGAATGTCAAAACAACACCAAGGTGATGAGAACCCAGAAGCCTGAAGGGGCTCGTAAGAACTGCCTTCCCACTGGCCCTAGCTCTTAAGATGTTTTCGCGATCCTCCTGAATGAACCAGGCAAAAGAACAGTCCAATAAAATAAGCTAGCACAACTAACAAAAAGTTAAAATCCATGAAACTTTCTGAACTAATTCATTACCTCTCCTGACATCATGTCAAGTGATTCTATGTAGGAAACAGTCTCTTGTGAAAATATAACTGGAGAATACTCATCTCTAATTGGTGAAGGCTCTTTTCCCATTGTTTTAATAGTCCATCCATGTTCTCTCTCAAATTCTTCCCTTTCTGAGTTTAAAACTCTCTCTGCATATGCCACCCCACTTAATAGTGGCCTCTCAAAGGCAGTTCTAGCAGTGTACTCAGCAAAAGTACTCTGCAGGTTCAGTTAAGAGAATCAGAGTCCAAATGGAGCAAAACACCTATCGACAATTAACACAGCTGACAACTGAAGCATAGTCGTTACAACAACAACATACCCGGTTGAGACTGGGGAGGGGAGTGTAGAGTGTATGCAGACTTACCCAACCTCAGAGGTAGAGAGGTTGTTTCCGATAGACCCACCACTCAAGAAAAAATAGTCAAGAATAAAGAAGCAATGGAAGTACTCGAAACAACCTATAGCTACAAAAACTGAAGAGCAAGAAACTACAAGAGTAATACTACTAACAACAAGACAATGCACTCCTACATACTAAGCTTCTACCCCTAATCCATATGCTCCACAAGGTCTTATCTTAAAGTCATGTCCTCAATAAGCTGTGACATACTTGTTTCTTTGTTAAAAGATTGAACCAAGCAAAGACAAAATATTCACATGACACAACAGGTAGGCAAATAAAACTCATCAAAATTGCAAAAGATAAAGCAATACCACCAAGAATTAAAGAGAATCAAAGTTATACCTTACTAAACTAAACCAATTTCACAACTTTTTTCAGTGCAAAATGAGAAATTGTAACCATTTAAGAGCACAAACCTGATCAATTGCTGATGGATTCTTCTCATAATGGAAAGTTGATACAAGTATAGCAAGGGCATGTACATGATTCACACTAACACTGAATTGATCTTGTAACATCCTTGCCCTTTGATCACACATACTCACAAGCCCTTCTTTTCTTTTCTCCTTATGATTAGCATCCATATAAAAGTACAAAGCAATGCTAAAAAATGTACACCAGATAATCCATAAAGCAAAAAGCTTTGGAAGATAACCCTGTGAAGGAACAAATCTATGCTTTCTCTTTGAGTTAAATTGCTCACTCCCCTTCACACTCAACATATGGTGGCTTTGCATCTTCTCACCCATCACCACAACAACAAAAAAAATACTCCTCAATATTCTTCAAAATTCTCCTAACCACAAAGAAACAAGAAACCCCATATAGACAAATGAGCTAAAAATCATTGCTTTCTGCAAAAGTACAAGTAGTTTCTTAAAACCCCACTTTTTTAAATCATAGGGAAAAGCAAAGAATTCACTAAAAATGTGCTAAAGGCAAAAACCCACCAAGAAAATGAACAAACAAATCATTTCACCCCACCCCCCTCTCTCCTCACACTATCATGAGGATGGAAAGAAGTGAAACCCAAGAAAAAGAACCAATTTTTTTCCCCCTCATGGAACAACAAGCATGGCTTGACTGCAGTCCTAAAAAGATGGAAAAAAAAATCCCAAATTCCAAGAACTCCTCACACAGTGTCTGTCAATGGGGTTTTTGGAATAAAAAAATGAAAAATCACTCCAATCATGTGCTCTCAAGCATGGAGTTAAGTTGAAGAATCTAGACAATGAAGAGCATGTTCACTGTTTTCTCTTCATTATTATATATTTACACCATAAAAAATTACTACACTGAGCTCAAAAAAAAACAGAAGAGAGTAAAAACCAGCTAAAGAGCAAACAAACAAACAAAACCAATCAAGTAAGAGAAAAGAGAAGCACTTTTTAATATTTTTAGAAATAGAGAACTAAAACAATATATAATTTTCTTTTAAATTTATCACAAGGAAAAAAAATAATGTTTTTAGCTATATAAAAAAGAAAGTCATGGCATAAATAATAAAAATTGTTGTCACGTTAGAGTTTTATCCTAATTTTCTTTCCTCGTTTGAATTGAAGTTTACTTTTTTCTATAAAAAAAAGTCAAAGTATTATGATAGATATTTGAATTTTTTCTGAATGCAAAATATATTTATATTTGATATATTCTTTTCTTAAAAAAAACGTTTAAAGATCTATAATTTAAATATTTCTATTCTATTAGCCTAATACAATAGAATCCATAATATAGTCATTTAAGAGTTCTGTTTATATAGAGATTTGTTCTCTCAACAATTTAAATATTTTTCTTTTATACCAATATTCATATAAAAATTATGTTTTTAATTTAAGTTTTTATCATCTCATTTATCGACTATATGATATGCATGATAAGCTTACGTGTTCACGAGATTATGGATTCGATCAATAAAAATAACTATAAGACTTCTTATAAACCTTTACGGTTTGATTTTTTCGTCGATTAAACTAGTGACAGTTTTTGGGTGCGAGTTCAGTCAAATATTAAGGTTAAAATTTAGTTATTATCACCTAAAATTATAATTATAAAATCAAAAGACATAAAATTAAAATTCTAATTTTAAATACCTTTTTCTAATTAATCCCATATTGGTGTACCAATCATTTTTCTTAAATTCTACCTAATCAAATAAATAGTACTAAGTAGATGTAAAATTAATACTAGGACTAGTTCTATTAGACATAAATTTACTATAAAATATTATACTACTGAAATTTATTACCAATAAATATTATTCTACCTAATACACCCCTATCAAACAATTAATCCATTAATTCCTTACATTATTTCTTTTTACCTTTTAAATTGCAAAAGAATTAAAAAAAAATATGGATCCAACAAAAAGTAATTCAATCTTTTGACAATCTCATATATACATTTTTTTTTCTTCTCTGTCTCTTAGACTTTTCACTCTCACATGGGTCTCTAGTAATCTTTATTATTAAATAATTAATTAATTAATTTATCTATTTATTTATTTAATATATATTGGGTAGTGATGGGCTTTCTGTTATTTTCTCAGATTGTAGGGGCAATAAAAGCATCAGGTTTGTTGAACACTGCAGGAGGAGATGATTACTTGGATATTTGGGTCCATTTTGATATGCATAATATCAAAATATTTTCAAACTTTGTATTGATAAATTAAATTTTCTTTATTTTTATAAAATAATATTTGTGATTAAAATTTTTAAAAATATACCTAATTTTATGGAGATCTATTAGTAAATCATAATAATAATTAGTTCATTTAATATAATTCTTTTATATAATAGGGATAATGCACAAGTATCGCTCAATTCATGTTCGAATTTTCAGAGAAATGTTTATACTATATTAAGGGCCCGTTTGGATAGGCTTAATAAAACCAGTTTTAAAAAAATACTTTTGAAAGTGCTGAAACTTATTTTTAAAATAAGCAGTTAAGCGTTTGGATAAAAGTGCTGAAGTTGCTATGCCAAACGTGAAAAGAGAAAAATGGAAGAAAGAGATGTTAGAGTTACGTGGGTAATTTGGAGATTGTATAAAAATAATAAGGGCAAAAAGATAAAAAATGTGGTCAACTTAAAACAGCTTATAAGCTAAAAAAAAAAAAAATCACTCCTACCCCAGCTTTTAACTTTTCGCTTAAAATAATTTTTTTTTTAACTTAAAATAAGTTATTTTAAGTATTGCCAAACAACTAAATAAGTCAAAAACCAGCTTTTAAGTCAGTTTGACCAGCTTTTAAGCTGAGCCAAACAGGCTCTAAATTCCTATTACCCCCTTAAATTAATTTTATTAATAATTTTCTACCTCTTTTTTTTATCTACGTGATACTATCTTGTGGGCTTAACGCTGGTTGATTTTTTTTCAAGTTAGTATTATTTAGACCAAAAAGAGGTAGAAAATTATTATAAAAAATAAGTTCAATAGAGTAATAGAATCTTAGTATATTATAAGTGTGTATCTAAGATTTCAAGCATAGGTTGAAGGAGTGCTTCTGCATTTTCCTTATATAATACGAAAAGTGCTATTCACGTCAAACAAGAGCTTTATTTTATGATATGTTTAAATAATTTAAAAAATAGAATTCTAATCTCCATTATTTTATTTTATTTTTTGGAGAATTTAGAATTTAAAATCGTGATTTTATTTCCTATGTACAGACACAAGCCTTGAGTTTTTTTTTCATCAAAGTCCACATCAATCTCCTTTAATTAGAGGAATTTAGTTTAAGCTTTATATGTTTATATAATATATACAAATCATATTTAAATTAATTGACATTCTAAAATGCATATCAAATATCAAATAAAAAACTAAAACAAAAAGTTAGAGCACATCCAAAATAATATTATTGTATGTAATGCTTTCGTCAAATCAAATACGTAATTTAATATTATGTCATTTAGCTAATTTAGAATCGACAATATCAACAATAACATTTAAATCAGTAATTCAATTTTATATAGTTAACAATTAAAGTAAATATCAAAATAATAAAGTATGAATATTTTGAAATTTTATCTTATATTATATTATGAAAATAGTAGAAATGATTGATAAATATATTAGCAAACATAGTGAGAAAGCATTTTGCTCTTTTTATTAATATATATTAGTAAATTTTAGTTAGTGGAATAAGTTAGTTTGATAATGATGCTTGAAGATTAAAAAAATAAAAAGGTAAAATTGTGGGAAAATGTAAAAAGTAATAATAAAAATTAATAAGAATCATATTATATTATATTATATATTATTTAATTAATGAAAAAGTATAAATCGCTTTCACATATCTTTGAGAAAATGACTTGGCGACAAGGATCAGATCTTATTCCTGATTAAATTACGTCAATGTCCAAATGATCTTGACCGAATTTTTATTTTTTTTTTGATAAAAATATTTGATAATAATATATTTACATAATTTTATAAATGAACGATAATAATAATACATTTGACGTAATTTTATGGTGATAAGAGAAGATTATGATTGATGTATAAGAATTTTTATTTTATTTTTTATGGAGAAGGGCAATTTTTTTTAGTTTAATTTTTTATTTTGTTTGCTATATGATAATACTTTAAGTTAGAATAAGTTTTGCTTTATGGATAATAAAATATTTTTTGACTTTTGACTTTGAATATTTTTTCATGGAGTAAAAGAGTTCAAAAGTATTAAGGGCCCGTTTGGATGGGCTTAATAAAAGCAGCTTTAAAAAAGTACTTTTGAAAGTGCTGAAACTTATTTTTAAAATAAGCAGTTACGTGTTTGGATAAAAGTGCTGAAGTTTTAAAAAAAGTTGTTGATGTGTTTGGCAAATAAGTGATGATAAATAGCTTTTTAAATCAAAATGTCTGAAATACCCTTAAAAACTGTTACCATAATAAAAGTTAATTAATTTATATTTTACAGCCATAAATAATTATATTTTGCTATCATTCACAATTTCTTTCTCATCACAAATTATTTATAAGAGGAATATAAACTTATTATAGATTTTAAAGATATTTAATTTGAATAGATCAAAGAACGATTTAAGATTTATTTTAGTTTCATCCATAGGTAATAATAATTTTCTATCATTCACATATTTTTTTATTATCACAAATTATTTATAAGATGAATATAAATTTTTATTTAAGTTATATGTGCCAAGCGTGAGAAGGAAAAAGGGAAAAATGGAAGAAAATGTGAGGGTAAGGATGGGTAATTTGGGGATTATATAAAAATATTAAGGGCAAAAGGGTAAAAGTACGGTCAACTTAAAACAGCTTATAAGCTAAAAAAAAAAAAGCACCCCTACCCCAGCTTTTAACTTTTGGCTTAAAATAAGTTTTTTTTAACTTAAAATAAGCTATTTTGAGTATTGCCAAACAGTCAAATAAGTCAAAAACCAGCTTTTAAGTCAGTTTGACCAACTTAAAAGCTGAGCCAAACAGGCCCTAAATCACTTATTTTCAAAGTTATTGGTGTAGTTTTTTATATAATGGGTGATAGATCTTTTTGACAAGAATGAAATTTTTTTGATGATATTTTATCTTTTAACTATTTTTACTTTTTAATTTTAATATTTTTAATTAAAAATGAAAAAAAATATTTTAAAATTAAAAAGTGTTATAATTTTTTAAATTTTATGGCCAAATTTTGATCAAATTTTCTGATCATTTAGAGTGATTGTTAGAATCATAAATTAAAAAAAATAACGATTTATCCGAATTAAAATTATAAATATTAAAAAAATCTTAATAATTTTGTCAGATTTTATGATATAGTCTAGATAATCACCATAACTTATAATCCAGACAAGTTTTATAATTGAAATAAAGAAGTCCTAGCAAGTCTAGAATTTTAACAACACATTTTTACTTTAAAGATGATCCAAATTTTAATACAAATCCCAAAAATTTTCAATTATTAGATTTATTTCAATTAGTCAGAAATCAAATAATTCCACCTTATTTCTTAGTGGAGAATTTCTTTTGCAAAAAGTATGTGTAAAATAATAATGCATTTGTTTTCTCCCTTTTAACACGTAACAACCAGGGGATGGACTTTAGGGTTTTGAAACGCCAAATTAAGAAAATAAAAATAATAACAAGAATTTAATTTCTCATTTATTTTAAGGTGTAGTTAAAATTAACAATAATTTACTATAAGCTTGACATAATTTCTTCGCTCTTAATTAAAATATTCAATTTCGAATTTTTAAATATGAAAAATTTTAGTAGCAAATGATTTTTCATTTAATAAACTAGATATATTAAATCAAATTAATTAAGGTTCTAATATAAGAATCAAATACTGAGCGAGAAATTAAAAGAAAAATTTAGATGAAGTGATAACTAAAGTTCGAATAAGTATGATACAATATATTATATAAATATGAGAGACGTGTTTAAATATTTCTAAATTTGGCATGAGTTATTAGTTTTATTCTCGAACTATTGACAGTTTTTTAAACACTTTTTACTTGACTAACTTAATTAAAATATACCCTCAATCTTGCAACATAAGTGAAACACACCCATTAATTCTTGTCAAGTTTATGTGTATTTTCAACACTTTTCTTGACTTTTAATTAAGAGCGTCATATTCCTACAAATATTTGAGATCACTTGTTATGTCATATACTAATCGAAGATATAATCCAATTTAGTTAGTTAAATAAAATAATATTTTTAAAGTTATCAATAAATTTCTCTATACTTTTCTATAAAAAAAAAATAACATATGAATCCAAGCATACCAAAAGGTGATCTAAACATGTCTCTAAAGTGAACAAAGTATATCCTTTTTTCATATTCTCTTTCTTTTATGTTTAAAATAAAAATTTAAGGAGGTCAAAGATAATTAGTTGAATTTGGAACAAATTATTTCATTAATAAATTGAATTTTCTGCCTCTTAAAAGTCAAACTTTGTGTTCAAATTCTAAGAGAAGCTCCTTTCATACTGAATTTGGATACATGCATATATTAAGAAGATTTTTAATTTGACTTAGCAGGAAAATCCAAATAGATTAGTATTTCATGCCTACTTTATGCAACTTATATTGTCTATATATATCTCTTCTTTTTAAACAAATTTTTGTATGTGTATTTTAAATATATATTCTTTTAACTCTATAGCAGATGCGACATCTTGATAACTTACTGAATATCTCATTACAGTATAATTTATATTTTATTGTAATTAGTTATATATAATTTTGACTAACTATCACGTAAAGAAATTTGATCGTTTGTTTATTGATCAAAGTTATATAAGAGATAATATTAAATAAAAATGGATAAGTTGATATGACATTGAAAAATTCTTCAAAATGGATGATAAGAAGGAATCTCTATTTGATCTTAATTGATTAAGTTAGAGATTTGATTCAATATATAAGATGTTTAACAAAAAGCAAAAATCTCTTATATAGGTTGAATTATAATCTTTTTTTTTTTTCATTCTTTTTCTGTGTATTCAGCCCTATAATATTATTATTTTTCTTGATTAAACATTCACTAAATTAATATGGCATTAAACTTATTCCCATGCATGATAAGGAGGAATATTTATTTGACCTAAGTTGAATAAGTTACAAATTTGACTCAACATATAATATGTTTATATAATATTCAAAAGTAGTTGCTCCATTAGTAAATTTCTAAAGCACTTATGACTTATCTATTCTTTATTTATTTTTCAAAGTATAGATTTAATCATGTCCTAGTCCTACCCCATATATTGAATTTCACCACTATAGTAATGGTTCCTAATTTTTATATTTAATTTAATTTTTTATTGAAAATAATAATAATTTTTCAAAAAATATGACCGCACAAAATACTAACAAAAATAAGTAAAAAAATTTAAAAGATTTAATAAGAACAAAAGGAAGTGTGCACCATACTCTAGCTATAATAAAAAATACGAATATATATTTAAAATTATGAATTAATTCTCCCTTGTCCACCTTAATAAGTTAACATATAAGATATATCCATATTTTAAGTTTCTGATTTGAATTTTGAATATAAAAATAAAAATCATGTTTAACGATCGTTTCTCTTAAGTAATTCTTATACAACAACAGATTAATCATCCATTCAACTCAACATATGAAATATCAATTAATTTAGATTAGTCATTCATTCAATACGACATTTGAATATTAAAAACATAGAATAAGCTCAGCAAGTATAATTTTTAATTTATAAATTTAAATACCTTAAGAAACAAAACAAAAATAATTGTGGCCAGGAAATCGAATTTCAGAGGCCAATTTGGTTGCTCATATTCAAATTGGCAGTCATAAAAGTCTTGACTATTTTTGTTTGATTTGTACTATTTAATTATTTTTCATTTCAAGAAAATATTATTTAGTCTATAAAATAATCATTTCATTTTTATTCTGTTTTGTTTTGCAGAATATGCTGGTCCAATCACCAAAGCTGGTTTAAAACATGTAAATAGTCATAGTCAATACTTTACATTTTCGAAAAGAAGCAAAAATTTACTTAGGGTATGTTCACAATGGAAAAATATTTTTCATACTTTTAAAAAAATATATAAATATTTTATTTACTTATTGTATCTGGTAGGTTAATAAATTTTCATTTGACTTATCGAAAATACGAAGGATTTTTTTATCGCTTTCTTTATCTTTTATTATACAGTCATTAATGATAGTCCTTTAACTCATTATTATAATTTTAGCATCTAAACTAATTAATTCATATAAAAATTATTTTAACTTATAAATTCATTGAAGCAATTCTATAGTGTTGCATATTTTAATTCATTTTCGAAAATAGTTTCCTACGACAATTGATGAAATTGATACTAGATGAAATAGGAAGAGATATTTTAAATTAAAAAATAAATGGAGAATAGTTATTTAGGTGTTTGATTAGTTTGTAATTACTATGATATTAAATTGTTTCATAAATGCATATACAATAAATAAATTTAAGAGGTAAAAATAAAAAGAAGTTATCCACATCAACATGTATGAGAAAGAAAGAATCCTCTAAAATTATTTATTTATCGTGTTTCAATTTTGAGCAAGATTAATAATAAATTATTTTAAAAAAATTATTATTCATGTCATTACATCTAAATTCATCTCAATTTAATATTATATAAAATAAAATCCCTCAAATATTTATCAGCAAAGCTAAATGGTCATTTACAAGATTTTCTAATGTTGTTTTTTGTCAATAAAGGTCATTTTAACTTTATAATTAGGAGTATTAACTAGTAACTAATGTAGAGTCATGAGTGTTTCTTTAATTATTTTGAGTTGTCTTTTCAATATTATTATGGTGATTTTTATAATACTCTGAAGTCATTGTTGGATTACTTCTCAAAGATTGAGCCATCTTTTATGATTATGAATAGTTTAACTTTTCATTACTGACCTCCCTTTTGATAGTGTTTTTATCATCCATCTACTATTGTTATGAACGAAAACTAGTGAATCGAAATAAAAGATGAAAAGGACTTAATTTGCAAAATTATTTATTAGTTAAATATATTGTTATTTCAAACATAAAAAATAGAATTATCAATAGAGACCTGACTCGTTGAATCGGTCAAACTCAATTTATAATTAACAAGAATTGAATTAAGATATCTTTAATTTATTTTAAGAGATTTAGAACGAGATTTCTTAATCAGACCCAAGTGAATTTGTTGAATTTAGTTGAGTAATTGAGCAAAATGTTAAATGAACAAAAATTAATTAGAAAAATTGTTGCCAATCTGTGTTATGAAAATCAGAAATTATTGGTTGTAATAAATTATTCAGAAACACGAAGTAACTTTGATTTTTAGAACCAGTAAGTAAGATAAACAGAAATTTATTTATCAAAAAATAATTGAATCTGTAAAAAACTTACTAGAATCTGGAATACTCTTTTCAATAATTTAGGAAGAAAATCAAGTCCACTGAATTCACAGTGTCCCCTTAAGGAAATTATTCCCCTCTAGTATCAGAGGTTTGATTTGGAATATAACCTCCCAGGGTAAAATGATCTTAAGCAGTAAAGTATAGATACCCAAAACTCTACTGTTAGCGAATCAATCCACAGCTAGAAAGTACACGAAGTAATATGTGTTTTTTAAGAAGAAGGAAGATCAGAAAATTCGTAGACAAATATTCTGAAGACTGAATGGTATTTATAGGCAAGAAGAATATATTCTGAAAGGTTGCAACCCTTTCAGAATTGACACGACCATTAATGAAAGGTTGCAAACTTTCAAATGGTATTGACTGTTCCTGAAAGTTGCAATTTTCAGAATAGTCATGGCGGAAATTTCAAATATAACGGAAATTAAAACAGACGACGACGGCGCGAGGGGAGTCCCTCTTTCCAACACTTTTAACAATTAATAGGAGTGTTTATTTATTTAAACTCTCTTATTTTCATTTCCATTACCGATGAGGGACAATTGCCTTTTTCATTAAAGTATTAGAGGACTTTCAAGTTCTAAACTTTTCAAATTTCTCTCCTTCCCTCTATTTCCCATAAATTATTGCTACATACCCAACAAAAAAAAAAGGAAATAGAGTATGGAAATAGTAAGAGAAGCCTATAGTCACAATTTATTTGTGAGAATAATATCATGATTTTTTTTTGTGTGTTTTTTGTAAGATTAGAACAAAGTTAGGTTAATATTCACAAGTAGCAAGTTATATTGCTATCGATTAATCGTTTAGGTTTATTACTAATATCTCTATTTGATTCAAATGATATAAGTTATTAATATGTTAATAATGTCAAAAAGTTATTAAATTTTGCAAAAGTTTTACGTTTAGCAAAATCATTTTCTCGTAAGGTTATCACTAAAATATTTTCCTAAAATAGTAGAAATTTCAGTCAAACTTGAACTGAAACCACTTAAAATATACTAAAATCATCGAATCAACATGAAATTTTTCAATGTACACTATTAACAATTAAAAGTTTTTGATAATGAATATTTACTAAATATTATTGGAATTATCTTATGAGGTTGACTAGGAAGTAATATTATGGTTATATTACTCTCGCCGTTTAAAAAAGAATGATCCTATTTCTTTTTTAGTCTGTTTAAAAAAGAATGACCATTTTCCTCATTTGGCAACACTTTAACTTTAACTTTCCACTGACATGTTTAATACCACAAGATTAAAGGGCATTTTGGTACATTTGACATAACTATAATTTTGAACCACAAGATTAAACAGTTTTTTTTAAAACTCCGTTCCAAATCAAACTAGATCATTCTTTTTGAAACGGAGGAAGTAAAATTTAATTTTTTTAAGAATACTATTTTTTTTTTAAAAAAACTGGATCAGCCTGACTCGACCCGCAAATAACATGTGTAGGGTTGCTGGGCCTGCCTATTTTATGGTCCATCCAAATAATGGGCCGATCCGACCCGTCAAATTCCACAACCCACGGACTAGTCATCGAGCAATTACATGAATTGACAACTTTAATTTGATTAATGAAAATTTATTGTTACTTATTTGCATATTTATTGCCATGATAACATGGAAAGTATCCAAAGTTAGTGACGTGTTCAATTAATTAATTTATCTGTCTAATTCTCTTAATTGGTTAAACTTTTCACTTAAAAGGGATTATCCAACCTAATTTGTCATTTAATATGTGATTAACCACAATTTAAGTTGCTTTATAAGTCCTTTTTTTTTACAAAAAGAGTTTTGCCTCAATTTTCACACGCATGTCTAGAAAAGGTTTGATTGGAAAAAATATAAATGACACGATTCGATTCTTTATTATATATATATATATATATATATATATATATATATGGAGACTTTAGCCTTGAGATTGATTGCTTTTTCATTAACATGAGTTGTAATTGATACATTTGTTTTTTTCAACTACCTAGTATATATCGGGTGAATGCACAAGATATGTTATACTCTTCTGAGATATTATTTGTATCATTTTTTCTTAATAATATATAGCTTTTAAAATCATATAAATCTGATGATACTCTTGAGATTATCAGTAACTTCAATAGATCTAATAAATTAAACAAAACTTTATTTCGTAGGTGGGGAGGGTTAAATATATTATGATTTGTTAAACTATTCCCCTCTCCCTTCACATAAAAGATATTGATTAATTAAACACAACCCTCAAAAACAGTTTAAATTATCTTGAGAATTCAAATGTACTCTTCTCCCTTACTCCCCTCTCCTCACAAGCATAAATATGTGAAAAGCTAGAGGCCAAAAGAGGATTAAATCATATTGTACAAGTAAGACAAAGTTTCTAGTGTTCAGAAACGCAATGAAAATCAATTCTTTCTTTAACTAAGTTAACGAGCGGATTCGCACTATCCCATTGAACAGTCGAGTTGCTGACCATCTCAATATCTTAATAGTATCACTCATAAATTAGCAAATTCACACATTTAAAGTTATTATTTATATATATTAAAAAGTTCAATTTTATTATATTCCTTTTTCTTAAAGACTTTGACCCATCACTACTTACAAGAAAAACTTCATTAGTTACACACATGAACCTTAGGATTAGTTTTAATTATCTTGTCAATATAGTGAAGGACCAACAAAATATTGGGATGTTGAAGGGGGGACAATGATATAAAGTTAGATTGTTGTTTTCTTGAAAAAGTGATATCTTTTTTTTGTTGAGAAGATTTGATTCAGATAATGGGGGCCACATTATTTTATTTTTTTATGTATAATATATGATAACATTAAATGAAAGCTAAAAATATAGTACTCAAAAAGCAATTTGTGTTACATGTAGGGTTGTTTGTCTTGTTAGTAGCTTAGTATGCCCCTCCAACTATGAAAACTATATTATATAATTTTTATTATACCACTCAGAGTGTATTTTATCTATTTTTTTTTGTCGGCCATGTTTGGCTGAGTCAAGTTATCCATTGAACTTTCATTTAATGATATAATTATTTCCTCACATGGAAAGATATGTTTCTATATTGTACTAAAAATTTTCTCGAAATTTAATTTGTTTGTTCAATTTTAATTTTTTATAAAAAAAAAATTTAAATTAAAGAAGTTTTTTGAATTTTTTTGTTCTAAATTTGATATGTATTAATATATTAAAATATTTTTAAGTTTAGAGATAATGCCCAAGTACCTCCTCAACCTATGTTTGAAATTTTAGAGACACACTTATACTATACTAAGATCCTATTATCCCCTGAACTTATTTTATTAATTTTCTTTTTTACCCTTTTGGGCCTACGTGGAACTATCTTGTGGATCCAGATGATTGACTTTTTTTTTCAAACTAGTGCTACGTAGGTCGAAAAATGGTAGAAAATTACTTATAAAATAAGTTTAGGAGTAATAAGATATTAGTATAATATAAGTGAGTCTAGAATTTCGGATATAGGTTGAGGGGGTACTTGTGCATTTTCCCTTACTCTTGTAATTTTAAGCGTATTACGTGAAAGTTTTAAGGGAAAAGAGTTTGATGTACTCTTTAAACTTTACAATTTAGAGCTGATATACTTTTGTTACGAAAATATTCACATATACCCTTACAAAAAGGGTCCACGTATAATCCCTATTTGATACGAAAAAGGCTCATATATACCATTTTTTATTTAACAAAAGTGATTTTTTTTTCATGTAGAGGTATATATGATTATTATAGCAAAGTTGTGGATTTATTTGATCTTTCTCACATATAATTTTTTTTATTAAACTACTACTTTGGATTTTAACTATCTCCCATATTTTTTAATCTTATGATCTTAATCATGTGAAAATTATAACCAAAAAAAAATCTGATGTATAAAGTGAGAAGGATCAAATATATCCCAACATGAATTGTTTTAAATAAAAAACTAAATAACTTTTTTTTCTACTTTCATTAAAGCAAAAAGGATATATGTGGGTTCTTTGTGTAAAAATATATATATATATATATATATATATATATATATATATATATATATATATATATACTTGTGAGGTGTATCAGACAATTTTCCCTAAGTTATAATTAAAGAATTGTTAATAGAAAAAAATAATTTTTTAAAAAATGTCAAACAAATTAAAACTAAAAAATAATAAAGGGGGAAATCTAAAAGCAGCTGCTTCCAAATTTCTTTATATTTAACGGATTTTGGGCCTTTGTGAGTATTTTGTTTTGTTTTACTTTGGCATTGTATATCATTCTTTTGTTTTGCCTTTAATAAATCAGTGGTCTTGGACCACTTTCAGTTAAAAAAGAAACAAAAGGGAGTAATAATAATAATAAAATAATATATTTTGTGTAATTTTATGCATAAGATTCAAAAATATAAATATGTACATGGTCTTATTCTTACTTTATAAAGATAGAAAAATTATTTACAGTAGATCCTCAACTCAAATAAAATATATCAAAATTACTAAGAAAATATACATATGATATACACTAAATAGTAAGAATATTCCACTTCTTCAAGTCTAAAATTGATTGATATTTACTGATACTATATAGTAAATTGATTATTATTATTATTACTATTATTATTATCTAACTATAATAAGTATTTGAAGATCTCTAAATGATATTTCACATACTTAGTGCTATTTGTACGATTCTAACAAATCTATCACATTAGTTTACAAGTTAAAGATGTGTATCCATGAACATGGTCGTATTTATTATTAATTTGTATCATTTGTATTTACTTGGTCTAATAGTTGTATGCTACTGTCAGTGGTGGAGCTAGAATATTCAATAAGGGGGTTCAAATGTAGAAATAGTCACGTGAAGTAGCCGAAGGGTGTTCTACATCTACCATATATACATAAAAAATATTTTAACCATATATAAATGATATAATTTTCCGTCGAAGAGGTTCATCTGAACCCCATTAGTATAAGGTGGCTCCCCTCCGGCTACTACTTTCATTTAATTTCGATTAATCAATGCATACATATATATCATACACATTTCACATTCATATATACAATATATCATTTTTGTTGGGAATAAATCCGTAACAGAAATAATATTTGCGGTAATAAAGGCAACAAATGCGGAACACAACAATGCGGTTAATCAACGAGAATAAAAGAGAAATAATGACACCAAGATTTTACGTGGAAACCCTCCTAAATAAGGGAAAAACCACGACCCGAGAGGAGCAACGAATATCACTATAGTAAGGATTTTACACTTGTATGTCTGAGTAAAACTCCAAAGACCACTACACATTCAAAAGAAATAACACTCTTTTGATTTTTCCACCTCACTACAATATCGCTCACACTCTCTATTTTTCCTCACAGATTATTTTCTTCTGTGATGCCTCACTCTTCTTTTCTCTCCTTTGTAATTCTTTTTGGTGTACTTAGAATGAAGAATTCTCCTACCTTTTATAGAGAACAAATACACTATCCTCCAAATGTGCTATAGAAGAAAAACATTTTTTTCTTCTACATAGCTTACCTACTCTACCAAACTTTGAAATTGGCACAAAACAAGTTTTTCTTCTTTATAGATTACCAACTCTACCAAACTTTGAAATTGGCACAAAGTTATTCAAAGTTTGGTACATGGGGATGGACCTCACAATCTCCCCCTCCAGACCCATGCACCTGAAGGAGGTAGCTCCAGGTTTCTAGCTTGAGTACATGCCGACAAGTTCTTTGCATAGCTCAAACTTGTCTTTTGATACCACCTTGGTCAGCATATCTGAAGGGTTTTCAGTAGTAGGGATCTTCATGACCTGCATAGATCCGTCCTCTATCTTTTCACGAATCCAGTGATATCTCACGTCGATATGCTTCGTCCTTGCATGATACATGGTGTTCTTGCTCAAGTCTATTGCACTCTGACTGTCACAATAGACGACATACTCCTTCTGATTCAATCCAAGTTCTTGAAGAAATCGTTTCAGCCATACCATCTCTTTGCCAGCTTCAGTAGCTGCAATATATTCTGCCTCAGTTGTAGAGAGTGCGACACACTTCTGCAACTTTGACTGCCATGATATAGCTCCCCCTGAAAATGTAAACAAATATCCAGTAGTGGATTTTCTATTATCGAGGTCACCTGCCATATCAGCATCAGTATAGCCTTTCAAGATTGGATCAGATCCTTTAAAACACAAGCAATCTCTTGTGGTACCTCTTAGGTACCTGAGTATCCACTTAACTGCCTCCCAGTGTTCTTTTCCAGGATTTTCAAGGAATCTGCTAACAACACCAACTGCATGAGCAATATCAGGTCTGGTACACACCATCGCATACATCAAACTCCCCACTGCTGAAGAATAAGGAATTTTAGCCATTCCCTCTTTCTCCTCTTTTGTTGTAGGACACATCTGTTTGCTCAACTTCAGATGACTCGCAAGAGGCGTGCTAACAGGTTTAGCACTCTTCATGTTGAAGCGTTCTAGTACACGTTCAATGTACTTCTCTTGAGATAGCCACAACTTTCTTTTTGTTCGTTCTCGAACAATCTTCATCCCTAGAATTTGTTGTACTGGGCCCAAGTCTTTCATGTCAAATGACTTGGACAAATCTTTCTTCAACTTTGCAATCAGCTCTTTGTCTTGTCCTACAATTAACATGTCATCCACATATAACAACAAAATAATAAAATTGTTGTCAGAAAATCTTTTGAAGTATACACATGGATCAGAATAGGTCTTTGTGTACGTTTGACTTTTCATGAAAGAGTCAAACTTTTTGTACCATTGCCTTGGGGCCTGTTTCAACCCATAAAGACTCTTATTCAATTTGCACACCATGTGTTTCTTTCCAGATACTTCAAATCCCTCTGGTTGCTCCATATAAATCTCTTCTTCCAAATCTCCGTGAAGAAATGCAGTTTTCACGTCCAATTGCTCCACTTCAAGATCTAGACTAGCTGCTATGCTCAAAATAGTTCGAATAGAAGTCATTTTGACAACAGGT
The DNA here is from genome assembly GCA_032847665.1 of Solanum chilense. Taxonomy (NCBI): domain Eukaryota; kingdom Viridiplantae; phylum Streptophyta; class Magnoliopsida; order Solanales; family Solanaceae; genus Solanum; species Solanum chilense. Next base: position 1,617,429 of record CM064966.1, read on the forward strand.
GAAAAAATTTCATCAAAATCAATACCTTTCTTTTGTTCGAAGCCTTTTACAACCAATCGAGCTTTGTACCTCACCAACTTGCCATTTCCATCTTTCTTGAGTTTAAAGACCCACTTGCACTTAAGTGGTCTTTTTCCTTTTGGAAGTTCAACTAGCTGGTATGTGCCATTTTTCTGTAGAGATACCATCTCTTCGTGCATGGCTTTCATCCATTGGCTCTTTTCTGGATGAGACAACACCTCCTTAAGACTTTCTGGCTCACCTTCATCATTGATAAGGACATACTCTGAGGAAGAGTATTTGGTTGATTCTACCCTTTATCTTTCTGATCTCCTCAGAGGTTGAGATTGTTCTTCTTCTTCTGGGTACTCCATTTGCTCGGTATTATCACCAAGTTGCTCCCCCTGCTCAACAATCTCATCGGGTTGCTCTTCATGCTCAGCAACTTCATCAATCATACTTTCTGCACTTATGGGATGGTTAGAAGAAGAAGGAATGGTAACAAGATTAGGGACTATACCATTCTTTTTCTTGGCCTTCTCGGATAGATCATCAGCAGTTCCAACTTCACTTTCTCGAAAGATTACATCTCTACTTCTGATGACCTTCTTCTTCACAAGATCCCATAGTCTGTACCCGAACTCTTCATCTCCATATCTGATGAATATGCAAGGAACTGATTTATCATCTAGCTTGGTTCTTTGCTCCTTCGGTACATGTGCAAAAGCTTTGCAACCGAACACCTTTAGGTGCGAGTAAGACATCTCTTTGTTGGTCCAAACTCTCTCCGGAATGTCAAACTCCAACGGAACTGATGGACTACGATTGATAAGATAACATGCTGTCCGAACTGCTTCACCCCAGAATGTCTTGGGTAATTTAGCCATTCTGAGCATGCTTCTCACTTTCTCAACAATGGTGCGATTCATTCTCTCAGCTACACCATTGTGTTGTGGGGTTCCAGGAACTGTCTTTTCATGTCTGATTCCATGGTTTAAACAATACTCTTCAAATTCTCTTGAAGTGTACTCACCTCCATTGTCGGTTCGGAGACGTTTTAGCTTTCGACCTGTCTCTCTTTCTATCAGAGCATGAAACTTTTGAAATACTTGAAACACCTGATCTTTGGTTCTCAAGATATAAACCCACAATTTTCGAGAAGCGTCATCAATAAAGGTAATAAAGTATTTATTACCTCCTATCGATTCTACCTCCATTGGACCACAAACATCAGAATATACCAAATCAAGTATATTCGACTTTCTTTCAGATGATGTCTTAAATGAGACTCTATGTTGTTTACCAAATAAGCAGCAGTTACAGGGTTTTATCGTTGTACCTTTGGGAAAAGAGATGAGTGACTTTTTGAAAAGAATTTGCAATCCTTTCTCGCTCATATGACCCATTCTTTTATGCCATAAATCTGCAGAATTTTCTTCGTGAGCCGCATTTAATTCACCTTGGCATATTTCTGCATTTGTCCTGTATAACGTGCCACGAGCGACTCCTTTTGCAATCACCAATGCCCCTTTGGTGAGTCTCCATTTTTTATTTGCAAAGTAGTTCTCATATCCATCTTGGTCCAAAGCAGTTCCCGAGATCAAGTTCATCCGCAAATCAGGTACGTGGCGCACATTCTTCAACACTAATGTGCATCCAACATTTGTTTTTAAGCAAATGTCTCCAATCCCCGCAATCTTTGAGTAACTTGTGTTACCCATTTTCACATTGCCATAATCACCGGCTACATATCTGCAAAAAAGATCTCTTACCGGTGTGGCATGATAAGATGCTGCTGTGTCGACCACCCATTCTGACTCTATACCTGCCAAGTGCATGCATTCTTCTTCCTCATTTATGAGGAGAACAACATCGTCATTATTTTGCACCATGGCAGCTGTGTTGTCATCATTCTTTTGGCCGCTGCTTTCCCCTTTGCCCCTTTTTAGATTTGGACAATCTCTTTTGAAGTGTCCTGGTTGATCGCAATTGTAGCAATTTCTGGCCTTTGATTTTGATCGGACTTTGGACTTTCCACGAGCTCCGGATCTACCATAGTTACTTGAGCTCCTTTGGTAACTTCTGCCTCTACTTTCCGTGATGAGAGCCTGTCCGTGATTTTCAGGTCTTTTTCTCATCTTCTCATTAAGCAAAAGGGCTGATGTGACATCCTTCAACTCAATAGAGTCCTTACCATGTAAAATGGTTGTTGATAAAGTATCGTAGGAAGATGGCAACGAGTTTAGGAGCACTATGGCTTTATCTTCATCCTCGATCTTTACTCCGAGGTTTGCTAGCTGCGTGATTAGTCCATTAAGTACATTTAAATGAGACAAAAAATTTGTACCTTCATCCATATGTAGTGCATATAACTGTTTCTTTAGGTACAATTTATTTGTCAGCGTTTTGGACATGTATAGATTTTCTAACTTTGTCCAAATGCCACATGCACTCTCTTCATCGACGATGTTATTAACTACATCATCTGTTAAGTGCAATCTGATTGCACTAGCAGCCTTTTCATCCAATTCTTCCCAATCCTCAAGTTTCATGGATTCGGGCTTTTTGGATTTGCCGCCTAGTGCCTTATGCAAACCCTGTTGGATGAGCAAGTCTTTCATCCTTCTCTGCCACATTGAGAAACCGCTATCACCGTTGAATTTTGCTACCTCGTACTTTACTCCAGACATTTTTTTTATTGAGTATAGTACAATGAGCTGCAAAAAATATTTCTGTAAATGAGCAGAACCTGTGCTCTGATACCAATTGTTGGGAATAAATCCGTAACAGAAATAATATTTGCGGTAATAAAGGCAACAAATGCGGAACACAACAATGCGGTTAATCAACGAGAATAAAAGAGAAATAATGACACCAAGATTTTACGTGGAAACCCTCCTAAATAAGGGAAAAACCACGACCCGAGAGGAGCAACGAATATCACTATAGTAAGGATTTTACACTTGTATGTCTGAGTAAAACTCCAAAGACCACTACACATTCAAAAGAAATAACACTTTTTTGATTTTTCCACCTCACTACAATATCGCTCACACTCTCTATTTTTCCTCACAGATTATTTTCTTCTGTGATGCCTCACTCTTCTTTTCTCTCCTTTGTAATTCTTTTTGGTGTACTTAGAATGAAGAATTCTCCTACCTTTTATAGAGAACAAATACACTACCCTCCAAATGTGCTATAGAAGAAAAACATTTTTTTTCTTCTACATAGCTTACCTACTCTACCAAACTTTGAAATTGGCACAAAACAAGTTTTTCTTCTTTATAGATTACCAACTCTACCAAACTTTGAAATTGGCACAAAGTTATTCAAAGTTTGGTACATGGGGATGGACCTCACAATTTTTATAAGTAGACTTTACACAAGCACTTCATATTCACTTTTCATACCATATATATACTCAGTAAAGACATTTTTATCCATAGATATTTCATTCACACCTGTTATACTATATATATATATATATATATTTTGGGCCTAAAGTGTATATAGGGGTATATAGATCAAAGTTGAGCTATTTAAATTTGAAATGGCCACACCATGTCATTCCCCCCACAATTTATGTAACATTTTGTAGACAAAAGTGGATGTTTGAAATGTGACATTTTTGTCAAAAACTATCTCTCAAGGTGGCATGTCTTCAACTTTCCACTTTGTTTCCACTTCTTAAAACTGTTTGTGGAAATAATGGATGTTTGATGTGTAGTTTTGCTTGTTTGATTTTAGTCAAATCTTGTTCAAGAGAAGATGACAAATGAATTTCTAGGCCCAATGGGCCAGGGGCTGTATGAATCAAAGGCCCACTGTTCAATAGATTTTAAGCATAGAGGGACTAGATAGAGGGACTAGCTAGTGGTTAGTAAGTGGATGGATTTATATTATCCTCGGTTCGATTCGATTTTTCGATTTTCTGGCATATGCCCTAATATAAAGATTGTTTTAGACAACTATTAACTTTTGTATCGTTTGTGAGAATTAAGTTAGCAAGACATGAGTTATTCAATGTTCGGGGTGAGACATAACTTATTCAAAGTTACGTGCTTGATCTTATATTTGTGATTTAGATCGGGAACAAATTAAATATCAGACTTCAAAAGGGGGTGCAATTTTTGAGTATTTACATGTTGTCTTTCGTAGTAATGAAAAATAATGTTACTATTGGAAAGAGGAAGAATATCGAAGAAGATAAATTCAGAATTTGAAGTCGGTGAGTCGTTTAATGTGATAATGAATAAAAATTTAGTACTAGAAATGTACTGGTCCTAAAATTCTTTTGACTATACATATAGACACACATGTAAAGGTATTTGTCCTCACTCAATAGGTATACATATGGATGAATCAATGAAGGAGTTCTATCTCTTTATAAACTATATGCCCTACTTGTCCCTCATACCTTTTAATAAAGATTGACGTGATCGTTTGATTGAATATATAAGAATATTGTTAAATAAAATGTATTAGTAATGCTTGCCTTAGCAACTCATATATTAGCTATGTTTGTATTGATTATACATCGATTATTTTTATGCATTATGTATTAAAAATAGCATGTATTGCATAAAAAAAATTATCTATAAAGATGTCCTCCACTATTATGGTGAAAAAGAAATAAAAAATGATTTTGAGTGGTAATTGAGTTTTTTTAATCATACTAATGCATACATTAAAACCGTTGTATTGCCAACTGCTAAATATACCTAGAAAATTTATGATGGTTTTTAGCAATACACACCTTAACACACAATAGCGTGTTACCTATATATAGATTTTAGAAAAGAGTACGCCAAACAAGGTACTAGTAATACACAAAAAAGGCTAACACAAACATTATTTTTCCTAATACACTCTACTTAACGATCTCTAAAAATCTTCTTCCGACCTTTGAAGTCGTCTAGGACTACATTAAAAGTGATCTTTAACGGATATTAATTACGATAATCGCTTAATTGCCATTAAATATGTGTTTTAGCAGCGATTAACATTCTTTGTAAATTTCATAAAACCTATAACGAGATTGAATTCAATGATAATTAACTATTGCCGATAAAAATTTAAACACTCTTTGTTAATGTCTATATTTAATATTTTTACTGTAATGCTAATTCTTGAAGGGGTAAACTTGTTCCAAGAAAATAGTTTAAAATGATCTTCTTGTCTGGTTGGTTGCATGCAAAAATACTAGTATTTAGAAATATTTAAACAAGTATATTTTTATTAATTAAATAATCAAGAATTAAAGAAGTATTAAACCAATAGAAATTCATAGGTTAGGGGCTCAATGCAAATGAAACATTTGTCCCACTAGGCCTTAGGTAATTAATTAATTAAATTGAGTTAATTAAATTAAAGGGATACTGAAAACTAAATAAAATACTAGTCATGAGATCTTTTCAGAATCTTGATTTCGTCAGTGTAAATCTTATCTAATTATTATATTAATTATAGATATATATTGATAGTGATATAATTAGTTTCATTTGTGCACTAAGTAAATTATTAAAATACGTAATCCAACCCTAATGATGTACTCTATAAGCTTATTATTCCAAAATTAAAATTATTTGGCATAATTTTATACTTTAGAACTTGTAATATATCTGTAGGGCTTCATAAAATCTTTACTAGAAATTAGTTTAGAACAAGTTAATGTTTTAAGGAAAAAAAGATAACGATAGTCGTATATTTTCTGACTTCAAACAATCATATATCTCTGATATATGATGCATTTAGCTACAAATTAAGCTGTATATTAATATTAAAGCTTCTGGATTTTAATTTTTCTAGTTGATCATAATCGATATGAAAAAATAAAATGAAATAAAAAATAGTAACTTGATTAGTGTTGGACAATTGCAAACATATTAACCAATTATCAATGTTTTACTTTACTAGATGTGTGGCATGTTGATTAGATCAATGTGTCCCATTGATCAAAAAATAAAGTTCCATGTGGGCTTAAATACAACCAAGAATCAATTGGTGAGCATATATACTAGACCAAGGGGGAAGAAAAATATTAAAGAAAATAATAATTAAAACTATCTTTTCATGTGATACCATTGATAAATAATATAAAATTTACTTGTAGTCATTTTCCAACCTTTATGATTGATGAAATAATCACCTATCTACGGAGCTGTAAAGATATGATACCTGAGTCTAACTTAAACTCAAAATTTAGATTATAAGAGAAGACTAATTTCTCACTCTTTTACGGATATTGGACTTCTTAGTATCTGTACTTTCAAATCTAACTATTTCATGATGCTCGATCTTTAATATTTATGCCCTTGTAACAAACAATTTTTATAGGGTGTGAATTTATATGATAATATCAAAATATTAAACAATTTATGCTAGGGCATGATTTCATTTTTTAAAGAATTTATGTCCCCCACTAGGCATAAGACGAATTGCTAAAGGGCAACTCATTTGAAGGAAATCTTTTTAAAATTAAAAAACAACCAATACTAAGGATAAAACGTGTAATTTTATGTTAAATATGTATATATATATACCTTTGTATCAAATAGAAATTTCTAGTTCACTATGTGACTTTTGACCTAAAAGTGTTTAGTTCATTCCACAATATTTTTGAACTTTCTAATCAAGTTGGAATAAAGCTCAACCTAATAATTCAAAATATTATACTAATTGTTTCTAAAAGAATTATTAAAACTTGCATTATGGAAAGGTGGAGCCAAAATTGAGACAATGGTCACATGAAATATTGTTGAAAAAAGAAAAAAAGATCTTAAGTAGGGACATTATGATATCTCCATTAGATATTGAAACTTATGCTAGTTTGGCATATAATTGTTAGTTAGTGTACTTCTTAGTTGGAAAGCATCCAATTGCATTTAACCTTGAGTGGGTCAACTCAGTACAACAAAAATAACTTTTAGCGATATTAAATATTGACATTAATAAATAGTGTAAAAGTCTTTACCGGCGTTAGTTAAGTATAATTAGAACCAACGTCGCTAAAGGCTTTACAGACATATATAAAGAGTGACAATTGCCGCTAAAATTACATATTTAGCAACAATTAAAAATTAAATACCGCTAAAGATCATTTTTGTTGATGCGAGTCTACTAGAGAAATATTTCTAGTATGTGGATTTTATTGGTCTAAAACATTATAGTCTATATTATTTTATAAAATAATTATGTGACATGGTAAATTATGGCCTTATATTTAATAAAAATAGTGGTAATTTTAAATACTTCCACTATATAATGATAGTTTGAGATTTTATAATAGATATGTACAAAATATATTTTTAAGTGTGTAGATATATTGTATTTCATAATTAGATTCTTTTTTTGATAAATCTAAATATACATAAGGCTATATAAGTTTTATCTATTATTTTAATACCTTTTTAGTTTTCTTTTGAATGTGGCAGGCTTAGTAAAAGAGTGTGTTCTTTAACAAAATATTATTTTTATTTTCAAAATTCGGGGGTAAAGGAAGGGAATTATGGAGAGTTGAACCCTTGTCAATAAGGTTCAACTAACTAAGCTAATAAATATTTTATTAATTATAGGTTTATATATATTATAAATTTTTTAACTTGATAAAGAGTGTCTCAGATGGAATTTAACTTATATATATATATATATATATATATATATATATATATTAAATGATAGTGAGAGAGACATTACAAAATAGTGGTTGAAAAAGTTATTTTGATAGAGAAGTGTGATAAATCATATTCAATATTTTAAAGGGAAAATGCACAAGTACATCCTCAACCTATGTCTGAAATCTAAATCTCAGAGACACACTTAGGGCCCGTTTGGATGGGCTTAAGAAAAGCAGCTTTAAAAAAGTATTTTTGAAAGTGCTGAAACTTATTTTTAAAATAAGCAGTTATGCGTTTGGATAAAAGTGTTGAAGTTGTTATGTCAAACGTGAAAAGGGAAAAATAGAAGAAAGAGATGTTAGGGTTATATGGGTAATTTGAAGATTGTATAAAAATATTAAGGGAAAAAATATAAAAATGTGGTCAACTTAAAACAGCTTATAAGCTAAAAAAAAAAAGCACCCTACCCCAGCTTTTAACTTTTGGCTTAAAATAAGTTTTTTTTTAACTTAAAATAAGCTATTTTGAGTATTGCCAAACAGTTAAATAAGTCAAAAACCAGCTTTTAAGTCAGTTTGACCAGCTTTTAAGCTGAGCCAAACAGGCTCTTATACTATACTAAGGTCCTATTATCTTCCTGAACATATTTTATAAGTAATTTTCTACCCCTTTTCAGCCTACGTGGCACTAATTTGAAAAAAAGTCAACCAGCATTGGGCCCATAAGATAGTGCCACGTAGGTCAAAAAAGGGTAGAAAATTATTAATAAAATAAGTTCAGGGGGTAATAAGACCTTAATATAGTATAAGTGTGTCTATGAAATTTTGGACATAGATTGAGGGGGTACTTGTGCATTATCTCTATTTTAAATAGTCTAATGAATCTAAAATTAAGAAAATTAAATTAAAGTCATGTATAAATGGATCGGTTATCTTATACTTTAGCACAATTCAAAACAAAAAAGAGTGTAATTTAACATGATATTTGATATGATAAATATTAATTACTGTTTTCCCAATGACATATATATATATATATATATATATATATATATATATATATATATATATATATATATATATATATTTGCTTTAAAGTTACGTGATCAAGTTCATGCATTTTTTTTTTAAAAACTTCAAGTATAAATATCTAAGTTACAATCGTATACATGTAAACTTAAAAATAGCACAAATCGACGGAAGCTACAAACTTGATTGAATTGAACCTTGATATCACTATCATATTTCCAAATTTAATGAAACCCTAAAATGCTTATTTCGTAATCGTTCAAAATTCAACTGAAATCAAAAGAGTTAATAGATTCGTTTCACTCAGAATAGGAATAGACTAGGGTTTAGATATTTCTAAGTCATGTGGCATTGGCCATTGAATTTTTTTTTGTTGTTTTTGGAGAATATTTAAGAACATTTGTTGTGTACAAATAGCATAATTATCACGAGGAGATGTCACACAAGTTTGTGGTCCATGTTGTTGTCTGGTCTGCTTAATGGCATTTAATGTGATATGTTGTATTTGGGCTATACAAATACCTAATGTTCATGTCATTTCACTAAAATAAGTTGGAGCTGAGACACCACCAAACACCCTCCTCCACTCATGAGCTTGATAATGAAATTTAATAAAAAAAAAATTATTTGAAATTGACTATTTGGTTGGTTTGAAATCAACTTGTAAAATGCTTCGTCTAGAGAGTAATAGTTTGTGTTTGACTAATTATTAGTTAAGTGCTTGTATCTGACTAATATTTTTAAAAAGTATTTTTGTTTGGTTTGAAATCAATTTGTAAAATGCTTCATTTCGAGAGTAATAGTTCATATTAAACTAATTATTTGATAAGTGCTTTTACCTGATTAACATTCTTAAAAAGTATTTGGAGAATATAAAATTTAATATCGATAATCACATAAAAAATAAAAGCAAAACACCTTTTTTTTTTGGTGAATTTTTTTTTGCTTTAGCTTGGGTATAGAAACATCTTCTACTACTATTGTTTTTAATTTACTTGTCAAATATCAAAATATAAGTAAAAGTTATTTGTTTATTCTAAAAAAAATAACACACTCTAAGTTCCTTTGTTTTCTACTCTCTCCGATTTAATTTGTTTATCTTATTTTTTTAGTGTATTAAAAAGATGAATATCACTCTTTTCTTTTTTGACAATTCTTTATTTTCAACTTTCTATATAACACATTTAAGACCATAAAGTTTAACGTATATTAATACATTCTGCATATCTTTAATTGAAATCACAAGATTTAAAAGTGATTTTTAAATTATTATTTTTTATATTAAATCAAAATAGCACAAATATATTTAAAAAAGGAAGTACTTATTTTCCTACTAGATTACATTAAAAAATGATCATAAACGGCAATTAAGAATATGTATATTTAACGGCAATTGACACTCTTTGTATATGTTTCTAAAGTCTTTAGCGACGTTGATTCTAATAAAATTAACTAATATCAGTAAAAAATTTAACATTTTTTATTAATATCTATATTTATTATCGCTAACAGTTATTTTTGTTATAGTACTTACTATTCCCTCTGATGACTTCCAAAACATAAAAAATATGAGGAAACAAAAGAAAAGATACAAGAAAACCCAAAATTATGTAAATAACTAAAGGACAATGTAGATAGGAATGGGTATGTTGGTTTCCATTTCCATGCAAGAGGGAGAAGAAAAAGGCTGAAGATGTTTGCTGTAAAATTTTAATATTTTGTTATAACGTATTGTATTATGTTGTATTGTATATTTTTTTTTAAATATAATATTCAAACATATTATGTTATACAAAGAATGCTAGAGATCTAATAATTTAAATAATAATCATACGAGAGAAATAAGATATGAAACAAAACTATATAAAAAGATAAATTAAGAGTTAAAAAGGTAAAAAATATATTTAAACTATTTTACTGTATAGTGTTTCATACATGATTATTTAGAGTGTGAATTTTCTACGTTAACTAACACCCAATGGTGAATGAAACAACCTAGATGTTGACTGAATCAAATATTTGTCTAGAAGTGCTTTAAGCGTGTTTGTCCATAATATCTTCGTCCATCTTACTATTAGACGATCGTTCAAATAGAAAACTTACCATTTGAATAATTTAAATAAAAAAATAAAAAAATAAAGTTAATCACATGTGTTTTGACCATTTTAACTCTAAAATAAAAATAAAATAGGATCTATCGTATAACAACAAAAGCAAAAAGAGAAAAAAAAATCACATTGTGTCTAGTGTTACATAAATTAGATTTTTTTCATCATTATATAACACTATATTTAATTATTTGACACAATATATTTTGATAACAAATGATATGATGCAGAGATTGGTCATTCCTTATTTAGAGATTTTAGTTTCAAACTTTAAATATAAACATAAAATATTTATTATATTACCTTCAAATACATCCTACTCAGTGTGAATTCGAATTTGTCAAAGTTTCAATTCTATTACCAAATAACAAATGAGAAACAAAAAGAAATATACAATACAACATAATACACATGTTTAAAAAAAGAACGAGCTAAACTTGACACATAATTTAAGAAAATAAAAAAAAAATACAATCTTGTAAATCTAAATTAAACTTATGTCAAATATACCAAAACATCTTTTAATCTTATAGCTTTTACTATGTCATATAAAGAGTCATTTGTTAAACGGTTTTAAAAGAAGAATTGGTCAATCTTTTTGAAACGAAGATAGCAAGTAACAATCCTCGAAACAATAAGTTAAAAAAAGAAAAGAAATAGAGAAAACAAGAATCTTGAATTTTAATTTTTACTAAATTTTCAACTAGGTGTATGAAGAGGATCCAATATCCTTGTCATTGGTGGGGACTAACACACATACAACTTCTCTTTTAAACTCAATAGTAGTACTAATTTGTTTTTTCCTATGTCTCTTTATTCCTCTCTTTGTCAATGTTTTAATGCTTTGCCTTTTTTCATCTAAACAAAAAGCCCCAAAAATAACAACTACAAAAAAAAAATTAAAAAATACAACTTTTAAACAAGTGTGCTACTTTTTTTTTTCCCCTTTACTCTCTCTCTCCAATGATCTTATCTTCATTTATTTCATGTTATAACTTATTTTTCTCTAAATTTTCTTTCATCTTTCTTCAACATTTTTAGTAAAAACTAAAAATACTCACAAAACAGAAAACAGTTTCTGTCATGTCACTTCTTATTCTCTGCTACAACTTTCTTGAAATTAAAAAAAAGGTACTCTATGCTTTTTTGCCCCTTTTTTCTCTGTTTTTATAATATCTTGAGCTTTTCTTGAATTTTTTTGGGTTGTTAGTATTTTTTTTTTGTGATTGTTTTTGTTATAATTATTGTTATGGTAATTACTAATAAATGCTACTTCTACTTGTATTAGTTGTTGTTACTATGATTATGATTCTTGAATTCTTTTCTTGATCTACTATGAGTAGCTTGAATTTTGGTCTAGTTGGTGTATTTTAGGTTTTAGTGGACTATGGTGTTTTGCAATTTTTATGTTGTAATTTAGATATATTATGTTACTTTTAATTTTTTTATTATTATTAATCTATCAAGGGTAGGGGAAGGGGAAATTTATAAGGTGGTAATCGAATCTTGTGTAATAAGGTGAATGTTACTTTTAAGTTTGAAATTGTCTTATGGACAAAATTTCACTATAGGTGAAAATTAAGAAACTTGATTTTGTGTCTTTTTTGGTACTGTTTTATGACCTATTTGAGGTGTAAATATAAATAGGGATAGATTACACTAAAGGGAAGAGTGGCAAACTTGGTTTGAAGTTGAGGAACTGAACTAATTTATCGAAGTTTTCGTCTGTGAAAATTTGTGAAAGATGTTGAATTGTTGTTGAAATTTTGTAGTTTAAAGCATAGTAGGCTTGATGAGCTCATGATTACATGGCAACTAAGTGTATTTTTCTACTGAGTTTTTGGTTTGATGATGAGTTATGTTAGGTGTTAAGATACCTCTAGTGAAATTGTGTGCCGAGTCGAACCAAGATTTGAACTTTATGAGTTCTAATTGAATTCTAAGAAAGCAGCATCAGGTGTGTGTTAGTAACTGAGTTTTTTTTTTTTACATGTTTAGTGAATTTCTTAATACAAATACAGAGTTCGAACTAAAGTTACTAGGTTCCGCAGAACCATAGTTTGGCTTCTAGCTCCGTCCGTGATTGTGTTCATTTGCTTCCTTGATGTTTTCCAGTTTCTCAAATTTTTTCTGATGTTGCCTTTTGTTGCCCAGGTTCTTCCAAAAAGTTGAATTTTGCTAGAGTTCAATAAGTTTTGGAGTTCTTCTAATTATTTTCTTAGTGCAATAAAACTGTAACTCCGTAGGTATTGTATTTCTCATTTCAACCTTTAAAGTTTAGCACTATGTTGTTGAACTAAGCTTATTCCTACACGATTAAACTGACCTTTGAGTCATTACTGCGATAACAACCAGTTGTAATTAAGGTTCAACATGAGCTTGAGCTTGGTGTTTTAAGGTTGTAAGCAGGTAGATCTTTTCCCATATGTGAACAAATGATGTACTTTTATTTGATGCACCTGTACTGATTAGAGAATGTAGAATTTCTACTCGTTCATGTGGTATCGATTTTACTGTTCTAGGAATTTCAAAGCTGTTTCCATAGAGGTATACTGAACTTGTCCTGTACGATATTTCTCAGACGATGTCCCTTGGTTATAATCTCTTTCTCCGTAATTGTATTAACCATTGGAGTTACTTGTACCTACAGAGCGGAAAGCAAATCAAAACCGATACTTTGATGTTATTCATTTTGGTTTCTGTGTGACTTGGTTTACAATTCGAGGGAAATGATTAATGTATAGCTAAATAAATTGTTATTCATCATTGGTATGATTATTTCTCTTGTTCGAAAAATCATGTTCTTTGTTGTACATATGCAGGTGAATCAACTAACGACGACCATCCATTGATTTAACACTACCTGTTATTTTACCAAAGTCTAAATCCGTTCCCGACTTATCTCCGAGCAACATGAAGCCTCCAAATTTCAATCTTGAATCAGAAGACGAGTCCGAGGTCAGCAACTGCCAAGTGGGTTCAAACATATCTGTCCAAGAAATTCGCCCTGGTCCTTCCCTTAATCTTCAGCAGGAATCAGTTCCTGTTACTCTTGACTTGACTCTTGGCTTCAGCAGCAGTGACTCCGAGTTGAAAGCCAATGCTGAGGCGAGTGACGAAGTAGTACCCCATCCTCCAACGGCAGCACTATCCCGAGTTTTCTCGTGCAATTTCTGCAGGCGCAAGTTTTACAGCTCCCAGGCATTGGGCGGACACCAGAACGCACATAAGAGGGAGAGGACTTTAGCTAAGAGAGCAATGCGGATGGGAATGTTATCGGACAGGTACGCTAGCTTAGCATCATTGCCCCTTCACGGGGCTGCATTTCGATCTCTTGGCGTTGAAGCTCATGGTTCCACACACCAACGCATCTCGCACCAAGAAACACCTATTCATGCAGTTAGAAGCGGGGCTAGATTTGAACAAGGCTATTTCGGGATGCCAGTATTCGTGGAGGATGATGAAGTGGAAGTGTTCTGGCCCGGTAGCTTCAGGCAAATAGACGGAATTGGTGGCAATATGGGGTATAATTCAGGGCAAAGTTCAAGCATAAATTTTGTAGCTGTAGCTCCTCAAACTAGGACAGATCCAACATTGCCTGATCTTAATTTGAAACTCTGATTTTTTTGGTATTCTATTCTACTTTTTGTATCAGAATTTTCACAATTGTGGTATTACATATTTACATTAGTGCTCTATTTGTACAGGAGATGAATATTTGAGACTGTCTTGAGCTTTCAATTTTGAATCTTTTCATTCCCAAATTTGTTTAGTTGACCATCTTGTTGTACAATTATAGTATGATATTTTTTAGTTTATGCAAACCTTTAACCCTGTTTATCCTTATTCGTTAGATTCACTTAAGAAAGTCTCACATTGGGAGTAAAACATACATAGGCGATTCTAAATCTGGTAGGGCTCGACCGCGAGACCTCTGATTAAGGATCAGAGAGTACTGCCTCTCCACCACAATGCTTGTTGGCACAGTAGTAATCATATTAACTGTCCATATCAATAGTGATAGTTAGTTGCCTTTTTCATGACAAATGGGACCTATATTGATTCACAATTGGCATTGAAACCTTCCAATTAAAAAAAAAGAAGAGTAGAATCTTATATGAGAGATTACAGACGAAATAATATTCATGACTAACAAAAAAACAGGAAAGATAACACAAGACACATTAGATCAAAATATGTCCCGAACCAGCAATGAGAAAAACCAGTAACAAGTTTGTTTATTGGAAGCAGTAATCAGATGGAGGCGTTGCGTTGTTTCGTTCTTCATTGTTGTGATTTGTCCATGAGAAATCCAACTTCATCAATCACTGCGATTCATAACCACGAGAATCAGTGCAATCACTCCACCAACTATGTATAAGTATTACATATCAATCAAATCTGATGTGTGGACATCAAGTCTGTCCTCTCCTCTGAAATCTGCTACATTTTTCTTAATCTCAATGGCTGAATCTCCAAGCTCACGCCCAACATAACTTAAATCAATGGACTTTAAAGTGTCTATATCTATAAATGCACAAGGGATCTCCCCAAGTTCTAAACAATATGTTAGTATTAATTTCTCAAGCTTGGGAAAAGTTTCCCTCTCAACTTGCCATTCTGATAATTGGACCTCTCGCAAAATCAAAGTCTTAAGACTTTGATAGATGTCCTCACTTGCGTCCCATTTGTCATCCAAAAGATCACAGCTGGAGAACTCCATAATCTCAAGCTCAGGCAATGCTGCGATTGCTGACAACAAATCAGGTCTCAGGAGAAAACCAGACAACCGTAACTCTTTCAAGCTTGTGGGGAAGTGATATCCATTGGGTTGTCGGATTAACGAGGGATATTTATTGCGCTTGTATCTTGCTATGAATGATTCGAGTTTATTAAGTACATCAAGCTTGGGAAACCAATAGTCGTGTGTAGGAGGATACTGCGATTCCATGATGATGCAATCAAGGTGCTGAAGAATTGGGAACTTCTTCAGAGCATCATCACTCATGCCTTCAGAATATGAGATAACAACTCCGGATAGAGTTTTCAAGTTTGAAGAATTCCCAGCTTCCAATATTCTACTTTGGATATCCTCTTTCTCTTCAAAGAAAGAACTCATGTCAATTTTCACATGTTTCAGCTTTGACAGTTGCAATATTCTAGGCAATAATACCATGGTGGAATAATATGTATCGATCAACAGAGTTTCCAGATTCTGGAGGTTCAACCACGACACTGGGATAGCTTTTACACCAGAAGCCTGAATCCTTAAGAACCTCAAATGAAATAAGGACCCTATTTCTTCAATTAAAGAATCTTTCAGAAAAATGTTATCCAGTTGCAGCACTCTAACAAGTCCAAAGGGTCTTGTGTGACAGATATATCTGAAGTGCTCAAGTGGCCCACTCACTTTTAAAGATATGAGATGCTTACTAACAGCTAAGCACTTATTAGAATTGAATAAAACACATTTTTTGTGGAATAGGCCGATGTTAGTATGAATGGTTAGACGATGGTGTAGGAAATCTGAAGCATGAAATGTATCACTTGAATTGATTAACTTGAGAAACTTCTCCTTTTTGGCTTTTTCTGAACAAAAATCATGCACAACATCATGCACATAGCAAACCTTGATCATTAAAAGCGTCCACCAAATACTCTTGGAGGGTATATGATCCACCATTATCAGGCTACTGGAAATTAGAGCATCCAAGTAACTTTGAGTTACTTCCTCTAAACTATCATGATCCACAAACCCTTCGGCCATCCACAACTGCATCAATGTAGAGACTGGAGTTCGTTGGCTCTTTTGAGTTGTTGCAAAGTAAAGCAGCAACGGCTTCAGGTGGCATGGTAAATGGTCATAACTTAATTGCATAACCAAATTGATGTTGGTAGAAATAAAGGAATCCAGATTATGCAGTATCTTAAGCCAAAAATCCTTTTCCTTTTTCTTCCCTCTAACAATTACTCCAGCAATTAAAACAATAGCCAAGGGAAGACCCTTACATTTCTCAACTATTTGGTGTCCAACTTTTGACAGTTCAGCAGGGCAGCTTCCTTCATCTCCAAATACCCTTTTTTCGAATAAATCCCAACTTTCTTCAGATGTTAAAAGTTCAAGGTGGAGAGGATCACTACGGCATTTAACTTTCAAACCTACCTCACTACTTCGGCTAGTTAAAATAACTCTATTTCCTCTCTTAACCTTAGGAAAACAGGCTATTAACATCTCCCCTGTTGCAATATCCCACACATCATCCAAGACGATGAGGTACCTTTTATCGAGTAGTGCTCTTCGTAGCTTTTCAGCCAGGTCATTCTCACTTTCTTCTTCTTCAGAGGCAGTAACTTGCTGAAGAATCTCCTGCAACACCTTTGACTTGTTATACTTTTGGGAAACAGTGCACCAAGCACGGGCATGGAAATGACTAGCAACTAATGTATTTTTATACACTTTGTTGGCCAGAGTAGTTTTACCGAGTCCTGGCATTCCGACAATGGAAATGACATCAAGCTCAGATTCATGTTCATCAAGGAGCTGGTCAATGATCTGGGATTCTTCTTTCTCATGACCTACTGTAACCTCAACAAAAGGTGATGAAGTTGACTGAGTTGGCTCGAAGGAAGACTTTGCATCAAGGGGGCCATCCCCATTCTTATCCTCCAGCTGAAACCTGGTGACTTGTTTCACGATAAGTTTGATCTTATCAGTGACACTCGGAAGTGAGAAGAGGAGATGCGAGAGAGCTTTATCTCTGACAAGAATGGAATTGATGACATGTTCTGCCTCATATGCCACATCCAAAGCACGCACCCAACAATCTTTAACTACTCCACTAGTACTCTCATCCAACGTTTTCCTGACTTTCCTGAAAGATGATATTAGGAATTCAAGGCTTTCTTTCACCATCCCAATTTCCCTTTTTATGAGAAAAACTGAATAAGCATTGGAAATGAGTAAATCATTTAAATGTCTGAGTAGAAGATTCATGAAGAGGAAACCATCATCCATAGAAAAACGAAGTTGAGATGACTCAGGAGCTTTTAAAAAAATCTGTCTGATATCTCCCTTCATTTGTTCAATTTCTTGCAAAAAGTCTGGAGCTGAAAAGTCCGCTTCATTGATATTATCCTCAGAGATCTCCTCCAACAGCTTGCTCACCAGAAAAGATATTTTTCTGGTAAGCATTCTAGCATGTGCCAACATATCGTTCAATTTTTCACGATGGATAAACCGCTTTGGCATATCAGTGAGAAAGATCAATAGGAACTCCATCATGACACAAGTGCTTCGAGTTGGAGCATAATTGACGGCTACTACACCGGCCATGCGTCCTTGGAGATGAATGAGATAATTTTGAAGAATCCTTGGAGATGTTTTTAGGATTTGCTTAACAAATCCTTCTAGTTCTTTTGACCTTGATTCTTTGATGAGCTTACAAGTAGAAATGTATAGAACCTCCAACCCAAGAGGGATTATGTCGATGAGTAATGAAGTGATCTTGGAAGAGCATCCAGAGACATCATGATCTCCAGTCCAAAGATCAAAACAGAATTGTGTTACTCTATGAGTAGTAAATTGGAAGCGAGGATATAGATATTCAGTACTTGTTTTGTTGGCCGCGAGGATAGGATAGAAATCTATCAGATGTCTGCATACTTGCCGAAGAATCTTGTATTCAGTCATCTGGGGGCGAAGCAAATAAGAACGGCACTTTGGTAGATCATGGAGGTGTCTGATGAGGTATTCAAACAATTTTATCTCTGTCGTCGTGGCTACATAATCATTCTTCAAACTCAAATAATTTCTTACCACTTTCTGCAGCAGAGGGGCAAAACATTCCATGGGGTATGTCTCTAGGATTAATATATCTTTACGTAAAAGGACCGGAGTAAGTACATTGAATTTGTTTATATGAGTATGCATCCTGTGATAAAAGCCATCCAAATTCGTCGAATTCCCAAACAAGACAAATGTTCTAAGTAATCTCAGTTCCATTTTTACATTTTCCAAGGCATCCAATTGTGAAGCAGTGAATTTATTCTTTTTTTGCTTCAAGCCATTCAAGAAATCATCAATAAGATTCGTGATTCTTGTTTTTTGTTCCTCAAATAGTAGCTGTTAAATCAAAAACATATTCATCAGCAAAATTCAGTTGAAAATTTTGGCTCTTAATACTTGAAACTACAGTATTGGTAGACAATAGACATACCAATGATTTTTCTCCTTTTTCCATCGAACCAGCCTTCAATATCTACAAAATTTGATTTTTCAAACTAATCACATGCACATTTAATAAGGATAAAAGAATTAGAAACACAAGTAAAAGTAACAGCAAGAAGAAAGAGTTAAAAGAATGTCAGCTGTTAAATTTATAGGTTTTAAATTCTAAATTTAGCTCAAATATGTTATCGAACTTTGTAGAAAAAGAAAAGGTTCATTTATGTGATTAGTTAAAACTTTGGCTCATCTATGTCATTAAAAAACACATTCATGCCATTCTTCACGAAATCACCTCAAATTTCCGACTTCTTCCATTCTTCACGAAATCACCTCAAATTTCCGCCACTAATTAATTTTTCTTTTAATAAGCAAAAATTCTAAAATATATAATCTGTAAATCAATCACATTTAAGAAAGAGTATATTGACTAAAAACAAGAGTGAATACTACAAATTATGACAATCATCTAACATTTTATAATTATCTAAGTCAAAAATACAAATTCGTTTTCTAGTTCTTGTAATGTATGTTTCATTCAAATCAAGTGAATCACAAAAATACATGTAAAATGAAAACTAGAAAAACATTATATTATACCTTTTTCTTTACTCTCAAATGGTAGTTTGCCTTGTTGCAGATTTACAAGAAGCAAACGTTGAAGTTAGATCTGCAAATGTTGAACTGTCAATTAGTAGTATCAAAGTCTAGAGATCTGAAATAGATTAGTTTAAGTTCACTGCTAAACTCCTTCTATTTTTAATTGTCAGGTAACGCTTTTCGAAAGTTAATTTGATTATTTTCAAAGTTAAATTCGATTATATTAATTCGATATTTTAAGTATTCTGACATGTGCCAACATATCGTTCAATTTTTCACGATGGATCAATAGGAACTCCATCATGACAGTAATGCTTTGAGTTGGAGCGTATTTGACAGCTACCATGCTTCGTTGACTTTCATTTTTCCATTTAATCTCTAACCTCGAGCCAGCCTTCAATTTCTAGAGATTTGATATTTCAACTAATCACATGCACATTTAATAAGGGTAAAAATTAGAAACACAAGGTAAAAGAACAGCAACAAGCAATAATTGTGAATGTAAACTATTAAATTTATAGGTTTTGAATTATTAAAAATATATGTAGTAAATAACAATTCTGAATAAATACATGATATTTCTATAGAGAAAATGTTCTCTAATATTTTTGACCAATCAAAATGAGAAAATTGAAAAATTGTATAGAGAGGGAAGAGAAGAGGGTTGGCTACTAATCTTATATTGATGCTTGATTATCGACAAAAAGGAATTATTCGAATAATAAACATCTATGCCTTCAACCTTAAGACGGTAAGCAAAAAATGGTAGAAGCTCCAACAAATTATTCTATATATCCAACATTTACATTCTATCATTGTCAAGTCGAAAATATAAACATTTTTCTAGTTCTTATGTATATATGTAACTAGTTTTTGAAACGTGCGTTGCACGTTTATTCTTTATTGTTATCCAAATTCGTATAGGCCTAATCTAACGTTGATAATTATCAATTATATTATTCTTTTGTATATGTTGTTTTATGCAAAAATAACAATGTCAATCAATTATTTTCATTTAATTTGGTTATTTGTTTGCAAAATAAAAAAATGTTGAAAAATATAAACTAATTAAGATAATATAGTATGTATTGTATTGATGAACTCTTGCTCTAAATTTAAGAATGGACACAAACATATCGAACAAAATTATAAAAGACATAATGAATAAATATATATTTACCATGTTAATGAGGGAAAAAATGACCAATAAATTGATTTTACATAAATTTATAGGAATTATAAGATGATGAAATACAAAGGTGAAGTGAACTTATATTTTTTGTTCACTTTATACCAGAGATCATCACCAAAAAATCTATTAAAAGACAAAAATAATTGCAACCAAAAAAAATATAATAAAATATAAAATCAGCAAATAAAGTGCAAATATTGCACACACAAAAAGAAGGATCATTTGAGCAAGATAACTAAGGAATATTAGTAAAAAAAAATACACAAATAATGATACCACCGACTTTAAAAGAAGTTCCATCATATAAATTAAAAAATTATTAAAAATATTTATACATAAATATTGTTTTTGGCTATTCTTTATATTAAAGTAAAGACATTATCGAAATCGAAAGAAGGGCAATAATATGTTTTGCCTCCAACATTTCCACGATGAATCAATATAACTCTTAAAACCAAAACTCAATACTGTTTTGTATTGAATCCCAAAAGTAGAAAATGGGTATGAATGCATGACTATGAAAAGTTTGTAAAAGTTAAGAATATAGAACTAATAAGATGATTTTTACTTTGTTTGATAGACCATTTGACTATGTGATAGAATAATATGATTTTTTTTCTTCAAATTTATAGAATCCTTTAAAGAATATGAAAAGGTCATGATTCCATGGAAGATGAGAGGAATTAAACATTTTAATTAAAGTAATAACTAAGAAATTAAAACTTTTAATAAATGTGGAAATATGTAACAACTTTCTACATTCAGATTCAATGTATTTCGTTTAAAAGTCTATTAATATAACTTTAAAAGTTAACTAAAAACATATTTTTATTTCCAACTTTTGATGAGTATGATAAATTAATTAAATAGATTATTATTAAATAAAATTATCTTTTTAAACTTATATCTAATTTGTAATATAAAAATATTTAATAGAAAAATCACTAAGATAAATGCAGTCATTGTGAATAGAGTAATTCTTTGATAATGTGGTATTAATTGATATTCTCAAAGAAATTATGATGGGAAAATTTTCTATTATGGGGAAAAATGTATACAAAAATGAATCTTTTTGTCTTTGCGACTATACAAATTCTAATTGAATACTAAAGGGTGATGAAATTGCAATATTTCTTAAATAGATTATTAAGGACCTTTTAAATTAATTGAATTAGATATGAACAATAACTGAGGAAATATTATGAAAAGGAAAAAAGAAAAAGAAAATGTAACTATTTAATAGTTAATTAATTAGATATATAATATTTTAATTTAGTATAGGGACAAAATAGTAATTCAACTTTAAGTTTTGAGCTTCATGCTTATAATAATACTAGTCTTCAAAACGTGCGTTGCACGTTTATTTTAAACTAATTAATATAAATTTTGTACTATAATCAATAATTTGTAAATGGTACATATATTGTTGGATTTGCTACATATCATAACTTAAAAAATAAAATATACATAAAAAATTAAATACACATGTAATTCATAAGCTAATGTTAGTAAATCTTTCAAATCGATTCATATATTGAATTGCAAATGAGTATTTAAAAGTAAGAAAAGAGGGGGATAAGAACTACCTGAAATAGATACTAATTTATGAGATAATGAAGTAATTATAAATGCATGCATGGTCAGTCAACATATCTGTCAAATATTTCAAACATATAATAAAATATCTAATATATCATTGAGACAATTTTAAATTTGATTTGGAAATAAGAAATATAGTATTGTACATGTTCTACGCCAATAATTATATAAAGTCTAA
The DNA here is from genome assembly GCA_032847665.1 of Solanum chilense. NCBI lineage: Eukaryota > Viridiplantae > Streptophyta > Magnoliopsida > Solanales > Solanaceae > Solanum > Solanum chilense. The sequence goes on from CM064966.1 coordinate 1,639,974, forward strand.
ATAAGTAACATCTACTTAATTATTTAAACATAAACTTCTTTATATAAATAGAGAACATATTTAACTTAAAATGAATAAGAAGAGAAACATTATAAAAGAACATTTAAAACTAATATGAAAATAACCTCAAATGGTAATAGCTATAATCATTTTACATAAAATAGTACAAACATTCATTATTTTGTGATAATTCATATAACGTGATAAAAAAATTATTTTCTTTTAAACATTCTTTACAATTAATCAATCAATTAATCATAATGTCTTCGATCCGAATACAACAATAATGTTATTGTCCTTAACAATTCTATAAAGATTGATGACAACTTTTCTTCAGCAATCTATGACTATAATCAGAAAGGAAATTAAAAAAGAAGAAAGAAATGATATACCAAAAATGAGAAAATGGATTTTAATTTATAAGAGAGAATTGACATATTAACATACTTTAGTAAGAAGATCAGATGAGATTTGTAAGGTAATTTTCATTTCTAGGTGACTTTAAATAGGAAAATTTTAGGTGAGGGGAGATGAAAGGAAAAAAATAAAAGATACATATCAGTTTCCTAATTAATTTTGTAACCTTTAGTCTTCACCTTTAATTCATTGAACAATATCATTAGGAGTGTTTTTGTCTTCTTGATAATAATTATTTCTAACAATTTAATATTAATTAACCATCAACATAAATAAATTGTAACCGAAATCATTTGATAAATTTGATATTGCTTAATGTGTAATCCTCCCTTATAGTAATTAAAATTTACTATTTAATATTAAGTTAACAATTTATTAGACGATTAATATTTATATATGATATAGGGACAAAATATAATCTAATTTTTGCCTAATATTCCTTTCACTTTTAGTATATTATTATTATTATTATTATTATTATTATTATTATTATTATTATTGATTATATGATATGATGGAGATTAAATTAAATATACATATAGATAATAGATGACAAATATTATTTAAATTAGATATTTTAATTAGAAATTAATCTAAGGAAGTACAAAAGTTATTAATATTTTTATTAAAATGAGACAATGTAATATTAAATTAACTAATTAAGTGTTAAATAATTAATCAAATTTCAATTTAGTACAAGGCCAAAATGATAATTCAACTTTTCACTTTAGAGTTTTCCACTTATAATAATACGAATCCTGGAAACGTGTCTTGCATGTTTTACCTCTGTTACTGTTATAATTTTATATAGGACTAACTCTTGTTGATAAAAATTGTTCAACATTGTCTGAAGTACTGTTGTTTATGTTTTTGTGCATATAAAATAAACTCTTTTTAGTGTTTACTTTCTGCCTAATCAGTAAAAGAGTTTACTGCCTAGAACTTAAATATCAACAAATTTTTTTATGGAGGGGGTATAATGAACAACTTCTAAGGCTAGAACAATATTTTTACTAATTAGAATTATCACTCAAAAATTATAACCCCTAAGGCCCCAAGGCTGAAGTTTCTTCGGACATAAACACTCCAACAATTATTAAAATAAAAAAAATGAACAAAGGACATAAAACAACAGGAAAAATAGCGACCAATAAAAAAATATTACATGAGAACTATTACATGAAAAATATTGCAATCAAATTAATTTGTTTTAAAAGAACTTAAGGAAAGTATACAATAATATTATATTGTAATGGAATCTTGAATCATTGTAGTAGAAGTGTTGAGGACAACACTTTTTTTGCAAAATCCTCGTGGCCACCAACTCTGTGTGAATGACAATATTAAGATTAGTAACTTCAAAAGAAAAATAAGTAATATTCAATGTGCATAAAGTATGCATATTGTACACTATCCTAAGATAATAAACAACATAACAATGAAACAAAACTTATCATTACTTTTCTTGAATAAAACCTCAACATTCATAATATTTGACAAAAATAATAGAAAGAGGACTACCATGCTTATAACAATGAAATATTTTAAACTATTTAGAAAGCTATTATAAGTACAAAAAGTTACCATGAAATATAATACTTTCTTAGTTATGATAGATCAAATATAAGGTGCTCGCTTGCATTGCAATTAGCTATCTATTCATGATTACATCAAAATCGCGTATAATCAAATTTGATATTCTATAAAGGTGAGATGTAAGAAAATTATCTACAAATCATACTATCATTCAAAACAATCTAAATATATATCATAGAAATATTATTCGCTTCTACGTAAAATTTAAGGTTTATAATAAAAATAAGTTAAAAAAGAAAAAACAAAGAGATAGATTTGCTAGTCAGGAAACATACTTCAAAGCTTGATGGTCTTTGTTGTTATTCATTTTCCAGAAATAATCTGGGAGTGACATCTCCTCTTTCTTATATTTCTAATTTTTTATTATTAATTACCAATTAATTCAAATGCTAATTAATGGGGGTAAGTAGTAGTTGAGCTAGGAGATACAGAGAGCCTATTTGTTGATTAGTATTTAGGAGTTACAAAAGTTTTGAAAGTAAACGGATGTCTTTTCCTATTACATAGAGTAGAATCTTCGAATTAATTATTCAGCACTGAAAGAAAACGCAAAAACATTAATTAATATAAAACTTCGTTTTCAAACTTGGCATGTTTGAATCAACAAAACATACTTGTAACAAGTTTCTTTATTGGAACAGGTAATCAAAACTGAGACTGCAAATGCATCACCATGCCTCGATACTCTCCTGCTAAAAAGGAGGAAAATATGTAAGAGAAAAATAGATGAGGAATGTGCTACAACAATCATTACTAATATCGAGGTATAAGGGACAACATATAGTAACGAAAAATCGAAGGATAAGAGACTATAGGAGCAATACTATGACTATTGATATGAAAGGACAGCAAGACAACACACTGCTACCTACTAATTCTGCGTGTAGAGAGACTATAGGGATAGATGCAATCTTATTGAAAGATATCTTATTCGATATTTAATGAATACGGGAGGGAGAGAATTGGACTAACCTTCTAACAACTTCACTTTGTGGCATTGAAATCAGCTTCAGTAGGGAATAGTGAGCTTGAATTTGCCACTTTCTGGATGATCAGCTTGCTTCTTCTTTTTCTCGCATTCTATTTCTCTTGCAGATTTGCTTGCTTTGCTTGTGTTTTCCAACGTCATCTCTTGAAGGTTATCCAAATGGGCAAGATCGAGTGGCACAGCCTCAAGATTAAGACAGGAGATCAGGAAAAGGCTCCTAAGTCTTGGGAAAGGACAGTTTGATGCCTCCCACGACACGAAATCTGCCATTTCAATCCACAAGACCTGAAGTTTCTTGAAACCTCCTGGCTCCATCCTCCAGGACGGCCCCGTGAATGCATTTTCTTTCAGTTTTAGGACCTGGAGATTTTTCACCTGCCCCAATCTATATGCCTGATTCCAGTCAAACCTTGTTTTTGATAGAGTTAACTTCTTCAAATTTGGTAAACATTCGGAGAATGCTGATGGAAGGTGAAGAGATTTGTTACTCTTATCATCATTTAGCAGTGTTAAACTTTCCAGGAGCATTAGCACTTGAAAATTGCTGAAAAATTCACCCTTGCTAGTTTCAAGAAAAGGTGTCAAATTACCTTTAACACTCATTTTTTTGACAATACGAGCCTTTGCAAGAACATTTCCCTTGCAGCTTTCTGGTGTAACCAGAGATAGAGTTTGCAACAAACAAGAATTTGTACTACTACTACTGCTACTTGTAGGGGGTGGTAAGATTGCAGGTTTGTTGGTGCGCAGATGACGCAAACGTGGCATGTTCCATATGTCAGTTTTTATATCAAGGGTGGGCTTGGAAGTATTCAGAATGAGAGTTTGTGCATTATAGAAAGAAGTAAAGAGTTTAGGAAGTTGCTCGAAATCACCTGAGATAGCGATATACCTCAAGTGCAATAGCTGGTAAAATTCCCTGGGAATACTAAACTTGACGGATTCAATGTCTAAGACTCTCATAAGTGGAAATGCTGTAGGGATGAGCTTGACGTTGATATTAGAAAAGTCAACTTGTTTTTGTTTTGAGGAAAAACATAACAATGACCTAACATGTTCTTCAACTGTCTTTTTTGAGATGAAATTTTGAGGAACAGATGATTGAATAGAGACACGACGACAAGTAATTGAGTTCTGTATGTCTTGATCAGATGTGAGACATACTTGTTTGAAAAGAGTCAATCTAGTAGCCTCTTCAACGCAAAACTCATGTAACATGTCGTGAACACGACATGTTTTTATTCGATCATTAGATTTCTTTTTCATCACCATCACTAAGTTCCTGTTGGCAAAGTCATTAAGATAATACTCTGCTATCTCTTCAATTTCGTTGCCTGACAACTTGGACATTATGAGTCCCTCAGCGATCCAGAGTCGAATCAATTTCCAAGCGGGGATATCAAATCCTTGAGGAAAGGCACCAAAATACAAGAAGCAAGATTTTTTTTCTTGAGGCAAATGATTGTAACTCAATCTCACAACATTCACACATCTCTGAAGTTTGTCTTCTTGTATAAGATGCTTCCCCACATTTTCCCTAACTACTTTCCAATCAATTTCACTCGTACGACCTCTTAAAGCTCCTGCAATTACCACAATTGTAAGTGGTACTCCACTACATTTTGCTACAATGGCTTCTCCATGTTCTACTAACTCAACAGGACAACGGCTAACGCCAAAAGCTCTCTTTTCTAGCAGCTGGAAACTTTCATCTCCATCCAGAAATTTCAGATTGTGTGGATATTTATTGACAGATCTAGCAATGTCTTCGTGTCGAGTGGTCATCATGATCCTGTGGGCTTTTTTGTTATCAGGGAAAACTGTCTTGACAATATCTACAACATTTGGATCCCACACATCATCTAAGACAATGAGACATTTACCTCCATTAGCCACACGCTTACGTATTTCATCAGTTATGCCTGCCTCATTTCTGTTTTTGAATTCATCAAATGAATTTGTGAACCCTTTCAGAATATTAAAAAGGATATCCCTTTTTACACACGTTGATTGTCCGATGAAAACCCAAATGTAGCTGAAAAATTCTCGCGAAATCTTAGGATCATTAAAGATTTTTCTTGCCAGTGTGGTTTTACCAAGTCCCGGCATTCCTACAACCGGGATAACATCTAGACGCTCTGCTCCTTCAACCAGTCGATTGATCACTTTCGTTGCTTCTTCATCAAATCCAACCACTTCGTGATTTTCCAACGATGAACCCTTTAAGATGGACAAAAAAGTTATTAAGAGTACTCGTTTTGATTGTATCATAAGAACAAATTACTCCATCTGCGTTCTAGACAGGTACCAAATGAGTTATGATCATGTGAAAGTTAATTTTCAATGTCCCCTTCAACTATGAAAAATATGTCCCCTTATCCTGTGTAATGTCTATTTTATTCTTCATGTTTTCAATCCCCATCATTCACTACAAGAAAATATGACAATCGGTGGTGGTAATGACTAATGATAGTGATTGTGTATCGATTTTAGATAGTGTTGACAGATGATAGTGGTTGTGGACGGCCTTAGTGATTAATTGTGGTTGTTGTTGGTGACCATTTGATAATTAATAGTGGAATGATACTGACAGTTAATGATAGATGGAGGTCAGCGATATATAATGTTGACCAATGGTGGCAATTATCGATAGTGATTTGTGCATGTAACAATGGTTGGTGGTGACCTTTAATTGTCTGAATTTCAGAGACACACCTTAACTAACTTCTACCCTTTGCCTTACTTACGCCTTGTCCTAGATCTGAATAATTTAGATTAAACTTTAACTCAGTTCAAACAAATGCATATTAAAGCAGAGGAAGTATTATTTCTCCAACTCTTATACAGTTTTACTAAACGAGCAAATCATAGTTCATTTCATATTTCAATAAATCACATTACAATCGAAATCTCGTGTAGATTTCATAAACGTACCTGTTCCTCCTGGACAACTTTTTCAGGCTGATGATGATCAATCGTTTGGTTTGGCTCAAACAGATGTTGATTTTCATCAAGGATTTTCCTCACCTCTACAAGTATCTCATTGATTTCCTCAGTAAAATTCCTGTTTTTGTAAGTTTTGTGAAACATTTTTTTAGCTATATTACTCTCTTGGTCTAACTTGCCCTGAATCAATAATTTATCAACAACATCCTCTGCTTTATATACTGTACGTCGAATTTTATCGACTAGTACATCCCATTGCGTACTATTACTTCTCTGATTCGCGTTATCGACTAAAAATGCATTTAATCGCTTCACTTCATCATACAAATCTTCGCATGATTTCTTCAATCCTGTATACAACTTCCAATTGTAACTTATAAGATGCGACAAGTTCTCCACCAGAAGACTCACCGTCGCTGTCACCGCAGTGGTTAATGCAGCGGCCGTAAACGGATCCATTTCTGAGGATTAAATTGATGAAGAAGAAGAATAGTAGTAGTAATTAGAGATGACAATTGCTATGTTGTGTGAATATAAAGATGTGGAATGAATTAACTTTAAGTTGACTCTGAAATAAATAAACCAAGTCTTTAAGTATTATTTGTTAATTCTTAATATAATACACCATCACCTTACAACATTAACAATTTAATAATCTAATGACAGCTAATATTTGAATAATTAAGTTCATATAAATAGAAAAAGTTTAAAACAATTAAGTGTTGTTGGAAAGAGGTTCACATTGGTTGAAGAACTTTTGAAAATAAATGGGTGTTGTCGGAAAGCTTGTAAAAAATTGAGAATTATTATTCAAGGTAGCAAAATAAAAAATAATATTGTTGTATTTAACGTCGCTATAGCTTTCAGTGATATTGATTATAAAGATACATATTTAAATTTTTTCTCTATCTATAATATGGCGTACAGAGGTAGACATATATAATTAAGGATTTGACATTATGGAAGAGGTGAAATAAATAACTGAAAGAAGAGAAAATACATAAGTACCTCTTAATTTATGTCCGAAATTTCAAAGACATACTTATACATGTCCTATTATCCCCTCGTCCGAACTTATTTTAAAGATAATTTTCTACCGTTTTCGGGCTTACGTGACACTCTGCATTTTTCCTTGAAAGAAACTATGCGCCAACAGTTATTTCTAGGAACCTGGTTCCTATAGTCGTTTAGAACAGAATTTAAAGAACACTTAATTTACCGTGGAAGCCTTCCTCCCTCAAGGAAGGAAAAACTCACACCACAATTTTATTAACTTCAATAACAATTCAATCATCAAAGGGACTAACTCTAGTATCTTTATTCATCAAAGATTAACTATAATCGAAAACTCTATTCTCCAAGAAGTCAAACTTCTTGTTACAATTCTCTCAAACTCTCTACTCACCAAAAAGTCAAAACTCACTTCTTGTTACAACTCTAACTCTCTCTGAACTCTACTCTGCAATAAATCAAACACATTTTTTGTTACAATTCTCTCAAACTCTCTCTCAACTCTCTACTCACCAAAAAGTCAAAACTCACTTCTTGTTACAACTCTAACTCTCTCTGAACTCTACTCTGCAATAAATCAAACACATTTTTTGTTACAATTCTCTCAAACTCTCTTCAAAAAGTCAAACCCGTTTTTGGTTACAAATATAGAAATTATTACAACTCAATCATAAACATAGAACAAATTATACAGATTAATTACTCTCGACTTTAATATTCAATAATTCAGACTCAAACAAAACTCATGAATTTGATTCCACTTTATAGTTTATTTCCGCTCTTCTTCATAATAGTTGAGATTTAGGCTGACTTGTCTAAGTGGATAAGACGAATGTCATCACGCTCATTTTTGGATCGTAACAAGTATGGTTGTGGGATTTGGTCACACTAATAAGAGGAATTTGTGAATTAAAAGTATAATTGATAGGGGAACTCGCCGTTTGATATAGTTTGTAATCATTATAAAGAAGGAAAATGTTATATTATGAAGTTTTGAAGATTTATCAAATTAGGAGATCTGATAGAGGAGTTAATTTCTCATAAGCTCACTCAACTTTTGAAATATATCTAGCAAAGTCATTAAGGTTTTTTTTATATCAATAAAATCACTCAACTTATATTTTTATATTATTAAAATCACTTAATCTCTTTTCATGATTAAACTACTAATTACATGACTCAAAATTACTCTTTCATTATTAAATAATAAAAATTCAAAATAAAAAATAAATTTATCAAACTTTGAACTTTAAAATTGTCCAAACTACCGTTGATACATGAAACCTCACTTTATTTATTTTTTTTTTAAAAAATATTTAAAAAGGGATTCACACAACACAAAAAATTGATTAAACCATTACAAATTGATTAAACTACCGGAGCAAAATCGACAGTCGTCATTGCAATAATGAAGCAGTGTACCAAATGAAATTGATGAAATTATTTTTTTATTATTTTATCTTATAATATATAATAAAGTAGTAATTTTAAGTATTTATTTATTATTTTAATTATTATTATATATTTAAAAAATTATTTTATTATTTTAATGATAAATTTAGTTTAATAATTTCACTGATTTAAATATATCTGAATTGAATAATTTTAACGATATAAAATAAAATTTAATAACTCTACTGAATAATTTTTTAAATTAAATAATCTTTTGAGATATTAACCGACAATTATTGTGGTTGGTGAGCACGGGAAACAAGGTGCAGAGAATCTAGCTAGAGTTCACAATTTGTTAAATAGAATTAATTAATATAGTGGATAATGTAGTCATTATTTTATTCAGTCTTATAATAGAGTTGTTATAAATAAAAAAAAGATTAAAAAATTAATTCCTAGGTTACAAGAATTTTATTCGTTTTATTGAAATCTTCCCAATTTGAAATAAATATTTTTTATTATCACTTCCTAGGTCCTTTATCTTATTGGCAGATTCACGTTTACTTGAAATGACGAGATTCTTAAGAAGGTGGACAATTTGATTAAAATAATTTTTAATAGGAATTATTTTTATATAAGAATTATTTTTAGTATTTACTTGATTATTTATTATTATTATGATGATGATTATAATATTGTATTTTTTTCCCAAAACAATGCAAGAAAGATTAAGGATATAAGAAAATTATATAATACAATCGTGAAGTGTGAACTACATCCAACTATATTGAGCACAAAATATAGAAGAATAAAAAAGAATAGATTTTAAAAAAAAAATTCAAAGTTTAAATTGAATTTAAAACATTAAAGTTTGGACAATATTTGATATAAAAATAAAATAGAATGAGGTACGAATTTCATCGTTAAATTGCTTGTGGTTAGAAAATATTTGATATTAAAATTCTTTTAATTTTGTTTATATGATGTCATATGTGGATTACATAAACTAGGAAAATGATTTATATTCTTTACTGATAATTATAGAATATGTGTTGGATATATAAATTGATATGATAATTTAAGCATTAATAGTAGTTTAAATAATTTATATATTTCTTGGTGGATAAATAGGTCTCTGACCCTCTTCTCTTCTTCCTTTTTCCAAATTTCTAAGCTTCTATAAATTGGAAAACATAGACCCTTCGTCTGAAGCAATTTGTTCGTGTGATTTTGACTTGACAAAGAATTTAAGAAAGTAAAAAAAGATTTTAAAATTTTGTAATTTTAAACTAAAACTATGTAGTTTAAAACCAAACCAAACCAATCTTTGAGAAGTATTCCATCGATTTTAATGGTGATATTTGACCATTATAAAAAGAAAAAAAATCAAACACAAAAAGAATTGTTGCCAAGAAGAAGAAGTTTTCAATTAGAGATTTATTGTGGTTTTAGGATTTCGTTGTTTTAGAAAGATTTGTTAGGGTTGATATGTTAATGAATCTGTAAATCAATTAGAGTTGTTAATTAAACCTAAATTACTCCTTTATTTAAGGAAATCAGTTGCACACATTTAATTCAATATATTAAAGGGCAACTTTCACATATAGCAAACACAAAATTTATATTTGCATGTTATAATAAAATTTGCATAATTACGCTACATAGCAAACATATATATGTATAATGCGCCATACATATGCAATTGAAGTGAATTGTATAAAAAGAATTATATAAAACAAGAAAGAGAGAAATTATATACAATTTGAATTTGTATAAAACAAGAAAGAGAGAAAGACAAAAGAGACTTGAGCAGAGAAATATTTTGTATTGTATAATCAAAAGTGTATAGGACGATTATATACAATTTGAATTTGTATAAAATGAGAAAGATAGAAAGGCAGAAGAGACTTGGGCAAGGAATATATAATTGAATCGAATTGTATAAAACGAGAAAGAGAGAAATTATATACAATTTGAATTTGTATAAAATGAGAAAAAGAGAAAGACAAAAGAAACTAGGCAGGAGTATATTTTTGTTGTATAATTATAAGTGTATAGGAGAATATATATATATTTGCATGTGTATATACAATTTTCTCTCGTTTTATACAAACATAAAAAGAATTTATACACTTCGTTTCTGTTTGTATAAGCGAGAGAGACGAGGGTGGCGAGTGAGATTAGGGAGAGTGGCGAACGAGATCTGGAAGAGAGGGGAACGAATATATATGTATTTATACAATTTCCTCTCGCTTTATACAAACACAAACACATTTAATACATTTGAATTTGTATAAAAAGCGAGAGAATCGAGCGACACTGCCACCAAACGAGAGTTGCGAACGAAATTTTATCAAGAAGAGTAGCGAAAATAGTTATAGTTTGCTATAGAGTACAATCAAATCAAAGTATATTTATAGCATTTAATTTAAAATTAATAGTTTACTATTATATACAATTTTTCAATATTAAATATGTATCCAATATAGAATATAATTATTGAATATCTTAAATCCTTGCAATTACGTCCTAAACTATTATTATTATTATTATTATTATTATTATTATATAATAAACTAATAAAGTAACATCAAACTTGCCATTTTTTATTCTTGTCAACTAATTACATGATTAGGACTAATTGAATAATGTTTTTTCCTGACTATTATTGATCCACTAGCAAATATTTATATGGACAGTAGGAAATTATATAGAAAGACTTTGCTTTAATAATTCAAAATAATAGTAAACTTTGCTTAAACTAATCTCTTTCACATCTAGTCTTTAATTGCTTCTTGATTTTGCTCACTCAATTTTGTCAATGAAAGTTTTGTAAATCTGCAACAAGGCAAACTACCAATTAGGAGGAAGTAAAGGAAAAGGTAAAATATTTTTCTACTTTTCTCTTTCGATTTCAGAAAAATATTTTGATTATTTGTGGATTATCTATACATAATGAAAACTTGAAAATGGTTTATATATAGAGAGAGAATAATTAAGCTCTTTTTGTTTATCCATCTATAGAAGCTTTCACTAATTTTTCTCATAACTTGAGGATTGAAGGTGAGAATGTATGCAATATGAGGAACTAATACATAATAGTTAGAAAGAATTTATTTCATGGCACTAAAATTGGCCTCAGACCCTCTTCTCTTCATACTATGAACTATTTTTCAAGTTTTTCGTATTTGGTTGGTCAAAAATATTAGAGAATATTATCTAAAATTTCCTAAAATTAAGTGTAATGATTTGGTTGGTCATTTTTCATTTTTCCATAGAATTTAATATTTTTTCCCTCCCGTGATTACCCTGTGTCTTCTATGTTTGAGTTTTGAAAAGTTGGCCTGTTAGCGGGGTTCGCTTAAGCGATTCCCTAGTCGCTTGTGCAACATCAAAGAGAGTTTTTGCTGTAAATTTTGGGGTTTAAGTCCCATTTCATCATTTTTAAACCTTCATTTTGAGTTAATATTTCAAAGGTCACTCAACTTTCACAATTTATCTAATAAAGTCATCGAACTTTATATCAATAAAATCACTCAATATAGACCTTTATATTAATAAAATCATTCTATTAAGTTTATCAATAAAAATTATCATGACAAAATTATAATAATTTTTTTATGCCATGTAATATGAAGCCCAAAAATAAACAAAATTAAGAGAAATTATTTAAGAAGCCAATAAAAATGCTCTGCTCTCGTTCAAGCTATATTGATCAAAACAGAGCTCTGGGGTCATCCATTTGAGGGCTCTGATATTATAAGCTCTGCTCTCATTTTCAAGTGATTAAGGGTGTTCTTTCGTACGAAAACATTTTTCAATTTTCTCATATTTAATTGGTTTAAATATTTAAAAAATATTTTTTCAAATCAATTCATTTTCTTCAAATTTAAGAAAAATGACTTCACTTTCAAAATTAACGAAAACACTCTCCTCCAAAGGAATAGAACGAAATCATTTGGGTAAGTTAATATTTCAAAGGTCACTCAACTTTCACAATTTATCTAATGAAGTCATTGAACTTTATTTTGTATCAATAAAATCACTCCCTTTATATCAATAAAATCATCCTATTAAATTTATCAATAAAAAATTATCATGACAAAATAATAATTATTATTTTATGCCATGTAATATGAAGCCGATGGGAAATAGTTCCGGCTAGTGATTTGATATAAAGCCGATGGGACCAATGGGAAATAGTTTCGGTGTGAAATTGATTTTGTGACTTGATAACTTTGATGCTTATGCGCGACTTACTTGATACTTGAGCTTGATATGCTTGTTGTGTGTGAATGAACTTATTGACTTTGGGATTGACTTGTGTGATTTGTTGACTGTTGGATTGTGAATATTGGGCTTTGCGAGCCATATATTGTAGAATTACTAGGTTGGGCTGATTTCTGCGCAGGTTGTCGTTTGAGGAGGTTCGGTTGGAGATTTGGGGGTGTTTGTTTTCTAGCTAGTTGCTTTGTTTAGTATATTGTTTGTTGGGTACGATGTTGTTGGTACTCACCTCTTGCTTCTACACGTGTGTAGGTTTCGAGCCCCGGTCCGTGTGATCTCTTTCTCCTTCTTTGATCTCGAGGCTTGTCAAGGACTGGAAGAGGTAGTTGCTTGTCAATGGGTTTCTTACACTTTTGTGCTATTTGAGAAACAAAGATTGTATTTATTTCTAATTTTTGTTCTCATTTAATGTGCATGTGATTAGTTGAAAGATCAATCCTGTTCTGGCATAAATGGAAAAAGGAAAGGTATGTCTACCATTAGAGGAAGAAAGAAGAAGAATTAGAGATCTAATTGATGATTTCTTGAATCGATTGAAGGAAATACAGAATGAAGAAGAAAAATTCATTGCTTCAAAATTGGATTTGATTGAAAAGCTAAGAATGGAACTGAGATTCCTAAAAACATTTGTCCTGTTTGGGAATTCGACGAATTTGGATGACTTTTATAGGAGGATGTCAATGAATATAAGCAAATTGGATGAACTTATTTGGTCACTTTTCTATGAAGAAGAAGATATAATAATCCTAGCGAAATACAACATGGATAGACTTGCGCTTTACCTAATCAAAGAAGTAGCAAGTATTGTTTTGAGATTGAAGAATGTAGCCATCATCATGACTGAGGAGAATATGTTTGAATATAGTAAGAGCATCCTCAAGCACCTTCATGATCTACCAAAGTATTGTTCTGATTTGCTTCAACCCCTCATGAGTGAATACAACATTCTTCGGCAAGTATGCACACATCTCAGAGATTTCTATCAGTTGGAATGCAACAAAACAACAAAAACAGAATTACTCTATACTCGGTATCAAGTGACAGTTGATAGAGTAACACAATTCTGTTTTGATCTTTGGACAGGAAAGTATAAAGACTTTGACAATGAGTATGCCTTCTCTGAATGCTCTTCCAAGATCACTTCTCTACTCATCGACATAATCCCTCTCGAGCTGGAGGTTCTATACATTTCTACTTCTAACCTCATCAAAGAATCAACGTCAACTCGAGTAAAACGGTTTGTTAAGCAAATCCTAAAAGCATCTCCCAAGATTCTTCAAAATTATCTCATTCATCTCCAACGACGAATGGAAGTTGCAGTAGCTGTAAATTACGCTCCAACTCAAAGCATTAATGTCATGATGGAGTTCCTACTGATCTTTCTCACTGATATACCAAAACGGTTTATCCATCGTAAAAAATTGAACGATATGTTGGCACATGCTGGAGTGCTTACAAGAAAAATATCTGTTCTGGTGAGCAAGCTGTTGGAGGAGATCTCTGAGAATAATATCAATGAAGCGGACTTTTCAGCTCCAGACTTGTTGCAAGAAATTGAACAAATGAAGGGAGATATCAGACACATTTTTTTAAAAGCTCCCGAGTCATCTCAACTTCGGTTTCCTATGGATGATGGTTTCCTCTTCATGAATCTTCTACTCAGACATTTTAAGGATTTGCTCATTTCCAATGCTTATTCAGTTTCTCTCATAAAGAATGAAATTGGGATGGTGAAAGAAAGCCTTGAATTCCTAACATCATCTTTCGGGAAAGTCAGGAAAACGTTGGATGGCACTAGTGGAGTAGTTAAAGATTGTTGGTTGCATGCTTTGGATGTGGCATATGAGGCAGAGCATGTCATTAATTCCATTCTTGTCAGAGATAAAGCTCTCTCGCATTTAATCTTCTCACTTCCGAATGTCACTGATAAGATAAAGCTTATTGTGGCACAAGTCACCAGTTTAGGGCTGGAGGATAAGAATGGGGATGAACCCCTTGATGCAAAGTCTTCCCATGAGCCAATTGTGTTAACCTCATCATCTTTTGTTGAGGTAACAGTAGGTCATGAGGAAGAAGAAGCCTGGATCATTGGCCAGCTCCTTGATGAACATGAATCTGAGCTTGATGTCATTTCCATTGTTGGAATGCCAGGAGTCGGTAAAACTACTCTTGCCAATAAAGTGTATAACAATACATTAGTTGCAAGTCATTTCCATGTTCGTGCTAAGTGCACTGTTTCCCAAAAGTATAACAAGTCAAAGGTGTTGCAGGAGATTCTTCAGCAAGTTACTGGCTGGGGAGGAAAAGAAAGTGAAGATGACCTTGCTGAAATGCTACGAGTAGCACTGTACGATAAAAGGTACCTCATCGTTTTGGATGATGTGTGGGATATTGAAACAGGGGAGATGTTAAAAGCATGTTTTCCAAAGGTTAAGAGAGGAAATAGAATCATCTTAACTAGCCGAAGTAGTAAAGTAGGTTTGCAAGTCAAATTCCATAGTGATCCTCTCCACCTTCAACTTTTAACATCTGAAAAAAGTTGGGATTTATTCGTAAAAAAGGTATTTGTAGATGAAGGAAGCTGCCCTGCTGAACTGTCAGAAGTTGGACACCAAATAGTTGAGAAATGTAAGGGTCTTCCCTTGGCTATTGTTTTAATTGCTGGAGTAATTGTTAGAGGAAAGAAAAAGGAAAAGGATTTTTGGGTTAAGATACTGCATAATCTGGATTCCTTTATTTCTACCAACATCAATTTGGTTATGCAATTAAGTTATGACCATTTACCATGCCACCTGAAGCCGTTGCTGCTTTACTTTGCAACAACTCAAAAGAGCCAACGAACTCCAGTCTCTACATTGATGCAGTTGTGGATGGACGAAGGGTTTGTGGATCATGATAGTTTAGAGGAAGTAACTCAAAGTTACTTGGATGCTTTAATTTCCAGTAACCTGATAATGGTGGATCATATGGAGACTATTTGGTGGACGTCTACAATGATCAAGGTTTGCTATATGCATGATGTTGTGCATGATTTTTGCTCAGTAAAAGCGGAAAAGGAAAAGTTTTTTAAGTTAATCGATTCAGGTGATCCATTTCATGCTTCGGATTTGCTACAACATCGTCTAACCATTTATACTGATTATGAGGGCGAGCCCTGCAATAAATGTGTTTTATGCAAGTTTATTAAGTGTTCAGCTGTTAGTAAGTATCTCTTATCTTTGAGAGTGAGGAGTTCTCTCTATAAATACAGGTATATCCATCACACTAGACAGTTGAGACTTCTTAGAGTGTTACAACTGGATGACTTTATTGTCTTTGAAGATTCTTTAATGAAAGAAATAGGGTCCCTATTTCATTTGAGGTTCTTGAGCATTAACACTGATATGAAAGCCATCCCAGAGTCGTGGTTGAACCTCCAGAATCTGAAAGCTCTGATGATCAATACACATTATTCCACCATGGTATTACTGCCTAGAATATTGCAACTGTCAAAGCTGAAATATGCAAGCATTAGCCAGAGTTCTTTCTTTGATGAAGAGGAAGAGGACACGGACAATATCCAAAGCAGAATATTGGAAGGTGAGAATTCAAAGCTGAAATCTTTATCCAATGTTTATATCTCATATTCCCAAGGCACGAATGATGCTCTAGAGAAGTTCCCAAATCTTGAGCACCTTCATTGCACCATCATTGTACCCGAGTGTCCTCCAACACACGGCGATTGGTTTCCCAGGTTTGATGTCCTTAATAAACTTCAAAAGCTCACTTTAAAATACCACAAACCACAGTATTATTCTTGTAATCCCATTGAATATCACTTCCCTACCAGCTTGAGAGAGTTGCGGTTGTATTGGTTAACCATGACGCCTGCTTTGTTGTCAGCAATCGCGGCATTGCCTCAACTTGAAATTCTGGAGATTAACTACTGTTATTTCGTGGAGGATAAGTGGGATGCAAGTGAGGACATCTATCAAAGTCTTATAACTTTGAGTTTGTCATTTATCAAATTATCAGAATGGGAAGTTGATAGGAGCGAAACTTTTCCCAAGCTTGAGAAATTAATACTAGAATATTGTTACAAGCTTACGGAGATCCCTTCTGGATTCGGGGATATAGACACTTTAAAATCCATTCGGTTGGTTCAAAGTGAGCTTGAGCTTGGAGATTCAGCCATGAAGATAAAGAAAGATGTAATGGATTTCACAGGAGAGGACAGACTTCATGTCCATATATCATCTATGTATCTTCCCTGAGCTGACGAAGAAGAGGTAATCAATTTCTACTAATTAGTTAGTATAAGCACTTTCTGTTGGATAGCAATAAAAGGCTGAAATACTGAAACAGAAAAACGTTACAAGAAAGGCCTTAGTTGAACAAGTAGACAAACACGCTTTCTGTATGGCATCATTTGTGGAATTTTGCATCCTACATGTGTGTGTATTTGTTCAGTTTTATGCAAGTTTAAGTGTCTACAGGACATAGATGTGACTTATAGTCAAGTTTTATGCCTTTGAAGAAATAAGTTTCTGAGAGTATCAATGCATTTGTAGTCTCAGTTCATCTGATTACTAGTCTTTTTTTCCCAGAGATGTTTTAAATTAATGTTTTGAGTGTTTTCTTTCGTGTTAACTGTGTATTGCTTCTCCTTTGTTTTGTTTGCAGTTAAGCCTGGAAATTTAGGCATTATAGATGGCTTGTAGGACAGGGAGACGGTACACAAGGCGAGGTGATTTGAACTTGGTTTAGAGATTGTTGGGTAATGTCAACATCATGCTTATGGAAAGGCCACGAGAGTCTGCAGTGGCCCTTGCTTGGTGGAGTTAGTTAAGAAATAAAGTTGCGTATTTGCTATCTGCAGCTATAACTCTTCTTTTTCATTTGCTTTTTTATTTTGTCTACAATGTTATAGTTGATGTTGGGATAACTCTTTGTTTTTTCATTGTTAAAACAGTTTTATGGTCCTTTTCAAAGATCATTACCAGTTTACTTAATATGCAATATCATACAAAATTATAGTGCTATACGTAATGTGTCAATCTTGTATAATACTAGTACATAAAAGGTGCATGACTTTATACAAAAATAGGCTAAACCTGGTATAATGTCATAGTCTCTCTATATGGTTTCAATTTATTATTATTATTATTATTATTATTATTATTATTATTATTATTATTATTAGCTGTGATATTGATAAAAGAATATTATGAGGATATGAATGATGGTTATCACTTGTCACCAAGTTGATGAAGCCATGAAAGAGGAGGAAAACAAAATGCCTTAGCTGCCATCCATATTAAATGAAGTGATCATTTAATTTATTTCCTTTCACAATTATATTTCTCCCCAAAGTTTTAAAATAAATATATTTGAAATGATGACAAAAAGTATTTAAAACCATGATCTCTAAATGAGAAAAACTTATTTTGTGCTTTGCTAATTCAATGATAGTGAGTCTTTTTTTTTTATTTTTTTTGCATCCCCTAAATTCTCTTATCCTCACATTCATTATTTTGTGTTGAGACATTATAGGAAGGCAATGATGACAATATGGTGAAAAAATAAAAATAAAAGAAACCTTCTTATAATTAATTCTAGAAATATAATTATAACAAGTTTCCATGAATAGAGTCTGGGAAAGATAAAGTATATGCAAATCTTATTACTATCTCGTGGAGATAGAGAGATTGATTCGGAAAAGTCTTCGATTCAGATTCAAACATATAAACATCATGAACAAGAGAAACACAATTGATGATTTCTTGAATGGGTTGAAGAAAATAAAGAATGAATTCATTGCTTCAAAGCTAAGAATGGAATCGAGATTCCTAAGAACATTTGTCCTGTTTGGCACAAGTCACCGGTTTACAGCTGGAGGATAAGAATGGGGATGAACCCCTTGATGCAAAATCTTCCAACGAGCCAATTAAGCAAACCTCATCATCTTTTGTAGAGGTTGTAGTAGGTCATGAGGAAGACGAAGCCTGGATCATTGGCCAGCTCCTTGATGAACATGAATCCAAGCTTGATGTCATTTCCATTGTTGGAATGCCAGGAGTCGGTAAAACTACTCTTGCCAAGAAAGTGTATAACAATACATTAGTTGCAAGTCATTTCAATGTTCGTGCTAAGTGCACTGTTTCCCAAAAGTATAACAAGTCAAAGGTGTTGCAGGAGATTCTTCAGCAAGTTACTGACTCGGGAGGAAAAGGAAGTGAAAATGACCTTGCTGAAAAGCTACGTGTTGCACTGTACGATAAAAGGTACCTCATCGTCTTGGTGATGTGTGGGATATTGCAACAGGGGAGATGTTAATAGCATGTTTTCCAAAGGTTGAGAGAGGAAATAGAGTTATCTTAACTAGCCGAAGTGGTGAGGTAGGTTTGAAAGTTAAATGCCGTAGTGATCCTGTGGAGCTCCAAGTTTTAACAGATGAAAAAAGTTGGGAGTTATTCGAAAAAAGGGTATTTGGAGATGAAGGAAGCTGCCCTGCTGAACTGTTGGATATTGGACACCAAATAGTTGAGAAATGTAAAGGGCTTCCTTTGGCTCTTGTTTTGATTGCTGGAGTGATTGTTAGAGGAAGGGAAGGAAAGGAAAAGGAAAAGGAAAAAGATTTGTGGGTTAAGATTCAAAATAATTTGGATTCCTTTACTTCTTCCAACATCAATTCGCAGATTATGAATGTTATGCAATCAAGTTATGACCATTTACCATACCAGCTGAAGCCGTTGTTGCTTTACTTTGCAAGATCGCAAAAGAGCAAACGAACTCCAGTCTCTACGTTGATGCAGTTGTGGATGGCTGAAGGATTGGTGGATCATGATATCGGTTTGAAGAGTAGTTTCGAGGAAGTAACTCATAGTTACTTGGATGCTTTAATTTCCAGTAGCCTGATAATGGTGGATGATATCCCCTCCAAGAGTGTTTGGACGTCTGTAATGATCAGAGCTTGCTATGTGCATGATCTTGTGCACGATTTTTGTTCAGTAAAAGCGGGAAAGGAAAAGTTTTTCAAGTTAATCAAGTCAGGTGATCCATTTCATGCTACTGATTTCTTACACCGTCGACTAACCATTCATACTGACGACAAAAAATGTGTTCTGCTCAATTCTGATAAATCTTCAGCTGGTAGTAAGCATCTCATATCTTTGAAAGTGAGTGGTTATGTTGATGACTCCAGGTATATCTGTCACACAAGACACATGAGACTTATTAGAGTGTTGCAACTGGATGACATTCTTCTGCAACATCATTTAGTGGAAGAAATAGGATCCCTATTTCATTTGAGGTTCTTAAAAATTTGGACTCGTGATGTAAATGCTATCCCATTGTCGTGGTTGAACCTCCAGAATCTGGAAACTTTGCTGATCAGTGAGGAATTTTCCACCATTGTTTTACTGCCAAGATTATTCAAACTGTCAAAGCTGAAACATGTGAGCATTGACCAGAGTTCTTTCTTTGATGAAGAGGAAGAGGAAGAGGAAGAGGAAGACGAAGACGAAGAGGAAGAGGAAGAGGAAGAGGAAGACGAAGAGGAAGAGGACATAGACGATATCCAAAGTAGACTATTGGAAGGTGAGAATTCAAAGCTTACAACTTTATCCCATGTTGATATCTCATATTCCCAAGGAACTAATGATGCTCTAGAGAAGTTCCCAAATCTTGAGCACCTTCATTGCACCATCATGGTACCCGAGTGTCCTCCTACACACGGCGATTGGTTTCCCAAGTTAGATGTCCTTAATAAACTTCAATCACTCATTGCAATATACGAAAATCCGTGGGATTATTATGGTTATCCCATTATTGAATATCACTTCCCTACCAGCTTGAAAGAGTTGCGGTTGCATTCTTTTACCATCACACCTGCTTTGTTGTCAGCAATCGCGGCATTGCCTCAGCTTGAAATTCTGGCGATTATTTACGCTGATTTCATGGAGGATAAGTGGGATGCAAGTGAGGACATGTATCAAAGTCTCAAGACTTTGAGTTTGTCATTTACCAAATTATCAGAATGGGAAGTTGATAGGGAAACTTTTCCCAAGCTTGAGGAATTAATACTAGCACATTGTGAGGAACTTACAGAGATCCCTTGTGCATTTGGGGATATAGACACTTTAAAGTCCATTTATTTAACTTATATTAAGCGTCCGCTTGCAGATTCAGCCGATGAGATTAAGAAACAGATAGTAGATTTCACAGGAGAGGACAGACTTCATGTCCATATATCATCTATGTATCTTGCCTCAGATGACGTAGAAGAGGTAATCAATTTCTTACATCGTCACCCATACCTAGTTCAGTTTTTACTAATTAATTAGTATAAGCACTTTCTGTTCGATAGCAATAAAAGGCTGAAATACTGAAATAGAAAAAAGTTAGTTGAACAAGTAGACACACACGCTTTCTGTATGGCATCATTTGTGGAATTTTGCATTCTACACTAACTAGTTTTTTTTCCTCTGTAGTTCTGGAGATGTTTTAAATTAATGTTTTGAGTGTTTTCTTTCGTGTTAACTGTGTATTGCTTCGCCTCATTAGTAATTGTTTTATTTGCAGTGAAGCCTGGAAATTTTGGCATTGCAGATGGCTTGTAGGACACGAAGACGGTACACAAGGCGAGGTGATTTGAACTTGGTTTAGAGATTATTGGATAATGTCATCATCTTGCTTATGGCAAGGCCACGAGAGGCTGCAGCGGCCCTTGCTTGGTGGAGTTAGTTAAGAAATAAAGTTATGTTTTTGCTATCAATTAAATCTTTGGCATGATAGAGCACTCTTCTTTCTCATTTGTTTTTTTATTTTGTCTACATTGTTATAGTTTAATTACAGGATGTCCCTGAATATAAAAAAAGTCACTTTTATTACACCATATTGATCTGTTTTTTGGTTTAGAGTAGCAGTGAACTATATTTGCTAAAACAATATAAAATTTCCATTTATAAAAGTAAATAATGAAATTAAATCTGTGTTAGCAAATTAAATTTATAAAATAAAGGAAAAGCGTAAACGACGTGAGTTAAAATTTTGCGAGTTAAAGCTCATCCCTAATAAAAATAAAAATGCTAGAAGAGATAAAAAAAAATAAAAAAAATTGGAAGAGTTGTACATGATCACATGAACATTCAATTAGTCTAATCAAAGTCTAGATCTTAAATTCATTAGTTTAAGATTATAATTATTTTCAATTATTAAAACTAAAGTCTTTGTACTCGAAATGATAGCTGACGGTCCATAAATATATATGCAAGTGTTAATTAGGTGGCACATTTACATTAATATTCAAATAAACAAAAATTAAAAAAATACTTTCAAAATAAATAAATATTTTTTTATTACCAAATGAAAGATCCTTTATTTTATTGGCAGATCCATTGTCTGTTTAGTTGACTAATGGATAATTCATTCATTATATAAGGCAGCAACGATGAAACTTCATTTAGTTGTCAATAATATGTATGTTTCTAATATCTTTGATTGGAATAGAGATTAGCTTGGAAGTAAAGAAAAAAGGTAAACTATTTCTACTTTTATCTTTCGATTTCATTTTACATGTATCTTTTTTATTTGAAAGAAATATTTGGACTTACAAGGCAGATAGAGTAATATATCCTTTTTGTTTTTATTTTGATTATTTGTGGATTATCTATACATAATGATAAGTAGAAAATGGTTTATATAGAGAGAGAAGAGAATCATTTGATAATTAAGCTCTTTTTGTTTAATAGTTTCTGGGTACGCGTCACGCGCGTGTGGCCATATAAATAAAAATATTTTTGTGAAGATCGTATATTAACAATATTTTAAAGTTATATTATGTGTTACAAAATAGAAAATACAAAATACATGTTCTTAAAATTGATAAGTATCTCCTATATGGTGTTTTTGTTTCTAAGATCCAAAATCCGAAAAACTATATAACTACAATTTTTAAATGTTGTGTGCTTTGTTAATGAAATATGTGTAAAATCAGTAACATATAGAAATATTTTACCGTAAAATTAATGTTGTGCGTTGCACATATTAAGCCCTAGCAAGGAAATTAAATCATGAGTGTATTCTCCACTAAGAAATTTCTTTGACGAATCCAACAACATTCATAGCTGAAATTCTTGGACAAATCCAACAACGTTCATAGCATATTTTAATAGCCTTTAACTTTGACATTGATTGAGAAAAAACTGCTCAGAGAATTGATATACTCTTCTTTAGAGCCCATAAAATTGGAGAGGATACTTGAGAAAAATGAAAACTATTCTTAGCTTCTTTTCATGTATTTATTATTGAAAATAACATATATTAATATATTAATTATGTGATTCATTGTATTGAAATCTACAACTTTTAAGATTCTAGCAATGTAAAGGTAACTGCTTCTGTATTTTAGTTAATGTGCAACTAAAATCTCAACATATTTGCTCTCATTAACTAACATTTGTCTCTTCATTTTCTTTAACGTTTAGATTATTTAATTTTCGTAACTGTTCAAATATTCTCAATTCATTAATAGTAAAAAAAGTTTACTGCTCAATATTTTTCAAAAATAAAATAATCAAATATGAATATAATATTTTTATTTAGTATAGGGATAAAATGGTTATTTAACTTTACATCTTGGAGCTTCCCACTTATAATATAACTAGTCTTTGCTCACGTGCAACGCACGTGTACCCTATTAATTAATATTTCATTTTTTTTAAATGATACAAGTATAAAATATATAAATGAGGCATAAAGTAGATTTTTTAGAAAAATAATCATAAACTTGAAACAATGAAGGGTGACATGTATACTCCAAATTTTGTGAATTAATTGAAACGTCAAGTAATATTACCCTATTATCAAATATAGATATGAGAACCATATATTTATTCACTGGTCATTTAAATCTTTATGTTTTTTCTTTTTTATTATTTTATTTATTTAATCTTGATTTTGTTTATCAATTTAATTGGTACCTTTTAAAGTGAGGTTCAACCATATTATTTTAATTGTTACCATAAAAGTGGCATTACTACGATGACTTTCTGAAAGTTAATGTCTCTATGATCCTATACTATGTGTTGACAGTAATAACTACATTTCTTAAAGGATGAAAAAGTTCGTCAAAGAACCAACAAAAATTGAAATCCCAAGATAAAAAATAGAAAACTATCACATAACGTATAAAATTGAGCAATACCTTGAGAATACATTTCAAATTTTACTAAAAATAGTCAAAAAATAAATATAAAGAAACATTCAATGATACAACATATGAACAAGACCACACAAAAATAAAATAATAACTGTGTAAACCTCTTCTAGTCTAGATTGAAACCATAGTGAGGCTAAGCATATCAAATACCATAAAACCAATAAAAAAGTTGATATTCAAAGAATACATCAAAATCTAATATTAAAAAAGAAGAATCAAAAGCAAATAACACTAAAAAGATCACACAAAATTAACAAATTGTATTACAGATTCTTAGCACAATTTGATGAAAATGAGATCAAAAACTTAAAGAAAACATATTAAAATACAATAAACAAAATCAAGATTAAATAAATAAAATAATAAAAAAGAAAAAACATAAAGATTTAATATGAATGAAATTACCTTTAGTGTCTATACTACTTCTTGTATATCTTTTCTCTATTAACAACAAAAGGTGATAAAGAAATAATCACTGACACAATCCCAAGCCAAAATTAAATTGATTTTGATAAAGAAGAATTGATATACACATTTATTAAGAAAAATACAACTTTTGGTCTTTCCTCTTCTTGTAACTATTTCCCAAAAGAATTTGAACCATTGTGTCTAGAGTCATGAATTTAAATAAAAAAATATTATCTAATATTAAATTAATTATATATTAATATTTATTTAGTTTAGAGATAAAATAAGGGCAAAATAGTAATTCAACTTTTAAGTTGAGAGCTTCATGCTTATAATAATATATGATACTAGTTTCTGAGGACGTGTTTCGCACGTGTGTTTCATGTGAATTTTTATAGATACGGTAGAATGACTAAAATTTCATGGAAATATATACGTAAATTGTAATGAATAATAAAATGTAACAATTAAAAAATAAGAATAAAGACTTACGACAATAAAACATTCATAGAAAATTAAAATAAGAAGTCTAACAGAGAGAAAAAAAGACAAAAAAAAAAAACAGAATATTTAAGAAAAAATAAGAATATAGACATTATTCTTATAAGATTGATGTATATAGGTGAAAAAATAAGTACAAAATCAGTACATAACTCTCTGAGTTCTTATCGATTCCTTTCATATCCTATCAAAATTCAAGAGTCTTCATCATCTACTTTTACTATAAAATAAAAATAATAGCCTAATAATCTTGGTAGGGATTTCATGAGATAATAAAGTTGAATTTATATAAATAGAATAGAAGAAATATCAAAAGATATCTTTAAGTTTTAGTTTAAATATTTGGAGGTTATGAATATGAAAAGATGAGAGTTATGAATATTAAGATGATCCATCTATAGAAGCTTTCACTAATTTTGCTCATAACTTAATAGGATTGAAGGTGTGGATGCTTATTATATGAGTAACTTTATCTTGTCGATAATTAAGCATCAATACATAATAGTTGAAAGAATTTATTTCATGGCATCAAAATCGGCCCCAGACTATCTTCTTTTCCCACTATGAACTATATTTTTAAAATTTTTCGTATTTGATTGGTCAAAAGTATTAGAGAATATTTTCTAAAATTAAGTGTGTTGACTTGGTTGGTCATTTTTTTGTTTTCCCGTGGAAACTATCATTTCGCCCTTCCGTGATTGACCCCGTGTCTCCTATGTATGAGTTTTGAAAAGTTGGTTTTGAATTTTGAGTTAAAAGTCGATAATTTGGTAAGTTTGAGAATTTTAAAGGGAAAATGCATAAGTATCCCCAATCTATGTCCGAAATCTCAGAGACACTTATATTATATTAAGGTCTTATTACCCATTGAACTTATTTTATAAATAATTTTTTAACTCTTTTCGGCTTACGTGACACTATCTTGTGGGTCCAGCGCGTGTTGACATTTCTATGATTAAGTTTTTCCTCTTTATCTTGTTCTTGTTTTATTGTAATTCCACATCTCTTTCATTTTTGTTGGGTTGAAACTGACTTGTCTTGGTGGGAATAGACAAGTATCATCACGTCACTTTTTTTATCATGACATTAAGTATAGTCATTGTAAGATATTTCGATATAATATGATAACTTTTATTAGAATCTTTTATTTATCTAGAATCAAATAAATTAGCAGGATTCAAAACTCATAAATTCAATCGGTTAACATTCTTTACTCTTGCTCCTTGTAGTTCCTTTTACTTGTTTTGTGTTTCTAATTTTTGTTCTTATTTAAATGTGCATGTGATTAGTTGAAACATCCATCCTGTTCTGGCATAAATGGAAAAACGAAGGGAAAAAGGAAAGTGGGTCAGACGAAGAAGAAAGGTATGTCAACCATTTGAGGAAGAAAGAATAAGAATCAGGGATCTTATTGATGATTTCTTGAATGGTTTGAAGAAAATAAAGAATGAATTTATTGCTTCAAAATGGGATGACATTGAAATGCTAAGAATGGAATTGAGATTCCTAAGAACATTTGTCCTGTTTCGGAATTGGAATTCGGATGACTTTTATGAAAAGATGTCACTGAATATGGAAAAGTTCAATGATCTAACTGATTCAGTTTTTAATGAAGATGAATTTATCGTAGCCAAATACAACATGGATAGTCTTGCGTCTAACCTGCGGAAAGAAATCACAAGTTATTTGAAATTGAAGAATGTAGCCATCATGACTGAGGAGAAAAAGTTTGAATACCTCATCAGAAACCTCCATGATCTACCAAAGTATTGTTCTGATTTGCTTCTACCCCTCATGAGTGAATACAACATTCTTCGGCAAGTATGCACACATCTCAGAGATTTCCATCAGTTGGAATGCAA
This sequence comes from Solanum chilense, assembly GCA_032847665.1. Lineage (NCBI taxonomy): Eukaryota > Viridiplantae > Streptophyta > Magnoliopsida > Solanales > Solanaceae > Solanum > Solanum chilense. Next base: position 1,666,582 of record CM064966.1, read on the forward strand.
CAAAACAACAACAACAAAATTTCTCTACGCTCAGTACCAAATGACAGTTGATAGAGTAACACAATTCTGTTTTGATCTTTGGACTGGAAAGTATACTTACTTTGATGATGAGTATGCCGTCTCTCAATGCTCTTCCAACATCACTTCTCTACTCATCGACGTAATCCCTCTCGAGCTGGAGGTTCTATACATTTCTACTACTAAGCTCATCAAACAATCAAGGTCAACTCAACTAAAACGGTTTGTGAAGCAAATCCTTAAAGCATCTCCAAAGATTCTTCAAAATTATCTCATTCATCTCCAACGGCGCATGGCAGTTGCAGTACCCATCAATTATGCTCCAACTCAAGGCATTAATGTCATGATGGAGTTCCTATTGATCTTTCTCACTGATATACCAAAGCGCTTTATCCATCGTGAAAAATTGAACGATATGTTGGCACATGCTGGAGTGCTTACAAGAAAAATATCTATTCTGGTGAGCAAGCTGTTGGAGCAGATCTCTGAGAATAATATCAACGAAGAGGACTTTTCAGCTCCAGACTTTTTGCAAGAAATTGAACAAATGAAGGGAGATATCAGACAGACTTTTTTAAAAGCCCCAAAGTCATCTCAACTTCGTTTTCCTATGGATGATGGTTTCCTCTTCGTGAATCTTCTACTCAGACATTTAAATGATTTGCTCATTTCCAATGTCTATTCAGTTAGTCTGATAAAGAAAGAAATAGGGATGGTGAAAGACAGCCTTGAATTCCTAACAGCATCTTTCAGGCAAACATTGGATGAGAGCACTAGTGGAGTTGTTAAAGATTGTTGGATGTGTGCTTTGGATGTGGCATATGAGGCAGAACATGTCATTAATTCCATTCTTGTCAGAGATAAAGCTCTCTCGCATTTAATTTTCTCACTTCCGAATGTCACTGATAAGATCAAGATTATTGTGGCACAAGTCACCGGTTTACAGCTGGAGGATAAGAATGGGGATGAACCCCTTGATTCAAAGTCTTCCAATGAGCCAATTGAGTTAACCTCATCATCTTTTGTTGAGGTAACAGTAGGTCATGAGGATGATGAAGCCCGGATCATTGTCCAGCTCCTTGATGAACATGAATCCAAGCTTGATGTCATTTCCATTGTCGGAATGCCAGGCCTCGGTAAAACTACTCTTGCCAATAAAGTGTATAACAATACATTAGTTGCTAGTCATTTCAATGTTCGTGCTAAGTGCACTGTTTCCCAAAAGTATAACAAGTCAAAGGTGTTGCAGGAGATTTTTCAGCAAGTTACTGGCTCGGGAGGAAAAGAAAGTGAAGATGACCTTGCTGAAAAGCTACGAGTAGCACTGCTTGATAAAAGGTACCTCATCGTCTTGGATGATGTGTGGGATATTGAAACAGGGGAGATGTTAATAGCATGTTTTCCAAAGGTTAAGAGAGGAAATAGAATTATCTTAACAAGCCGAAGTAGTAAGGTAGGTTTGCAAGTCAAATGCCATAGTGATCCTCTCCACCTTCAACTTTTAACACCTGAGAAAAGTTGGGATTTATTCGTAAAAAAGGTATTTGGAGATGAAGGAAGCTGCCCTGCTGAACTGTCAGAAGTTGGACACCAAATAGTTGAGAAATGTCAAGGTCTTCCCTTGGCTATTGTTTTGATTGCTGGAGCAATTGTTAGAGGAAAGAAAAAGGAAAAGGATTTGTGGGTTAAGATTCAACATAATTTGGATTCCTTTATTTCTTCAAACAACAATTTGCAGATGATGAAGGTTATGCAATTAAGTTATGACTATTTACCATACCACTTGAAGCCGTTGTTGCTTTACTTTGCAAGATCTCGAAAGAGCAAAAGAACTCCAGTCTCTACATTGATGCAGCTGTGGATGGCAGAAGGGTTTGTGGATCATGATAGTTTAGAGGAAACAACTCAAAGTTACTTGGATGCTTTAATTTCCAGTAGCCTGATAATGATGGATCATATCCCCAGCGATAGTAGTGAGCCTTTTTCTGTTAGGATCAAGGCTTGCTATGTTCATGATGTTGTGCACGATTTTTGTTCAGTAAAAGCGAAAAAGGAAAAGTTTTTCAAGTTAATCAATTCAGGTGATCCATTTCATGCTTCAGATTTCCTACACCGTCGTCTAACCGTTCATACTGACCACAGGAAACTCCACAAAAAATGTGTTTTGTTCAAGTGCTCAGCTTGTTGTAAGCATCTCATATCTTTGAGATCGAGTGGTTCTCTTGATAACTACAGGTATATCTATCACACAAGAGACTTGAGACTTGTTAGAGTTGTTGACACCAAATTTTGGTCCGATGGTTTTGAAATTAATACATTTTTGAGTCAAATACAACAAAAAAAAATCTTCCTATCCCACATCTTTTCTCTAACAATTTTCAATTTTCAATTGTCCCACATCGGCATTTTAGCCCTTTTGAGGATTTTTGGGTCTCTATATAAACCCACTTCATTCAATATTTTTAAGGGAGGGGGAAGAAAAAGAATACTCATAAAATCTTGAGAATTCTTGGTTCCCATAGTTTAAAAATTTTAAAAGTGTTTTGTTGGTTTTTCGGGTTGAGGAGGTGGAGTTGTCTCGTTCAAACTCGTAGTTCCGGTTCGCTGCTCAGAACCAGGTAAATTTTTCTCTTAGCGTTGTTTTATTTTATTCCAGCTCTTTTATGTTTTCTGTTTATTATATGTAGCTTGTTTTATTTTTTAGTTTAATATAGTTGTAAAAGTCAATTAATATTTCTGTTTATTATAGTTTTAATATTAGCGTTATTTTATGATTTGATGTTTATTTATTTATTATTATTTTAAAATTGTTAGTCAACTATTTGCTATCTTAAATTTTCAGGATTTTGTTATTATTCTATTTTAATGTTATTTTTAATTTTTATATATTACGTTATTGTTCCATTTCTAATTATGTTATTTTAGTTTGGTTGATTGTTTTCCATATTATCTTGGGATAAGTTTGTTATGTTTTGTTGATGTTCAGGTTATATTAAATATATTTGTTAAATTTGGCCGATGAAAAATCTATCCGTCGGGTTTAGAGGCCTTTCCATTTTGAAAGACGGAAATTTAATTAAAGTTATTATTTTTATTGTTAAATTTGGCCGATGAAAAATCTATCCGTCGGGTTTAGAGGCCTTTCCATTTTGAAAGACGGAAATTTAATTAAAGTTATTATTTTTATTGTTAAATTTGGCCAATGAAAAAACTCTCCGTCGGTTTTGGAGGCCTCCCCAATATTAAAAGACGGAAATTTTTAGTTTAAGTTCATATAACTTGTTGGTTAAATTGTTAAAAGGGCCGATGAAGAAATTACCGTCGATTTCCAAGGCCTCTCATGTTAGTAAGACGGATTTTTGGTTTTTTTAATTATTATTTCATATATTCAATTTTGTTCATTTTTATTTATTACTAACACTTTTACTAAGTGTGTTTACAGGTACCCAAGACTTGTTTCATTGAAGTTATTCGAAAGGAGTTCGAATTATATTTTACAATTCATTATTTTGTATATATCGATGCTAGGCAAATCTTAGGTCGTTTCTCATGTTGTTGTTTTATTTTATTATTATTGTTTATTGCATATTTATATTACTTGTACATTATTGTTATCTCCTCAATTTGAAAAAATGAACTCAGTCGGGAACCACAATTGTGGATTTCGAAGGGTGCCTAACCCCTTCCCTTCGGAATAACTTGAACCCCTTACCTAGAATTAAATTGGTTTCGTAGACTCTCTTTTAAGTTAACTAGTTAATCGGTTTCCTAGTTTTCCTAAAAATTAGGTGGCGACTCCCTTTTCCCTTTAACCCCCTTTAACCCCTTTACCCGTTTTAAAAATTCAATTAACCAATTCTCTTTTTAATTGAGACGCCGTGACGTTGCTCCCATTCAAAGGATGTCAACAGAATGGCGACTCCGCTGGGGAAACTAGAGGTTCTAACCATTATGAGTTTATTTTTTCAAATTGAGGATACTATTCTTTTATTGTGTTATTCATTATCTCTTGTATATTTTGTTGATTGTTTGCATATTGTACTCAATATTGATTTATTATTTTTTGTCATTGCATGTACAACATTTATTCCGTCAAATGACACCTAATTTTGTTTTTTTACTTAAAGGACGATTATGCGGGTTCGCAATCGTTCGTTAACCAAACTTTTCTCGGGGCACCCTGACGAATGTAGTTGACTACTGGATAGTCAACGGTCGTTAACTGTCTCAACTCAAGTAGTCCGCTTGGGTCACCTATCCACAGTATACAAAGTCCACTCTTAATCATCTTGTATAGAGGAAGCCAAAACCTCATATTAAGCATGACACAATTGTTTGTATGCTATGTGATATACGTGTTGTATATATGTTGTATAATAGTTCATTATTTTAAAATCACTTTCGTTAACCTAGTTTTAAGAATATTCATAATTCAAGTCCAATTTTTTTTTTTTTTTTTGAAGTTAAATTGTTGGAACTACGTTTGACCTGATTCCTGCTTCAACAGGATACGTAGGCGCCATTAAGGCTCGGTCATCTTCCCCGTAAGTTTTCCAAATTTTAAGAACAGAAACTGGGGCAAAATTTTGGGGAAGTCTCCAAAATTTTATAATGGAGATAGTTGTTACAATATTAAATACCAGAGGTTTGTCGAAGCTGAAACAGGGGCAAAAATTTTTAGGAATGCCCTCAAAATTTTCACCAAGATTGTACGCAGGCTCCAGTATTTATGAGGCTTCACTCCGAGTTGATTTATTTATTTTGCATTAATTTTTTTTTGTACATGATGTCACATTCATTGTATATCTTTGATTTTTATTATACTCCATTGAAAAAATTAGTTTAATTGACATTTTTTAAGTTTGGGTTGTCCGTTCTTCAACGCGACTCATTATTTCATTATTTTATTTTTGTTACTTCTGTTAAATTTAGATGGTCCGCCCTTCAATGTGACTCACTGATTCATTCGTCCTTGTAAAATTTTCTTTAAATAGTAAATAAAAAATATTTTGTTCAATTCGGGTTGCCCGCCTTTCAATGTGGCTCATTGATTTTTATTCTCATTTTTTTTTTCCTTTCAAAAAGTAATTTTTTGTTTATAAATTTTATGTCATATTTGGACGAACTACGCAGACCTGATTCTCATCATTGAGATACGTAGGCAGCCCTTTGAGGGTTCGGTATTTCTTTATTCAAAAGATCTTTTATTTTTATTTCTTTTAATGTTTATAATTTTTAAATCATTTTTTTTTTTGACTTGGTGGATGCCAACACAGTTCAAGTGTGCATGTGAAAATAATTTGTACAATAAAGAAGATTGCCTTCTTGTTAAACCATGGATTCTTTTGGTACCTCTCATTCATACTTTGTTACACTTGCAAATGTTGTCTTGTATAAATTCAAGATTAGAACAAAATCAGATTCATTGTTTCATGTGCATTGTGTGGTGAGTTTTGAATCAAATTCAATTATTTTGCATTGTTGATCTAGAACTTGACCTAAATGTTATTGAGGCGAAATTCTGAGTAATGTTTGATTTGAAAAATGATTGTAGGCCTTCTTTGATCCGTTTGAGCCTTTCAAAGCCTACCAAATGATGTTAATCCTTAGATGTCCCCACTTTGAGCCTTAAGCCTTTTCTTTGGACAACCACATCTTAGCCTATACCTTTCTGAGTGCTTTTACGCACTATCTCTCTTTTGACCAGACTTTCTTGAGCGCACTGAAGACATGCAAGTTATAAGAGAAGATACAAAGTTCAAATTTGTCAAAGACAAAAGTTATCAAAGTTCCTGAATGTCAAGAAAACAAAAATGACTTCAGAAGAAAAAAAAAGGGGTTCAAAATTCCCCACCAATTTAAGAAAGCAACATTTCAAAAATACTCCAAACAAAAAAGGAGAAAATTCAAAAGGGGGGAAAACTTAGACAAACAAAGTTTCAAAGAAGTCAAAAGTGCGAAAAGAAGGGACAACAAAGAGAATCAAACGCTAAAGCGTAATAAATGTTGAAAGCATCTATTTAGTTCAATGCTCAAGAAAGAATAAGTCACTTTAATCCCAAATGACTATCCTACCCGTTCCTAATCCAACATTACAAGCTATTAACAAGCCCTACATGATTTCAATTCAAATATTCCAGATTAGTGGAGATTTACATGAAGGTCAAGCCTATGGTATCACAATTGCATGCATTGAAATTTTTTGTTGAGTGTGAGTGTGCTTTTACAGATATTCCCAAATCAAAACACTTTAAATGTGCACAAATTGAAAGTTTCTTTCTTGTGAGGGCACTTGAAACATGATGTTAGGTCTAGTTCAAAGATTTTGCTTGTAGCAAGATGAACAAATCTTGTCGTTACTTAAGTACAATTGAGGTACCACTTGAATCCATAGGAATTACCTCGATGTCAATTTCAATTGAAAGAGAAAAATTGTGAGAAATTTTGTACAATACTATTTTTGGCGCTAACCAAGTTAAAATATGTTTCATTGTTGATATTTGTCCAAACAACTTTGTGGACCGTTTCAAAGTTTAAATTGCATTTTTGGTAGTCATACCTTTCAAAATGACATCTTTTATTTTTCGGTAGTCATACCCTTCAAAATGACATCTTTTTAATTTGGGTCGTCATACCTTTCAAACTGACATCACTTTATTTTTGTGCCCCATATTTGTCCATACCAACTTTGTGGACTGTTTCATTGTTGATATTTGTCCAAACAACTTTGTGGACCGTTTCAAAGTTTAAATTGCATTTTTTGGTAGTCATACCCTTCAAAATGACATCTTTTATTTTTCGGTAGTCATACCCTTCAAAATGACATCTTTTTAATTTGGGTCGTCATACCTTTCAAACTGACATCATTTTATTTTTATGCCCATATTTGTCCATACCAACTTTGTGGACTGTTTCATTGTTGATATTTGTCCAAACAACTTTGTGGACCGTTTCAAAGTTTAAATTGCGTTTTCGGTAGTCATACCCTTCAAAATGACATCTTTTTATTTTTGGGTCGTCATATCTTTCAAAATGACCTCTTTTATTTTAGGTAGTCATACCTTTCAAAATGACATCTTTTAAAGTTAGGTAGTCATATCTTTCAACATGGCATTTTCTTAAATTTAGGTAGTCATACCTTTCAAAATGATATCTTCTCAAAATTGATTTGTTATCTCAAATAAAATGATTTATTTCAGATTGGTTTGTCATGCCGTTCAATCTGACACATTTTTTTATTCCATTTTAAATTGACATTTTATTTAATTCATGATGCTATTAAGTTTGAATCATTGCATTGGTTAATACCTTGTTCATATGGTCATGTTTGCATAATTTATGTTATATTTGCTACTAACATTGATATTGCAGATTTTGTGATAGACATTTTAAGTTCAAGTTGGGTCGTCCGCCTTTCAAAGAGACAAGATTGGGTTGTCATCTCCCTTCAAATGACATGTTAAGTTCAAGTTGGGTCGTCCGCCTTTCAAAGAGACAAGATTGGGTTGTCATCTCCCTTCAAATGACATGTTAAGTTCAAGCTTGGGTCGTCCGCCTTTCAAAGAGACAAGATTGGGTTGTCATCTCCTCCAAATGACATGTTAAGTTCAAGTTGGGTCGTCCGCCTTTCAAAGAGACAAGATTGGGTCGTCATCTCCCTTCAAATGACATGTTAAGTTCAACTTGGGTCGTCCGCCTTTCAAAGAGACAAGATTGGGTTGTCATCTCCCTTCAAATGACATGTTAAGTTCAACTTGGGTCGTCCGCCTTTCAAAGAGACAAGATTGGGTGGTCATCTCCCTCCAAATGACATATTAAGTTCAAGTTGGGTCGTCCGCCTTTCAAAGAGACAAGATTGGGTGGTCATCTCCCTCCAAATGACATATTAAGTTCAAGTTGGGTCGTCCGCCTTTCAAAGAGACAAGATTGGGTTGTCATCTCCCTTCAAATGACATGTTAAGTTCAAGTTGGGTCGTCCGCCTTTCAAAGAGACAAGATTGGGTTATCATCTCCCTCCAATTGACATGTTAAGTTCAAGTTGGGTCGTCCGCCTTTCAAAGAGACAAGATTGGGTTGTCATCTCCCTCCAAATGACATGTTAAGTTCAAGTTGGGTCGTCCGCCTTTCAAAGAGACAAGATTGGGTCGTCATCTCCTTTCCAATGACATATTAAGTTCAACTTGGGTCGTCCGCCTTTCAAAGAGACAAGATTGGGTTGTCATCTCCCTCCAAATGACATGTTAAGTTCAAGTTGGGTCGTCCGCCTTTCAAAGAGACAAGATTGGGTCGTCATCTCCTTTCCAATGACATATTAAGTTCAACTTGGGTCGTCCGCCTTTCAAAGAGACAAGATTGGGTTGTCATCTCCCTCCAAATGACATGTTAAGTTCAAGTTGGGTCGTCCGCCTTTCAAAAAGACAAGATGGGTCGTCATCTCCCTCAAATGACATGTTAAGTTCAAGTTGGGTCGTCCGCCTTTCAAAGAGACAAGATTGGGTTGTCATCTCCTTTCAAATGACATGTTAAGTTCAACTTGGGTCGTCCGCCTTTCAAAGAGACAAGATTGGGTTGTCATCTCCCTCCAAATGACATATTAAGTTCAAGTTGGTCGTCCGCCTTTCAAAAAGACAAGATCGGGTTATCATCTCCCTTCAAATGAAATGTTAAGTTCAAGTTGGGTCGTCCGCCTTTCAAAGAGACAAGATTGGGTTGTCATCTCCCCCCAAATGACATATTAAGTTCAAGTCGGGTTGTCCGTCTTTCAACGAGACACGCTGGTTTGTCACCTCATTGAAAGTAACATATTATTCGCATCATCCTTCTTTCAAAAAGGTACACCACCTTCATTGTGCAATTTTGCAAGTAACATCAAAGGTATGTGAATTTTCTCAGTTTGCAATCAATCTCCGTCTTTTGTTCATTATTTTCATCACACTCGATCAATGTGGAGTCTTGCTCAAAAGTTCTACTAACGTCTCAACTGTTTTGTTCAATGTTTATCAAATCAAATTTGGTTCGTCAACTTTGTTTGACCAGGACCTCTTTCATCGATCCTAATCAAACAAAGGGGCAAGTTGTTGACACCAAATTTTGGTCCGATGGTTTTGAAATTAATACATTTTTGAGTCAAATACAACAAAAAAAAATCTTCCTATCCCACATCTTTTCTCTAACAATTTTCAATTTTCAATTGTCCCACATCGGCATTTTAGCCCTTTTGAGGATTTTTGGGTCTCTATATAAACCCACTTCATTCAATATTTTTAAGGGAGGGGGAAGAAAAAGAATACTCATAAAATCTTGAGAATTCTTGGTTCCCATAGTTTAAAAATTTTAAAAGTGTTTTGTTGGTTTTTCTGGTTGAGGAGGTGGAGTTGTCTCGTTCAAACTCGTAGTTCCGGTTCGCTGCTCAGAACCAGGTAAAATTTTCTCTTAGCGTTGTTTTATTTTATTCCAGCTCTTTTATGTTTTCTGTTTATTATATGTAGCTTGTTTTATTTTTTAGTTTAATATAGTTGTAAAAGTCAATTAATATTTCTGTTTATTATAGTTTTAATATTAGCGTTATTTTATGATTTGATGTTTATTTATTTATTATTATTTTAAAATTGTTAGTCAACTATTTGCTATCTTAAATTTTCAGGATTTTGTTATTATTCTATTTTAATGTTATTTTTAATTTTTATATATTACGTTATTGTTCCATTTCTAATTATGTTATTTTAGTTTGGTTGATTGTTTTCCATATTATCTTGGGATAAGTTTGTTATGTTTTGTTGATGTTCAGGTTATATTAAATATATTTGTTAAATATGGCCGATGAAAAATCTATCCGTCGGGTTTAGAGGCCTTTCCATTTTGAAAGACGGAAATTTAATTAAAGTTATTATTTTTATTGTTAAATTTGGCCGATGAAAAATCTATCCGTCGGGTTTAGAGGCCTTTCCATTTTGAAAGACGGAAATTTAATTAAAGTTATTATTTTTATTGTTAAATTTGGCCAATGAAAAAACTCTCCGTCGGTTTTGGAGGCCTCCCCAATATTAAAAGACGGAAATTTTTAGTTTAAGTTCATATAACTTGTTGGTTAAATTGTTAAAAGGGCCGATGAAGAAATTACCGTCGATTTCCAAGGCCTCTCATGTTAGTAAGACGGATTTTTGGTTTTTTTAATTATTATTTCATATATTCAATTTTGTTCATTTTTATTTATTACTAACACTTTTACTAAGTGTGTTTACAGGTACCCAAGACTTGTTTCATTGAAGTTATTCGAAAGGAGTTCGAATTATATTTTACAATTCATTATTTTGTATATATCGATGCTAGGCAAATCTTAGGTCGTTTCTCATGTTGTTGTTTTATTTTATTATTATTGTTTATTGCATATTTATATTACTTGTACATTATTGTTATCTCCTCAATTTGAAAAAATGAACTCAGTCGGGAACCACAATTGTGGATTTCGAAGGGTGCCTAACCCCTTCCCTTCGGAATAACTTGAACCCCTTACCTAGAATTAAATTGGTTTCGTAGACTCTCTTTTAAGTTAACTAGTTAATCGGTTTCCTAGTTTTCCTAAAAATTAGGTGGCGACTCCCTTTTCCCTTTAACCCCCTTTAACCCCTTTACCCGTTTTAAAAATTCAATTAACCAATTCTCTTTTTAATTGAGACGCCGTGACGTTGCTCCCATTCAAAGGATGTCAACAAGAGTGTTGCAACTGGATGACTTTTCTGTCTTTGAAGATTCTTTAATGGAAGAAATAGGGTCCCTATTTCATTTGAGGTTCTTAAGCATTTGCGCTAATTTGGAAACCATCCCAGTGTCGTGGGTGAACCTCCAGAATCTGGAAACTCTGTTGATCAATATGGAATATAACACCATTGTTTTACTGCCCAGATTATTAAAACTGTCAAAGCTGAAATATGTGAGCATTGACAGTAGTTCTTTCTTTGGAGAGGAAGAGGACTCAGACCACAGTAGATTATTGGAAGGTGAGAATTCAAAGCTGACAACTTTATCCAGAGTTGATATCTTAATTTCTCAAGGCGCGAATGATGCTCTGAAGAAGTTCCCAAATCTTCAACACCTCGAGTGCACCATCACGATACTCCAGGATCCTCCTCCACACAGCGATTGGTTTCCCAAGTTTGATGTCCTTAACAAACTTCAATCACTCTTTGTAGAATACCCATGGGATTATTATGGTTATCCCATTGAATATCACTTCCCTATCAGCTTGAAAGAGTTGCGGTTGCATTCTTTTCCCGTGAGACCTGCTTTGTTGTCAGCAATCGCAGCATTGCCTCAACTTGAATTTCTGGAGATTATCGAGTGTTATTTCGAGGAGGATAAGTGGGATGCAAGTGAAGACACCTATCAAAGTCTTAAGACGTTGCGTTTATATTATCCCAGATTATCAGAATGGCAAGTTGATAGGGAAACTTTTCCGATGCTTGAGGAATTAATACTAGAGAAATGTTTCATGCTTAGGGAGATCCCTTATGCATTTGGCAATATAGACACTTTAAAGTCCATTCAATTGGTTCAAAGTAAGTGTGGTCTTGTAGATTCAGCCATGGAGATTAAGAAAGATGTGGCAGCTTACACAGGAGAGGACAGACTTCATGTCCATATATCAGATTTGTATGAATAAGAAGCTGAAAATGATTTCTTACATCTTCACCCCTACCTAATTCATTCGTTTTAATTATTTAATCGTGTGTTTGTTTTCATATTATCATCATCTTTGAGTTCAATTTTTACTAACTGCTATAAATAAGCACTTTCTGTTGGATGGCAATAAAAGCCTCTGTATTCTGAAATACTGAAATTGAAAAACGTTCCAAGAATGGCATATATGCCCTCCAACTTTGGTTGACACACATTTTCTTTGTTGCATCATTTGTGGAATTTTGCATGCTATATATTTGTTCAATTTTATATAAATTTTAAGTGTCTATAGGCCATAGATGCGAGTATTAATGCATTTGCGGTCTCAGCTCATCTGATTACTAGTTTTTTTTTACCTTCGACGTTCTGGAGATGTTTTAAATTAATATTTTGAGTGTTTTCTGCCATGCAAACTGTGTATGGAAATTTAGACAATGCAGATTGCTAGTAGGACAGTGAGACGGAACGCAAGGCACTTGGTTTCGAGATCGAACGAGATTATTGGGTAATGACAACATCGTGCTTATGGCAAGGCCGCTAGAGACTAGAGTTACCCTTGCTTGGTGGAGTTAGTTAAGAAATAAAGTTATTTTGTCTACAATGTTATAGTTGATGTTGGGATAACTTTTTGTTTCTTCATTGTTAAAACAGTTTTATGGTCCTTTTAAAAGATCATTACCAATTGATTACTTGAGATGGCAATACTTTTTTGAAGCCAAACCCATTATAACCAAACATATATAATAGCAAACTAATAACCTAAAATAAATGGAGTAGCTAGCGTTTGATTTAATTGTGCTCCATAGCAAATGTTTGCAAATCAGGCGCCTCCCTCCCAAATATCTGGCTCGCCACTCTCCTCCAATCTCTCGCTCGCGTCCTCACTTTTTATACAAACACAAGTGTATAAAAATTGTTTCTAATTGTATGAAGCAGAGAAAATTGTATAAATACATATATTTTTGTTCCCCTCTCTCCCCTCTTCCAGATCTCGCTCGCCATTCTTCCAAATCTGGCTCGCCACCCTCGCCTTTCTCACTTATACAAATAGCGAAATGTTAAAATTGCGCTTCTGTTTGTATGAAGCGTGAGAAAATTGTATATACACATGCAAGTACGTATATTTTCGTCCTATACACTTATAATTATACAATAAAAATACTCCTCTGCCCAATTTCTTTTGCCTTTCTCTCTTTCCCGTTTTATACAATTTTCAAATTGTATCTAATTTCTCTCTTTCTCGTTTTGTACAATTCGTTTCAATTGTATATTCCTTGTCAAGTCTCTTTTTGTCTCTCTCTTTCTCATTTTATACAAATTCAAATTGTATATAATCGTTCTATACACTTATAATAATACAATTCGTTTTATACACTTCGTTTTCATACAGTTCTCTGCCCAAGTGTCTTTCTCTTTCTTGTTTTATACACTTCGTTTTATACAATTTGCTTCAACTGTATATGTATAACAAATTATACAGTTTCTATATTTGCTATAGAGCGCAATTATGCAAACATTGCTATAGCATACAAATATGAATTTTTTATTATCTATATGTGTAAGTTGTCATTCATAAAATGAAGGAAGAACTTGTTAGGATCGAATTCACACACACTTGATGAATGAAGAACACAAGAATTTCAAGAAGAAAGAGATAAGAGATCTAGAGAGAGGGAGAGAGATCTAGAGAGAGAGAGCACAATTCGTGGTAAGACCCCGTGAGTGAACTTCCACGGCGGTGGGTATATTTATATTAATAAATCAGAGTATTTTTAGTTACAGAGAATAAATAGAGGATAAGAATGGGGATGAACCCCTTGATGCAAAGTCAATTGTGTTAACCTCATCATCTTTTGTTGAGGTAACAGTAGGTCATGAGGAAGAAGAAGCCTGAATCATTGGCCAGCTCCTTGATGAACATGAATCCGAGCTTGATGTCATTTCCATTGTTGGAATGCCAGGAGTCGGTAAAACTACTCTTGCCAATAAAGTGTATAACAATACATTAGTTGCAAGTCATTTCAATTTTCATGCTAAGTGCACTGTTTCCCAAAAGTATAACAAGTCAAAGGTGTTTGAGGAGATTCTTCAGCAAGTTACTGGCTCGGGAGGAAAAGAAAGTGAAGATGACCTTGCTGAAATGCTACGAGTAGCACTGTACGATAAAAGGTACCTAATTGTTTTGGATGATGTGTGGGATATTGCAACAGGGGAGATGTTAATAGCATGTTTTCCAAAGGTTAAGAGAGGAAATAGAATCATCTTAACCAAGTCAAATGTCATAGTGATCCTCTCCGCCTTCAACATTTAACACCTGAAAAAAGTTGGGATTTATTCGTAAAAAAGGTATTTGGAGATGAAGGAAGCTTCCCTTGGCTATTGTTTTAATTGCTGGAGTAATTGTTAGAGGGAAGAAAAGGAAAAGGATTTTTGGCTTAAGATACTACAAAATCTGGATTCCTTTATTTCTACCAACATCAATTTGGTTATGCAGTTAAGTTATGACCATTTACCATGCCACCTGAAGCCGTTGCTGCTTTACTTTGCGACAACTCAAAAGAGCCAACGAACTCCAGTCTCTACATTGATGCAGTTGTGGATGGCCGAAGGGTTTGTGGATCATGATAGTTTAGAGGAAGTAACTCAAAGTTACTTGGATGCTTTAACTTCCAGTTACCTGATAATGGTGAATCATATCCCCTCCGAGAGTATTTGGTGGACGTCTACAATGATCAAGGTTTGCTATATGCATGATGTTGTGCATGATTTTGTCTCAGTAAAAGCGGAAAAGGAAAAGTTTTTCAAGTTAATCAATTCAGGTGATCATGCTTCGGATTTGCTACACCATCGTCTAACCATTAATTATACTGATTATGAGGGCGAGCTCTGCAATAAATGTGTTTTTTGCAAGTTTATTAAGTGTTCAGCTGTTAGTAAGTATCTCTTATCTTTGAGAGTGAGGAGTTCTATCTATAAATACAGGTATATCCGTCACACTAGACAGTTGAGACTTCTTAGAGTGTTACAACTGGATGACTTTATTGTCTTTGAAGATTCTTTAATGAAAGAAATAGGGTCCCTATTTCATTTGAGGTTCTTAAGCATTAAGACTGATATAAAAGCCATCCCAGCGTCGTGGGTGAACCTCCAGAATCTGGAAATGCTGTTGATCGATACACATTATTCCACCATTGTATTACTGCCTACAATATTGCAACTATCAAAGCTGAAATATGCAAGCGTTGGCCTGAGTTCTTTCTTTGATGAAGAGGAAGAGGACAATATCCAAAGCAGATTATTGGAAGGTGAGAATTCAAAGCTGACAACTTTATCCATAGTTGATATCTCATATTCCCAAGGAACTAATGATGCTCTAGAGAAGTTCCCAAATCTTGAGCACCTTCATTGCACCATCATTGTACCCAAGTGTCCTCCTAAACACGGCGATTGGTTTCCCAGGTTTGATGTCCTTAATAAACTTCAATCGCTCACTTTAAAATACCACAAACCACAGTATTTTTTTTGTAATCCCATTGAATATCACTTCCCTACCAGCTTGAGAAACTTGCGGTTGTATTGGTTAACCATGGCGCCTGCTTTGTTGTCAGCAATCGCGGCATTGCCTCAACTTGAAATTCTGGAGATTATCTACTGTGATTTCATGGAGGATAAGTGGCATGCAAGTGAGGACATCTATCAAAGTCTTAAGACTTTGACTTTGGCATGTCCCGAATTATCAGAATGGGAAGTTGATAAGGAAACTTTTCCCAAGCTTGAGGAATTAATACTAGCACATTATGAGGACCTTACGGAGATCCCTTCTGGATTTGGGGATATAGACACTTTAAAATCCATTCGGTTGGTTAAAAGTGAGCTTGAGCTAGGAGATTCAGCCATGAAGATAAAGAAAGATGTAATACATTTCACAGGAGAGGACAGACTTCATGTCCATATATCATCTATGTATCTTCCCTGAGCTGATGAAGAAGAGGTAATCAATTTCTACTAATTAGTTAGTATAAGCACTTTATGTTCGATAGCAATAAAAGGCTGAAATACTGAAATGGAAAAACTTTACAAGAAAGGCCTCAGTTGAACAAGTAGGCACACACGCTTTCTGTATGGCATCATTTGTGGAATTTTGCATCCTACATGTGTGTATATTTGTTCAATCTTATGCAAGTTTAAGTATCTACATGACATAGATGCGACTTATAGTCAAGTTTTATGCCTTAGAAGAAATAAGTTTCTGAGAGTATCAATGCATTTGTAGTCTCAGTTCATCTGATTACTAGTTTTTTTCCCGGAGATGTTTTAAATTAATGTTTTGAGTGTTTTATTTCGTGTTAATTAACTGTGTATTGCTTCTCCATTGTTTTGTTTGCAGTTAAGCCTGGAAATTTAGGCATTATTGAGATGGCTTGTAGGAGTGGAAGACGGTACACAAGGCGAGATGATTTGAACTTGATTTAGAGATTGTTGGGTAATGTCAACATCATGCTTATGGAAAGGCCACGAGAGTGTGGAGTGGTCCTTCGATTTTTGTTCAGTAAAAGCGAAGAAGGAAAAGTTTTTCAAGTTAATCAATTCAGGTGATTCATTTCATGCTTCTGATTTCCTGTCAACATCCTGTTTATTTTGTCTACAATGTTACAGTTGATGTGGGGATAATATTCATTAACTCTTTGTTTTTTCATTGTTAAAATATTTTTATGGTCCTTTCAAAGATAATTACCAGTTTACTAGATCATATTTTTGTCCACCTTACTTGACTTGGCATTGTTTTTTTTAAGCCAAACCTATTATAACCCTTTTATTAATCCAACCTACTACAACAAAAATTATACTACCATGTGACTTAAAACTAATATGCATAGTACTATACATAATGTGTCAATCTTGTAGAATACTAGTATATAAAAGGTGCATGATTATACACAAATAAAGGCTAAACCTGGTATAATGTCATACCACACTCCCGTCAAAAAAAAAGATTTAGAAAAATATAAAGTCAACGGGAAATGGTTCCGACTAGTGATTTGATATAAAGTCGATGCGACCGATGGGAATGGTTACGGTGAGAGATTGACTATGTGACTTGATGCATTTGATGCTTATGCATGACTTACTTGATACTTGAGATTGATATGCTTGTTGCGTGTGAATGAAGTACTTGACTTTGGGATTAACTTGTGTGATTTGTTTGACTGTTGAATTGTGAATATTGGGCTTGGCGAGCCATATATTGTAGCATTACTAGGTTGGGCTGATTTCTGTGCAGGTTGTAGTTTGAGGAGGTTCGATTGGAGAGTAGGGGGGTGTTCGTTTTCTAGCTAGTTGCTTTGTTTAGTATGTTGTTTGCTGGTACAATATTGTTGGTACTCACCCCTTACTTCTATCCTTGTACAGGTTCCGAGCCCCGGCCCGTGTAATCTCTTTCTCCTTCTTTGATCTTAAGACTTTCAAGGACTGAAAGAGGTAGTTGCTTGTGATCGGGGGCCCTCTTGTGCTTTTTGAGAACAAAGATTAAGACTTATATTTATTTCTTAACTAGTGAACTTAGCCGCGCTTTGTGCGATAAAAAATTACTCGTTAAGTTTGCTAAATAATTAATTTTTTGAATAGTTGATTACTAAATATATTTCTAAAGATTCTTTATAGTCTTTATCTAAATATATCAAATTTTAAGTCTTAATTAAGTTTATTATTAGTACTTAAATTTTATATCTTTTATAATTTGGAATCGCTTAAGAATTTTCGAAATTATAAAAAAAAAATCCTAAATTTATTCTCTTTATTTTAATAAGAAAAGTAAATTTAATGTAATAAGTTGAACTCTTTATGAAATTTAAATTTAATTTAATAATATAATAAGCTTAATGTAAATATAGTTTTTTTCTAATATCTATTCTTTTCCTTCAAAAGTATTATACTTTCCTTTAGTAATGAATTTTTTTTTTCATCTTTCACTAATCTTAGATTATGAAATGTTTGTAAATCATTTTCTATCTTGACTAATTTTACTACGATTATAATATACTGCCTATTATTTATATAAAAATGAATAGATTGAAAGATAAATAGTCTCAATTACGTAAATAATATAAAGTATTCAAATAATTAAACCCAAATTATATATATGTATTAACTAAAATACAACTTTAAACTTACCTATATTTTAGTTACAATTTCTAAATTATTCTAAAAGGTAAACATAAATAAAAATTGTGAAATTTCCTAATCCTCAAAATTGATTTCAGTATTCAAAAATAAAATATATACAATGTTGAAACCATTAAAAAAACCTTAAAAGATAATAAACAAAACGATTCAAGTCTTCAAAGTTAAAATTAATATACCTGAAATTTCAATAATATTATTTAGTGTAGGTATAAATTATAATTAGATAAATTAATCAAAGAATCCTTGTTGGAGTACCAAAGAAAATTAAAATAAATTAAAATTAAACAAATAAACAAAATAATCTTTGTAGGAATACCAAAGAAAATTATCCTAGCCTCTAATTATTCAATTTGTACACACTCTCAATGTTCACTACACCATTTGAAGATTAATGGACATAAACATTGATGTAGGATTCCTTTTCCTTGTGAGTTTATGAAAGTTAAACTTAAATATTGTCATATGTTCATATTGTCTTCCATTATAAATAATAAAGATTATTTAAAAAAAATGCGCAAAATAATAAGTACACTAAAATCATCAATAATGAGGAAAAAAAGCAATAAAAAAAAAAGAACAAAAAAATATTGTAAATAAAAGACATCAAACAAACTGAAATAAAAAGAGTAACATGTGTGAAATATTGTACTCATCAAAATTGAATTTGAATTTCCAAAATTGTCATATACTCGTCCACGCTGTTAAGTTTTAACAATAGAAGTTAGTCACAAAGAATCTATATATATATATATATATATATATATATATATAAAATTAGACATAATCAAACTGATGTACCTTGGTAACTCAAATTAGATTTTGTTCTCATTGAATTTGAATTTTCAAAATTGTCAAATGCTCATCTTATCTTCCACATTGTAAAAGTTAGTAACAAATAAACTATATATTATAAAATTAGAAATAACCAAAGTGATGTACTTTAGTATAAATATGATGAAGAAAGGAAAAATAAAAATAAATAAATTCTTGCATTGGTGAAGATGACATGGTTTTAGTATTTATAGTAATCCATAAATTCTTAACTATTGAATAAATAAATTAAAAGAGTAATGGAGTAATCAATACCTACAATTGTTACTTATATTGGTCATTAGTGTCTTAATTATAATTTAGTAATACTTTTAAGAAGGAATAGGGAAAGGTTTAAATATTTAAAGGGATAAATTGTAACTTATATATACCTAAAATAATAAAGGTATTAATGGAGGAATTTAAAGAGAAATAATGAATAGAGGATATTTATTTAATTTAACTAATATATCAAAATAAAATTAAGAGAGAAAAAAGCTTTAAAAAAAGATAAAATATATAAATTTTAATGCTGGCCTATGAGGGGTGCCACATCAGCACTTTCATATCCAGATTTATATATATATATAGATTTCAAAATTATGTATTTAATGGCGTACATCTGACAATTAAATTGTATTTATTTCTAATTTTTGTTCTTATTTAAATGTGCATGTGATTAGTTGAAGTGTGAACTGCATCCAACGACCAACTATCTAATTTAATATACTTTTTCTTATGGGGAGTTGTTATTTAAAAATAATAAAACGAGACCTCAATTCTATAAGTCTTTCATAAAATATGATAGCCAAAATAATCAATCATCTGCCAAAGAAATTGATATTGAATTTGGGAAAAATTACAAGAATATACTATTTAAAATTTTAATTATTAATATAGGTATATATATATTTTTATCTACAAAACTAAATTTTAAATTACAAATATGACAGAATATTCAATTTTTGATTTTTTAATAAATATTTTAATATTTGATTTATTTCCTTTTTCTGAAGGGTTATATGCTAAATTTATGGAATTGATAATTAAGGTTTACATTTTTTATTTTCCAATCATAATTTGAAAATTAGGTCTATTAGTGGGTCTTAAAGTGATACACATTCAGAATAGTGGGTCTTAAAGTAATATACACACATTTTACTTTTTATTTTTCAATCATAATTTGAAAATTAAAGTGATATACATTCAAAGTAGTTAAACTTTAATATATATATATAGTATACATCAACTAAAAATTAAAAATTACTAGAATATATAAAGTTGTATTACGTTTATTTAAAATAATCAAACTTTAAGAAAATCAAACCACTGAGAAGTGAGAATAATGGGAGATTTTAGAAGCCGACAGAATAATTGAGGTTATCGGCTTAGCGTGGGAAGCAATTTGTGGGTCCCTTCTTTCTTATCAAATCCGACTCATCAAATATTATTTTCTCTATCTTTATTTACTTGTTCATATTTCTTTTTATATCTGTCTTTATTTACTTGTTTATATTTTTTTTTACATCTGTCTTTATTTACTTATTCATATTTCTTTTTATATTTGTCTTTATTTATTCTTGTTTATAATCTTTTTTTATATCTATCTTTATTTACTTGTTTATATTTCTTTTTATATCTATCTTTATTTATTTGTTCATATTTCTTTTTATATCTGTCTTTATATACTTGTTTATATATATTTTTTATATCTGTCTTTATTTACTTGTTCATATTTCTTTTTATATCTATCTTTATTTATTTTTTCATATTTCTTTTTATATCTGTCTTTATTTACTTGTTTATATTTTTTTTATATATGTCTTTATTTACTTGTTCATATTTCTTTTTATATCTGTCTTTATTTACTTGTTTATATTATTTTTTATGTCTGTCTCTATTTACTTATTTATTTTAATAAATAAAGAAAGAAAAATAATATTTTTCTTAATATGCTCTTACTTAATTTTAGAAAATTTTTAATACTACTAAATTATAATGCATGCTTTTTGGACCAGAAAATACATTTATTATATTTGAGGAGTTATACTATAAAAGTAAAATTATAACTAACATAATAATTATTGGTGTATTAATATGTGTCACTTTTAAGGTGGACATCTAAATCAAAATTTACTCCAATTATTATTTCTCTAATGAAATACCTCCAAATGAGTCCTGCAGTTCGCGATCCAAATTTAATCGGAGCTCGAATATAGGCTCCGAACACTGAGAAACAAAAAAAGATAAAATAAAATGAAATACCCCCTGTTTAGAAAAGGCAAAGGAGACTCACATTTCTACTTCTAAGATTCAGAAAAGGCAAAGGAGACTCACATTTCTACTTCGAAGCTCATCAAGGATTTGTAAGCTTCTTCAAATTAATCCATTCAAATCGCTTTATCTATCCTGATAAATTTATACTCCCTTCATTGCATATTATATGTCATCTTTTTCATTTGCACTTTCAAAATAATTTTATCCTTTGTCTTTATTTAATGTTTGCTTTAGACAATTTTGATGAACATGTTAGATTTCAAAAGTATAAATGTATTTGGATCACTATTTAATTAAATTTTAGAGTCTATTTTTTGCAGCCAAATTTTTTTACCACTTGATCCAAAAAATTTAGAAAATCAAGTTTTTCCCACATCAATTTTTATATATTTTGTGTAAAATGTTTTTTTTATACATATATATATTTTTATGTATAAATTTTTAAAAAGCAAACATGACAACATCACAAAATATTCAAATTCCAATTAATTTTCCTGCTGAATCTGATGGTACTGATAATGAAATTAGATGACAAATGAATTTTAATTCTAGTTCGACAAATCATTTGTTTTTTGATTTAATCACCGAGGCACATTTTGAAGAAGATTTGAATACAAATATTGGTTTGTTGTTTTATCTAAAATTTTGATTCATATTTAATTTGTTTGTTGATATTTTATTTCAAATCAGATTTTATAAAATAAGTTGTAAATAGAGAAAATAGTTAATTAATGAATGAAGTACACTCTGAATGAAACTAGTTACTTGTAGTCTGTAGATTTCCTAGATTAGTTAAAATGAAAACATTTTTAAAATTAATTAATTAATATATTAAGGAATGGGCAAAAGTTGGCAATTTATGCATAAATTTGTGATATTTATTGTGGGTCAGCTATTTTAGGAAAGAGATGACATATAAAATGAGTTCTACGTGGCAAGATAAATGTTGACACCACGTACGACAAAAATGACATGTAGAATGTCATATAGGATATACATGTCTATTTGTTTAACTTTATATAAGTTTAAGTAAGTGTCTACTAATGCATATTCAAAGTAGAAGGACATAAATATAATTTAAAGATAAGTTAAAGGGCATATTTATGTATTATGCCACAAATTTAACTGCTGATATTTAATAACTTTGGAAATTTATCTAGCAAAGTCATTAAACTTTATTTTATATCAATAAAATCATTCAACTTAGACTTTTATATCAATAAAATCATTTAACTAATTATATCACTTAAAATATTTTGATATAGTAAAAAAATTATTTTTTATGTCATATAAATATGAACCTTATAAATGAATAAAAATTAAATTGTTAATAAACTTTTACGAACAAGCTTAATTAATGAAATACATACTTTTATAATATTAAAGTATGTAAGCATTATGACATTATTATTATTATTATTATTATTATTATTATTATTATTATTATAAAATATTTACACAAAATTGACTAGTTAAAGCAAAAAGTTAAGTTGAAAAATTAACGTTATAAGAAAAGATCAAGATTAATATAGCCAAAATAATTATAAGCTTCAATGAAGAAGTACAATAATATATAACATTATTTTATTTTTATTTTTTTTGAAAAAGTTACAAAACAAAAAAGACAAATTTTGTTAGAGCACTGTTGTTTAATTTTTACATTGTCAAAGAAAAGTTGTCAGTTATAATATATTTAGAAAGTTAATTGAGGTCACAATTTTAAATATTATTTTAGTACTCTTATTCTCTAATGATCTTGTTTAGATTTGTAAATACAAATTTCATTGCTAATTTATTTGTGCTAATCCTCAAAAACAAATACACTAGTGGACCAATAAATAGAACTCCTAATTATTTCTTTTTATTTAGTAATTAGTATGTTGAAATTCTGATCCCCAAATTCACCTATAGAGCAGGTTTATTCTATATGTTTTCTTGCATATTACAGTAATTACGTTTTGTAAAGCAAATAAAATAATGACACAATATTTAATCTTAGAAAACTCCAACTCATAAGGGTAAAAACTACGACTTACACCTCTGTAGGATTTAACTTCACTTCATTAAAATTTGAACATCAAAAACAAATTACAAAACTATGTAAACTAAGGAATTATAAACTCTAATTCCTTTAGGAATTGTAAACTCTAATTCCTAGCTACCCAAAGATACGAAACCCCCGATTTTATATCTTCTAATGTTCTTCAAGTTCCACAACTTGTGTAGCAACTCCTACTCACAAAACTCAGACTGTAATCAAAACTCTTAATTACAATCTTACAACTTTTTCCTCACATATTGGCAACACTCCTAATAAATCTCAAAACTCTCTCAAACCTGTTGATCGTGTTTTGATCTTCTCTCTATGTAAGTGCGCAATCTTCATAAGCAAAACTATCGCCCTTTTTATAGAATTAGTTATTCAACTAAATTCCTACTTTGTATTTGACTTGGACAGATAAACTCTTCCAGCAACCTTTTCCTTTTTAATTAAGAAAACACGCTTCAGTTAATCATTTAACCACCGCCTCAGAAAAAATTGCATCAAGTTTCCTTAGATAGTTTCTTAAATCAACTTTGTTGAAGTCCTGTTAAAAGTAGGACTGTAACTGCTGGATCAAGTTCTTTACTACCTTTTTCAATTCCTTGTTTGAATCAACTTTGTCTTTGCCTCTACAAAACCTTGTTAAGTTCAACTTGAAAAGCCTTTTTCACGTCAAACTGTCCTCTTTAAATTTGACTTGGACATGTAAACTTGTCCAAGAATTTTCCTTAATTAAGTATAATGCCTCAGGAAAAAACTTACGCACAAGTTTTCCTTATTGAACTCAACTTTGAACTTCATTTGTTTTTGCCGCAACAATTAACAAATTACGCTACTTCTTTCCTTATCCAACTAGGAAGTAGTTTTCCTACATTAAGTCGGCTTTCTAACAATTATCAAGCTCTACGTAAGTTTGGAATCCTTCTTTCAGTAAATTTGGAATCTTCCTTTACAGTTAGTTCGAATCAAGTTTGCTCCATTATGCATCTTTGTAACTCATCGAAATAAACACGTTCAGCCGCAACCGCTTATACGTTCTTCTTCAACTTGTTGCCGCTGAAACTTTTCCCTGGAAAGAAATCCTCATCTCTGTAGTATTTATTCTCCTACTTGAACTTGACAAACAACCTTTTACTACTGAAATTTCGCATTGTCGCACGTTGCCTCGACTTGGATAGAAAAATCCTTCCAGCAATTTTCTTTAGGGATCTTCAGAATAATCAGCACTTCTAACGTCCAACAAATTCCTCCTTTTTGAATGATGTCAAACTACTCAAGTCTTTGTAGCTACACGTTTTTGTATTTCATTACAGTGTATGGCATTTCATTGAACGTACTAACATTATCATCAACAACCTTGCTTTCCTTGCTAAACTTGTTAAACATAGATCACGTCTGCTAAACTTGTTTTATGATGCAATCTTTGTTACTCTTCAAAATATACATATGGCATAATACATAAATATGCCCTTTAACTTGACTTCAAATCACATTTTTGCCCTTCAACTTTGGATGTGCATAAATAGACACTTAAACTTGTATAAAAATGAACAAATAGACACGTATGTCCTACATGTCATTTTTTGGCCTGCGTGTATTGTGCCATATAGGACTCATGTGTTTATTTATTTAAAAATTGGATAGGTAAAGTTTTTGTTTGTACGTTATGAAAGTTGGAGGTCAAAGTTAAAATTTGAATCCAAGTTTAGGGTCCAATATGTGTATTATGCCTATACATATTCATGTTTACCTATCACAGTATATTAAGATAAAGAGTATTTGTTTCACTAAAGAAGTTTCTCATAAAAAAATTAAACTAGTTTTGTTAATTTATTTATTTGTAGGGTCTATTTTATATGAAACAAAAAGAATTAATGATAAATTTTATTTAGTGATTTAACTAACACAAATGTCTAAATTGAGTGATTTTATTGATGTAAAAATCTAAGTTGAGTGATTTTTTTTATACAAAATAAACTTTAATGACTTTGCTAGATCAATTCCTAAAGTTGAGTGATTTTATTTATATAAAAATTTAATTTGAGTGATTTTTTGATGCAAAACAAACTTTAATAACTTTGCTAGATTAATACCTAAAGTTGAGTGATATTTTTAAGATATTAACTCTTCTTTTAACTCTTTCTTCTTGCTGTTACTTTTACTTGTGTTTCTAATTCTTTTATCCTTATTAAATGTGCATGTGATTAGTTTGAAAAATCAAATTTTGTAGATATTGAAAGCTGGTTGGATGGAAAAAGGAGAAAAATCATTGGTATGTCTATTGTGTACCAATACTGTAGTTTCAAGTGTTAAGAGCCAAAATTTTCAACTGAATTTTGCTGATGAATATGTTTTTGATTTAACAGCTACTATTTGAGGAACAAAAAACAAGAATCACAAATCTTATTGATGATTTCTTGAATGGCTTGAAGCAAATAAAGAATGAAGAAGAAGAATTCATTGCTTCAAAATTGGATGTGATTGAAAAGCTAAGAATGGATCTAAGATTACTTAGAACATTTGTCTTGTTTGGGAATTCGACGAATTTGGATGACTTTTATCACAGGATGTATATTCATATAAACAAATTCGATATACTTACTGAGATCCTTTTCTGTAAAGATGATTTAATCCTAGAGAAATACCACATGGAATGTCTTTCCCCTCTGCTGCTGAAAGAGATAAGAAATTATTTGAGTTTGAAGAATGATTATGTAGCCACGGCGATAGAGATGAAGAAGTTTGAATACCTCATCAGAAATCTCCATGATCTACCAAAGTATTGTTCTGATTTGCTTCAACCCCTCATGAGTGAATACAACATTCTTCGGCAAGTATGCACACATCTCAGAGATTTCTATCAGTTGGAATGCAACAAAACAACAAAAACAGAATTTCTCTATACTCGGTGTCAAGTGACAGTTGATAGAGTAACACAATTCTGTTTTGATCTTTGGACAGGAAAGTATAAACACTTTGACAATGAGTATGCCTTCTCTGAATGCTCTTCCAAGATCACTTCTCTACTCATCGACATAATCCCTCTTGAGCTGGAGGTTCTACACATTTCTACTTCTAAGCTCATCAAAGAATCAAGGTCAAAAGAACTAGAAGGATTGGTTAAGCAAATCCTAAAAGCATCTCCAAGGATTCTTCAAAAGCATCTCATTCATCTTCAAGGACGCATGGTAGGCGTCAGTTACTCAAGCATTAATGTCATGATGGAGTTCCTATTGATCTTTCTCACTGATATACCAAAGCGCTTTATCCATCGTGGCAAATTGAACTCTATGTTGGCACATGTCGGACTACTTACAAGGAAGATATCTATTCTCATGGAAGAGAGCTCTACTATGAATGAAGCAGAGTTTTCAGCTCCATACTTGTTGCAAGAAATCGAACGAATGAAGGGAGATATCAAACAGATTATTTTGAAAGCGCCAGAGTCATCCCAACTTTGCTTTCCTATGGATGATGGTTTCCTCTTCATGAATCTTCTACTCCGACATTTAAATGATTTACTCACTTCCAATTCTTATTCAGTTTCTCTGATAAAAAAAGAAATTGAGATGGTGAAACAAAGCCTTGAATTCCTAACAGCATCTTTCAGGCAAACATTGGATGAGAGCACTAGTGGAGTTGTTAAAGATTGTTGGATGTGTGCTTTGGATGTGGCATATGAGGCAGAACATGTCATTAATTCCATTCTTGTCAGAGATAAAGCTCTCTCCCATTTAATTTTCTCACTTCCGAATGTCACTGATAAAATCAAGTTTATCGTGGCACAAGTCACCGGCTTACAGCTGGAGGCTAAGAATGGTGATGATCCCCTTGATGCAAAGTCTTCCGACGAGCCAATTGAGTTAACCTCATCATCATTTGTTGAGGTAACAGTAGGTCATGAGGAAGATGAAGCCCGGATCATTGGCCAGCTCCTTGATGAACATGAATCCAAGCTTGATGTCATTTCCATTGTTGGAATGCCAGGAGTCGGTAAAACTACTCTTGCCAAGAAAGTGTATAACAATACATTAGTTGCAAGTCATTTCAATGTTCGTGCTAAGTGCACTGTTTCCCAAAAGTATAACAAGTCAAAGGTGTTGCAGGAGATTCTTCAGCAAGTTACTGGCTCGGAAGGAAAAGGAAGTGAAAATGACCTTGCTGAAAAGCTACGAGTTGCACTGTACGATAAAAGGTACCTCATCGTCTTGGATGATGTGTGGGATATTGCAACAGGGGAGATGTTAATAGCATGTTTTCCAAAGGTTGAGAGAGGAAATAGAGTTATCTTAACTAGCCGAAGTGGTGAGGTAGGTTTGAAAGTTAAATGCCGTAGTGATCCTGTGGACCTCCAAGTTTTAACAGATGAAAAAAGTTGGGAGTTATTCGAAAAAAGGGTATTTGGAGATGAAGGAAGCTGCCCTGCTGAACTGTTGGATATTGGACACCAAATAGTTGAGAAATGTAAAGGGCTTCCTTTGGCTCTTGTTTTGATTGCTGGAGTGATTGTTAGAGGAAGGGAAGGAAAGGAAAAGGAAAAGGAAAAAGATTTGTGGGTTAAGATTCAAAATAATTTGGATTCCTTTACTTCTTCCAACATCAATTCGCAGATTATGAATGTTATGCAATCAAGTTATGACCATTTACCATACCAGCTGAAGCCGTTGTTGCTTTACTTTGCAAGATCGCAAAAGAGCGAACGAACTCCAGTCTCTACGTTGATGCAGTTGTGGATGGCTGAAGGGTTGGTGGATCATGATATTCCATCCAAGTGTAGTTTAGAGGAAGTAACTGAAAGTTACTTGGATGCTTTAATTTCCAGTGGTCTGATAATGGTGGATCATATCCCCTCTGAGAGTAATTGGACGTCTGTGATGATCAGAGCTTGCTATGTCCATGATGTTGTGCACGATTTTTGTTCAGTAAAAGCGGGAAAGGAAAAGTTTTTCAAGTTAATCAATTCAGGTGATCCATTTCATGCTTCTGATTTCTTGTACCGTCGACTAACCATTCATACTGAGGACAAAAAATGTGTCTTGTTTAATTCTAATAAGTGTTCTGCTGGTAATAAGCATCTCATATCTTTGAAAGTGAGCAGTTTGCTGGATAACTCCAGGTATATGTTTCACACAAGACACATGAGACTTGTTAGAGTGTTGCAACTGGATGACATTCTTCTGCAACATCATTTAGTGGAAGAAATAGGGTCCCTATTTCATTTGAGGTTCTTAAAGATTTGGACTTGTGATGTAAAAGCTATCCCGTTGTCGTGGTTGAACCTCCAGAATCTGGAAACTTTGCTGATCAGTGAGGAATTTTCCACCATTGTTTTACTGCCAAGATTATTCAAACTGTCAAAGCTGAAACATGTGAGCATTGACAAGAGTTCTTTCTTTGATAAAGAGGAAGTGGAAGAGGAAGAGGAAGACGAAGAGGAAGAGGACAATATCCAAAGCAGAATATTGGAAGGTGAGTATTCAAAGCTGACAACTTTATCCAAAGTTGATATCTCATATTCCCAAGGAACTAATGATGCTCTAGAGAAGTTCCCAAATCTTGAGCACCTTCATTGCACCATCAATGTACCCGAGTGTCCTCCTAAACACGGCGATTGGTTTCCCAAGTTTGATGTCCTTAATAAACTTCAATCGCTCACTGCAGTATACAAATGGAGTTATTATGGTTATCCCATTATTGAATATCACTTCCCTACCAGCTTGAAGGACTTGCGGTTGCATTCTTTTCCCATGACACCTGCTTTGTTGTCAGTAATCGCGGCATTACCTCAGCTTGAAATTCTGGCGATTTTTTACTCTGATTTCATGGAGGATAAGTGGGATGCAAGTAAGGACATCTATCAAAGTCTTAAAACTTTGAGTTTGTCATTTATCAAATTATCAGAATGGGAAGTTGATAGGAGCGAAACTTTTCCCAAGCTTGAGGAATTAATACTAGAACGTTGTTACGAGCTTACGGAGATCCCTTCTGGATTCGAGGATATAGACACTTTAAAATCCATTCGGTTGGTTCAAAGTGAGCGTGAGCTTGAAGATTCAGCCATGAAGATAAAGAAAGATGTAATGGATTTCACAGGTCAGGACAGACTTCATGTCCATATATCATCTATGTATCTTGCCTCAGATGACGAAGAAGAGGTAATCAATTTCTACTAATTAGTTAGTATAAGCACTTTCTGTTGGATAGCAATAAAAGGCTGAAATACTGAAACAGAAAAACCTTACACACTCCGCTTTATACCTGGCATCATTTGTGGAATTTTGCATCCTACATGTGTGTGTATTTGTTCTATTTTATATGCAAGTTTAAGTGTCTACAGGACATACATGCGACTTATAGTCAAGTTTTATGCCTTAAGAAGAAATAAGTTTCTGAGAGTATCAATGCATTTGTAGTCTCAATTCATCTGATTACTAGTTTTTTTCACGGAGATGTTTTAAATTAATGTTTTGAGTGTTTTCTTTCGTGTTAATTAACTGTGTATTGCTTCTCCTTTGTTTTGTTTGCAGTTAAGCCTGGAAATTTAGGCATTATAGATGGCTTGTAGGACAGGGAGACGGTACACAAGGCGAGGTGATTTGAACTTGGTTTAGAGATTGTTGGGTAATGTCAACATCCTGTTTATGGAAAGGCCACGAGAGTGTGGAGTGGTCCTTGCTTGGTTTTGAGTTAGTTAAGAAATAAAGTTGCGTATTTGCTATCTGTAGCTATAACTCTTCTTTCTCATTTGCTTTTTTATTTTGTCTGCAATGTTATAGTTGATGTTGGGATAACTATTTGTTTTTTCATTGTTAAAACAGTTTACTTAATATGCAATATCATACAAAATTATATTGCTATACATAATGTGTCAATCTTGTATAATACTAGTACATAAAAGGTGCATGATTTTATATAAAAATAGGCTAAACCTGGTATAATGTCATAGTCTCTCTATATGGTTATTATTATTATTATTATTATGAGCTGTGATATTGATAAAAGAATATGAGGATATGAATGATGGTTATCACTTATCACCAAGTTGATGAAGCCATGAAAGAGGAGTAAAACAAAATGCCTTAGCTGCCATCCATATTAAATGAAGTGATCATTTAATTTATTTCCTTTCACAATTATATTTCTCCCCAAAGTTTTAAAATAAATATATTTGAAATGATGACAAAAAGTATTTAAAACCATGATCTCTAAATGAGAAAAACTTATTTTGTGCTTTGTTAATTCAATGATAGTGAGTCTTTTTCTTTTCTTTTTTTTGCATCCCCTAAATTCTCTTATCCTCACATTCATTATTTTGTGTTGAGACATTATAGGAAGGCAATGATGACAATATGGTGAAAAAATAAAAATAAAAGAAACCTTCTTATAATTAATTCTAGAAATATAATTATTACAAGTTTCCATGAATATGCAAATTTTATTACTATCTCGTGAAGATAGAGAGATTGTTTCGAAAAGATCTTCAATTCAATAAAATACAGATACGATAATAGATATTAAATCAAGAAGTATGATAATACGACTAGTATAATGACAAACACCAATAAACTTAAACCTTCAAAGATTAAAATAACACCTCTCTAAAAAAGAGTAAAAAAATAAATTACAATCATTTAGCCTATAGTTCACTAATATATAGTCCTTTTTATCATTGGTCGTATAGTTTTGAAATACGTTATTAAAATTTTAAATAATTCACAATGATACAAGTAAAATTCGTATTTTTCAGTTTCTTTGTTATAATTTATATGACTCACTTATTTAAGCTTAAAGAGAATGATATATTCTCGTTCATCCTTAATAAAATAATTTACAACTACAAAAGACATTTATTATTTATTATCTTTTTTATTGTTATATTTATATATAAATATATATATTAACATTAATATAAGTTCACTATCTAAAAATCACTGATTTCTGTGGGCACACCTCAAAATGTCAAATGTTACCAACTCAACACGTAAACTTTGATTTTTTATTTTTTTTTTAGTTGGGTCCATTCCATGGAGTAAATGCTTCTTTGTTAAATTTTCATTATTATTTTTGAAGTAGACACTTAGGTATTGAAGTGTCACATTTCAAAAAAATCTCATTTCTTTTTGCTTATTTATGGAAGTTTCTTCTTATATATATATCTATATAAAAATCCAAATAAATACAACATGAAGTTAGCTGGCCCCAACTGCACATGAAGAGATCTCAACATCTCTTAATTTTTCATTTTTCTCTTTTCGATTACTCATCTATTATTTGATATTCATATTAGGTACCGAAAATTCAGATATAATGCACAACTTATTTAAAAGGGAAGTGTCGATCAATAAAAAATATGGTAAAAAAATAAATACTTTTTTATTTTTAACCAAATGTCTCATGTTCAAAGTACGTTTTATCAATCTCATCTTTGTATAGTGTAAATTTGAATTTAATCAGACTCTTAAGAGTCGAAATATGTGATAATTTCATTTTCATGAATTAATGACAAGTTGGATTTTGGCAATTCAATATTTCTATTCTTATCCAAAAAAAAATGTAACAATCAATGGTAAGTTGGCACTCGTGCAACTCTCTATCACTAGTTCTTTTTTTCGTTTCCTTTCATTTTTTGTTTTTTGTTAAGAGACATTGACACTTTTAATATTTACTTTTTAAAATAATATAATACTATTTTAATAGTGGAAATAATTTATTCTATTAAATTATTTCGAAACAAAAATGTCTAAAGTTGACGTCAATATGGTGATTAGGTAATTGTTGCAATCACTTAAATTATAGGGAAAATTGTATATAATAACAAACTAATAACTTAAAATAAATTGAATAGCTAGGGTTTGATTTAATTGTGCTCCATAGCAAACATTAGCTAAAATTTGCCAGCGTCTCTCTCCCAAAAATCTCGCTCGCCACTCTCGCTTTATACACAGAATTGGATAATTCTGTTTCTGTTTTGTATAAAGCGAGAGAAATTGTATATACACATGCAAAAATGTATATCTTCGTGTTATACACTTAATTATACAATTTACAAACATTTTTACTTCAAATATTGCAGAGAAAAAGGCCAACGAATTATACAATTGCGAATTATACAATTGCAGTAAAATATAATTTTCTATAGCTTTATACAACAGAAGTGTATATATTGTGTTTCTGTTTTTGTATCAAGCGAGAAATACATATATCTTCTTGCTATACACTTATAATTATGCAATATTATACATTTTAATTCGATTCAACTGTATGCAAAGTAAATTATACCATTACAGTGAAATAGGCCAGCGAATTATATAATTTAGGCTAGCAAATTATATAATTAGGTCACCGAATTATACAATTGTATATGTATAGCGAATTATACAGTTTTATATTTGTTATGGAGCGCAATTATGCAAACTTTGTTATAGCATACAAATATGAATTTTTTGTTTGCTATATGTGAAAGTTGCCTAAATTATATTGATAATGTAAAATTATTACACTCTCAAGATGTAATTAAGTTTAAAAAAGTCCATACTCTTGAAACTATATATATATATATATATATATATATATATATATATATATATATATAATATGAATTTGTGTATGATTTTTTTGATGTTTCATGTAGGTTTCCCTCACTCTCTCTTTTAGATTTTTTTTTTAAAAAAAGTTTGGATTATAGGATTGAGTATTTTATTATGGTGTTTAATATTTAAAATTCAGCAATTTAATTAATTGAAATTTGTATCATATCTAGTTCGTATATATATATAGAGAGAAATTACTCTTATGAATAATTTCATTATTTCTAAAGCTTGAATCAAAATCTATAATAAAAAACAGATAAAGAAATATATACTATCCATATAAAATCATCTTTAAATTATTTAAATAATAGTTTTTGTGATTTATAGTTGTCTTGGAAAAGATAATTAAAAGGGCCTACAAGAAAGGAACAAAAGTACTTTGGTTTTACAATAAAAAAGAAATTAAAATGGAGTTAGGTGAAATGAATGTGTAGATAGAACCCTACCATATTGCAAACATTTTTTCTTCTTTTGTAATTTTCGTTTCATTGCACTTTCGGTGGGGATATCTTATATTTAATTCATATATTTTTTTTATAAGTATTAGTTTATATTTATTTTTTTTACTTGATAAAAGCGATTTGAGATTAATATAATGAAAAAGATAATAGTGTTAATCAACAAGAACCATAATAATAATATATTTATTAAAATTTTGCCATGTGAGGTCAGGAAAAGATAGCATTTGTAGATAAGTTTTATTACTATTTCGTGAAGAAAGAGAAATTATTTTTGAAAAATTCAGGTTTAAGAATAATCAAGTGCCGTGGGAAATCAAAATTTTTGATAAGGAGATTTAAAATTTGAAGAAACAGACAAATGAAGTAGTTGAAGGGGGACGCTCAACATCTACTATATGTATATACCTTAAAAAATAATAATTTAACTATGTATAAATAGTATAATTTTTCGTCGAAAAATGTTCGAATGAACCACATGACTATAACGTGGTTCTGCCACTGCTCGAGTTTATCAAATTCAAGTTGAAAAAATAAGAAACAATGAAGAAAGCATAGTATAAGAAAAGCAATGTGAAGTCTACGAGAAAGGAATACTAACAAACATCAAATAGTTAGATAATTGAAACAATAAATCGCATATGACAAAAACTACAAGACTACAATTATTATCCCTTACACTAATATATAACCTTCACTCATTTTTATCTAGAGTCATGTTTTCGATATGTCTAATCACCTCTTTTCAATACTTCTTCGATCAATCTCTTTTCTTTTCAATATCTTTTAAAAGAACATTAAAAAAATATACGAATAAATTAAATGAATAGAAGTAATTAAAAGAAAATTGATCATTATAATAAATATTATTATGTCTGAGGATTGTTATAGAATTATTTTTCATGTGAATCATTCAATAAAAGTTTAATTTGTTTCCCTTTTTCTTCAAATCCATGATGCCAAAAGTCTTTAAATATTAACCGAATTTTTTCAAAAAAGAATTTAAAACGAAAATTTCAAATACATTATGCCAAGTGTAGTGATGACATGGAAACCAAAATGCCACGTCATTTGTATTTCTTTTGTAATGTGCCACGTGTCAATCTCCATATTTTTGGGAAATTTTGCAAAAAAAAATTATATATGTAGAAAAAACAATTTTTTACGAATAACATGTCATGTTCTTTACGTTTAAATTTGTTTGTCTCACTTTTTTAAAATACTTTTTATTTCTTTTTAATATTTTTTTAATTTTAACTTTTGATTTGACATTTAAAATTACTGAACTAAAATATATTTAATATATTTTTAATTTAAAATTATAAAATTAAAAAAAATTTCCTATGAAAGTTGTTTTAATATATTTTTAAGTATCAAACACACCGTTAAAGATTAGCTTTGCGTTTGTAATAATATAATAATAATAGTAATAATAATAATATTAATATTATTATTAATAATAATAATAATAAATACTCATAAGAACGAAAAGTGGGAAGAATATTACTAGCACTATTTTTTATTTTATGAGTACAAAGTCAACATTTACATTTATTTTTCTTTTGGTAAAACTTTATTCTTTACTTGTGTGCTAAATTATGGCTTGAATAAATTGACTTTTTACACTTTTTTTTGGACCATCAATTATGTACTCGGAGCTTGATTTACAAATGTTTATATTCAGTTTCTATTTATTCAATAATAAAATAATAGGACTATTGTATAATTATTAACAAATTATTACATCATAAAAATATATTCATAATTTTTCTGATGCTCTCTTACTGTAATGAGGATAGATAAATTACATTTTTTTTTAAAAAATAGTTCGATTTAATTGTACTCCATAACAAATTTTTGATATTTCATCTTTCGCCGGGTGAATCTCACTCGTCATTTTCGTTCTCTTGTTCGCCTCTCTTTCTTTTCATACAAATGTACATGTATGAAATGCATTTGTATTTGTATAAAGCGAGAAAAAAACTATATATATACATATATTTTCGTTCCTCGCTCCCAGATCTCGTTTGCCTCTCTCGCTTATACAAACAGAAAAAATATATATAAATTGTGTTTCCGTTTGTATAAAGCGAGAGAATATATATATACAGATGCAAATATATACATCTGTGTCCTATATATTTATAATTAAACAATACAAATATTCTTATGCCTAGTTTTCTTTTGTCTTTTTCGCTTTCTCATTTTACACAAACATTGATTTTTTATATATGTATACCGAAACAGAAATAATTTATAAATAACTATTTTATTTTGTATATATATAGCGAAATATACATATTTATGTTTGCTATGGAGTGCAATCACGTAACTATAGTTGTAATATACAAATATGATTTTTGTGTTTGTTATATGTGAAAACTACTCTTAAAAGAAATCCAAAGCATGATTTCGCTTACTTCTTCCGTTTTAATTTATTTATCTGCTCTTTACTTAGCGCAAAACTTTAAATTTTTTTGAAATTTACGACATGATATATTAAAATTAAAAAGTTATTAAAATAAGAAAAAAAATATATTTCGTATCATTTCTTTCCAATCAAAACAAACCACATAAAAGGAAATTTATTCTTTTTTTAGTTTCTTTTGTCTCGTGTATATATATGTACCGTGTGTATATTATTAACCATTTACTTATATTTTTCCCTTCTTTTATCACAAGCCACTTAATTTGAAAAAGAAAAAACAAATAATAATAATAACTCCTTTTTTTTATATATATATATATATTTTTTGTCGTTTCTCTTTTCCCAAATTCCAACTGATTTATTTGTCCATATTATATGAACAATATACAGCTCATAAAAACACTTTTTTCCCTCTCTTTTGCTTATATTATACGACTCTACAAAAAAAATAATTAAATAAATACTCACAAAACTTTATAATAAGCTTCAACTTCCCTTTTTTTAAAAAAAAATTACAAAAAATGATGAATTTTCTTCTGGAAATTTTTATATTTTGCTATGTTGTTGTATTAGTTTCTGGATTTTCAGAAAAGGTCGAAACGTTGTCGTTTAATGAAGGATATTCACAACTTTTTGGTCATAATAATCTTATGGTCATTGAAGATGGAAAATCAGTTCATATTTCTCTAGATGAAAGAACAGGTTCATATTTTATTTTATTTTTTCCACTTATTTGACACTATTTACGTTCGAGACAGAGTCAGAAGTTGAAATTTATGAGTTAAAAATAATTGAATCGTTCAACGTTCTAAATAGGTGTTTGAAACTTTTTTCTATATTTATCCTTTTATTTCTTAAAGTTTTATATATTCGCGGAGATAAGTTACATTATAAAGTTATATTTATGATTTCACATAGGGTAATAGTGAAAATTATAATTTTTTTAAATATATACTTGAATGTTTTTTTAATATGTATATTGCTTCGTAAATTCAGTTAATATGAAATAGAGCTTTTTCTATTGGTGTATATTTAGGATCACGTGTTTCAAAAAAAATTTAGTTTTACATGACTGTTATAATATATTTAAAATTATAAATTTTAAAATTTTATGTCAAGTCGAAATATATTTCAAATAAATTGAAACAGATGTACTAGTTACTTTATTTTGAGGGAATTTATTAATTTGGAAATTAATGGATTAATTTGCAGGAGCTGGATTTGTGTCACAAGACTTGTACCTTCATGGCTTATTCAGTGCTTCTATTAAATTACCAGAAGATTACACTGCTGGAGTGGTGGTTGCATTTTATGTAAGTTGAAAACAAAGTAATTTATTTACGTATATTTTCGATGAATATGTTTAACTGACCACCCTTCGATCGATGTATAACGGTGGACTATAAGTTTTGATAAGAGGATGAGGGTTATATTAAGTTCACAACTAAATAAAAATAGTTCAAATTATAATAAGATGATTTTTATAGCTGATCTTAATTAATTTAAGATTATGGCTTGTAGTTCGCGTATATTTTATCCAGGCTCTACTTGAATATTACACTGAATATGTTATCGTTGTTAAATTTTTTTTGGGGTTACTATTGACAGATGTCAAATGGAGACATGTTTGAGAAGAATCATGATGAAATTGACTTTGAGTTTTTGGGAAATATTAGAGCAAAAAATTGGAGAATTCAAACTAATATTTATGGAAATGGTAGCACAAATGTTGGTAGAGAAGAAAGATATGGACTTTGGTTTGATCCAACTGAAGATTTTCATACATATACAATTCTTTGGACTGACAGCCACATCATGTAAGTACCTAATTCAACCTCCCCTATTAAAAGAAAACAGTTTCGGGTCAGCTTTCGCATACCGTCAATCTGTCATTAATCATGAAATATATGTTACCTCTCACCAGTATAAGTACTTCAGATAAGTTTGCCCAAAACTTAAGTGGAATAGGGAAATTTACCTAACATCTTTATTATCTATATTGAAATTGAAATCGTAGTCTTTCGTAACTTTTTTTAGTTCATTGATTACTAGACCAGACCGTTTATGCTTTTCTTGATTTTGGTCAAGTGCTTTGCTGGAAATGATTTGTCCTGTTTCTTGGGCTTGTTTTTATGATGAAAAATATCTACTAATTTCCTAATAAATATGTCTTGTTCTTCATTCAGCGTTAGTGACAGATATAGCTTCATAGCTACACGTTCAACTGAATCCAGTGTTTTCAACACAATATACATGTGGAAAAAATAAATTTTATAATTTGAATTCGTAATTTCAAAAGTAGATAAAAATTCTCGATTCGCCTCTATGCAAATGTCATCCCTTGTTCAAGAGGTACTAAAGATAGAGTTTTCTTTTTCCTTTTTGGTTGATCAACTTATATTCTAACCTTATACATCTTATTAAAATGACATAACACCCTCTTAATATGTACGGATAGGTCAAGTCTGTGTACATTCTACCTTCTCCAGATCCTATTTTGTGAGACTACGCTGGATATATTGTTGTTGTTATTCAACAATTGATTATACTTTGTTTGTTTTTGTGCATTTTTTTTGCAGCTTTTATATAGATAATGTACCTATAAGAGAGATCAAGAGAACACAAGCAATGAGTGGGGACTTCCCTTCTAAGCCAATGTCTTTATATGGTACAATATGGGATGGTTCTAGTTGGGCTACTAATGGTGGTAAATACAAAGTCAATTACAAATATGCCCCTTACGTCGCAAAGTTCTCCGATTTCGTCCTCCATGGATGTGGTGTTGATCCAATTGAATTGTCTCCCAAGTGTGATATTGTCCTGGATTCTGCATCCATCCAAACTAGAATATCCCCTGACCAAAGGCGAAAAATGGAGAGGTTTCGAAAGAAATACTTACAATATTCATATTGTTATGACCGGACTCGATACAATGTTCCTCAATCTGAATGTGTAATTGATCCTAAGGAAGCTAATCGCCTCCGAGGATTTGACCCTATGACCTTTGGTGGTGTCCCTCGTCATCAGAACAAACGACACCACCCAAGGCAATCCAGGAGGGAAGATACGTCCGCGAAA
Source organism: Solanum chilense (assembly GCA_032847665.1). Taxonomy (NCBI): domain Eukaryota; kingdom Viridiplantae; phylum Streptophyta; class Magnoliopsida; order Solanales; family Solanaceae; genus Solanum; species Solanum chilense. The sequence goes on from CM064966.1 coordinate 1,705,144, forward strand.
TAAGAGAGAAGGATATTGTAGTTTCTTGTTGATATTTTGTGTCCAGTTTGATTGAAGATGTGGTGATTTTTCACAATGAATAGAGAATACAAAAGAGAAGAGAGGTAAATGGGATTTTTAGTATTTACTATTATGTATATTTTTCATGAATCATGATGGGGTATGTATGTATATATATTTTTAGCTTGTTTTGTTGATGTTTAGTACTATTTGGGATTCTATTATTTAATTCAATTTGGTGATGATTTTTTTTTGTGAACTTTGGTTATTTACATAGTGTTAGATGTTAACATTGTTGCATTTGCAGAGGAGGCAAGGGTCTTCAATTTCTAAATGAGTAAAATGTTAGTAATATTTATGTTGTGTAAGTTGTTTTTTGCTAATTCAAAATATCGCCGGATATTTTAAAACTACATTATTTTTAGAAATTGAAGGACTGTAAAATAGGAAAAATAACGATATTTATATTGATTTTGTAAAATGTAAATATTAAGAATTATTTATTTTTAAAAAGAGTTAGACATATAAATAAGAATATGGGAAGTATAAACAAAAGGAATATGAAGGTTAAAAAAAAAAAAAAAAAGAGGCAAATATCTATAGTGAACATTATTTAAACACAAAATCTTTTTTTCTTTTAGATACTCTTAATTCAAAATTTACTATGCATGATATTCCTAAGCAATAACAAACAACTTTAAAGAATTAAATTAATAACATTTATTTTTAATATTAATAAAAGAATTAAATTAATAACATTTTTTTTATAGTTGTCTGAACAATTACTGAAGTCTGGACAACTTCTAAAGTTGCTTAAACAGCTATTGAAGTTATCGAATGACTAAAGAAGTTATCCCGACAGCTACTACAGTTATTGGACTAAAATATAAAAGTTAAAAATTTAAAATTTTATAGAAATATTTTGTATCTTAATATATATTATTTGTCACTTCTAAGTTCTATCTAATTTTTAAGACCCGAAAAAATTCTGCCTAATTGACAAACTAGTTTATCCCTTTTAATAAACTTGCGGTATGAACTGAAGAAACTTTTAGCTCCACAGAGAATAGATTTGGGAGGATTTCCAGGAAAAGGGTGTTCAATTTCTTGGCATCCCAAATGCAAAATTGGCTTGCTAAGGACTTGTTGCTTTCAAAATTCCAAACTGGGTTTTCCAGGTAAACAAGTTTTTGACTAGAATTTCTTGAATTACTTGGAGGGGAAATATGGTTAGTTATAAGGGTAAAGAAAAAATTGTTTTTGATGATCAAAATGAGGAAAACAACATATTGGTAGATAGGAATTTTCTTCAGTTAAATGAGTTTAAAGGGAATTCCTCTGAAAGGGTAGCTGAAAATGAGGAGATTCAGGTAGAGATTAGAGAAAAGATATCAAAAGATGGAAACTTTGATCTTTCCTTTAAAAGGGTAGCTGAGAATGAGGAGATTCAGGTAGAAATTAGAGAAAAGAAGCTAAAAGATGGAATCTTTGATCTTTCCTCTAAAAGGGTAGCTGAGAATGAGGAGATTCAGGTAGAAATTAGAGAAAAGAAGCTAAAAGATGGAATCTTTGATCTTTCTTTAGCTTGCCCTAGCACTAGTAGGAGTTTACAATCAGGGGATCCATCAAATAACAACACAAGGATTGGGTATTTCAGGAATGGGTCCTTGTCGTCGTGTTATTCCCATCCGTTTTCCCATAACCTTAGCTACTCACTTACACTGAGTTCAAAAGAGGATAGTGAGTATTCCGGGGAGGGAGCTAATTGGTCAGGTTTTAGCAAGTTTAGACCAGTTGAAGCAGGAGATTGTACGTTACCAGCTCATCCTGGTGGAAGTAGTTTAGCTTTAAGTTGTAGAATGCAGGTCAATAAGGATAATGATGTTGATAGAATCAGTAGCACGGATAGCAATTCGTATTTCTCATTCGAGTTTCCTGCCAGACCAACAGGTAATTCGAGAGTTAAGAGGGAGAATGGAAGTAGGAAGAGCACCCCAATTTTCTCAGCCTGAGAGAATCCTTGCGGAGATAGTTTCACAGTCTGTTCCTCTTATGGCTCAGATTGTGCAGGAGCTTCCTGATGAAACGGTTGAATCAACAAAGGATTACTTGAGAAGTCTAATTGCAATTCCTGAGAAGAAAGACCTTTTGGTCAGCCTTCAGAATATGCTTCATGGGAGATCTGATCTTAATGTTGCGACTCTCTTAGAGTGTAATACGACTCAACTACAAATTTTTGTTGCCATAAAAATGGGTCGTAGAAGTTTCTTATCTTTGGAAAACCACATTCAAGTTGCTGAATTGATTGAGATTTTTTCTCTTGAAAGGTGTCGGAACATACGCTGCAAAAGTGTGTTACCTGCTGATGATTGTAAATGCAAAATTTGTTCAAGAAACAACGGATTCTGCTCTGTATGCATGTGTCTAGTATGTTCTAACTTCGATAATGCCACTAATACTTGTCGTTGGGTAGGCTGTGACCGATGTTCACACTGGTGTCATGCTGTCTGCGCTGTTCTGAGAAATCTTATAAAGCCAGGTCCAAGTATCAATGGGCCATCTGGAACAACTGAGATGCAATTTCACTGTCTTGGTTGTGGTCATTCTAGTGAAATGTTTGGATTTGTTAGAGACGCGTACATGCATTGTTCAAAGAACTGGGGTGAAAAAACTCTAATAGAAGAGCTTGATTATGTTCAAAAAATTTTCGATGGGAGTGAAGATTTTAAAGGCAAGGAATTGCATGCTATAACTTCCGGGTTGCGTGACAAGCTTGAGAAACAGATGATCTCTCCTTCAGACGCCTGCGATTTCATCTTTCATTTTTTAAAATGTGAGTATTAAGCCAAACCTTATCCTTTGCAATTTCTGTTGAATTTGGATTGGTGTGAATGGGAAACGGAAGAGTTCAAAATGGAGCGAAATGAAACATTATTTGGCCTTAGATAATGGAACATATCTCTACATTAAAGTTTAACTATCACTCTGTCTCTCATATTTTTGTTAATTTTTCCTTTTATATGGTTGTGCATTGCTTCTGTAGTTCAGAATTTATGTGATAGAGTATGGCTAGTCTTTATAAATTATAACGATTGATCATATACATAAATAAGCTCAATTTAGTAAGGCATTAGCTGTGACAATAGAGGTATGCTTCTTGAAATGAAAAAGAAAGTTTACCCTTGGGAAAGGAAGAGTGCTGCTGGCATTTGTAGTAAGAAGAATAATGATCATTAAGTTGTTCTAATCGGAGAAGTATTTGAAGTGGGATTTGTTTAGCGCCAACAAACATAACTTTTTAACTGCAAAGATAAAATAACTATGGAATAACAGAAACCTTAGTTTTCCTCCTCTTTTTGTTTGTTTCAAAAGTTATTTCTATGTACGACAGCTAAAAAGCAAGGAACCAAAGATGACATCTTTTGAGATTTTCAGCGACTAAAATGCACGGTTTTCCTTTTAGAAGGCAGATGATAAGTTCCAAGTGCTGTATGAAGGATTAGCTTTTGAATATACAGATTGGTGATCAACAAGCTATAACATTATCGATCCAACAACAACAACAACAGACCCAGTGAAATCCCATGAAGGGTTCTTGAGGGGTAGGTCGTACGTAAACCTTAAGATTACCTCATGGAGGTAGAGAGGCTGTTTCCGAAAGACTTTCGGCTCAAGTGCATCAAATCCAATATAACATTATCACTCCTAGTGTATAAAACAGTAACATCACTGTACTGCTAGAGTGCTACTTATAACTTCAAAAATAATTTCATTAAAAGGCTTCGAGTCATTTACCTGACAATTTTAAATTTGAGTTAGACAAAACCACTTGTAGTATATGTTAAAGCTACGTAGCTATGTTATTTTCTAATTTGCAGTGTGTTGCATTTTCAGTTTAGGGCTTATCCCAGTGTTATACTATTTGACATTTATCAATTACTATATGAGTCATCCGAAATGAGCCATTGATTGCTAACCTTCATGTCTCTGTAGCACATTTCCACTAATTCTGAGTTTCTGTTATTAACAGACACGGATGGTTTGTCACAGTTTCTTTCATCCAGTTTTCCAGCATCCATCCCTCTTGCTGATAAATTTTCAACATAATGAGCTCTTCAAATGGAAGAAAAGGTATGATTACCGCTGATCATCATCAAAACGATGCCAAGGAGTCCTCTTAAGTCTGATAAAATGATCGAGGATGAATGTTCAACCATAAAAGAAAGATGAACTCTTCAAGGGAAGAAATATATGATAGTTTGTAAAGCATCGCGAGGATCCCTCTTAAGTCTGATTTTCTAATTAATTTAACTTTTATTTTTGTGAGCCCCAATTCTTAGCTCTATTGATGATTTATTTTTTTTTGTCAAAAGCTAGCTTTGTTGTTGTGGTAGTATTTCTCATGTAGATTCTTGTCCTTTGATTTCTTATACTATATACAATCTCTTGTTCTTCGACTGTTGCACTATCTTCTTGTAGCTACTATTCCTTTTTTTCAGAATGCTTTGTCATGCTTTCTTTAATATCTGATTTGATATGCTTTTCCTTGAGCCGAGGCTCTATTGAAAACAACCTCTACCTCCCAAGGTCGGGGTATATTTTGCGTATACTCTACCCTCCCCAGACGTCATCTGTGGGATTACACGGGGTATGTTGTTATTGTTGTTGCTACCTTTGTGGTTGTGATAATTCTAGCTACTTTTTCCCTCATTAAAGACATTAAGATTTGAATTTGATGCTTTTGTTCATGTTCATTGCCAATGACTTCTAAAAGGGGAAATAGCCTGCTGTTTTTCCTTCCTTATTGACTATCAAAGTCCCAACCTGCATTCTGTCTGAACTGTTACACTGGCCCCTGCCGAGATGTCTTGGAAGGGCAACGTAAAGCAAGGTGATCACTTTCCGCCAGGCACTTGCAATGTCATCATCCAATTTTTTTCACTGTATCAAACTAAACCTTATCCTTGTAATTTCAACTGTTAGATTTGGTATTTTTCGTCCTTACAGATAACGGGAGCATATCTCTGCGGTAAATCTTAACTCTCTCTGCATTTGTTTGTTTCTTTCTTTCATCTTACTTCCTTTTTTATGTGTCCACTCTGCGTGCTACACTGTTCTTTGTTGTTAATAGAGAAGCTCTTCAAACTAAACATTTTATTAGTACACATATCATCCTGTAGTACAGACAAAAGGTCATTAAAATAGACCATATCTGCTAGTACAAAATAGTTTAAGTGAAGATAGAAACCAGCCTAGTAAGTAAACATTTACATAAAACTATAACTAACATTTTTGAACTCCTCGATCGATCGATCATCAGATACTGCAGGAATAGTCAACAGTCTCTCCAATTGCCAGTGGCATTCCATCTTGCAAGCAGTCAATGGGAGGAATCGTTAACGTCTGCTGAATTCCATAAGCGTTCCAGCAGAAAGGATCTTCCATGAGCTCGCCTTCATGTGGTAAGAGTTCAACTTCAGACATTGTAATATTAGTGCAGGCTACAGTGTCACTACACGCAAAGTGTATGGGGGCGCTCCTCACGTCGTAGGTGCCCTTGATGCTCCGGTACGAGATGTCGCCCACGCTTACAGCTGACGTCTCGTTCCGACAGCCTTTTGAGAGGCAATAGTATTGGTCTATGATGATGCAGTTCCGCACATTTTCCATCTGAATTGTGTCAAATGATAGCCCTGTTACTGATCCTGAACCTCCTTGCCATGTCTTGATCCGAACTCCGTTGTCCGAATCGCGAATAATGGCGTTACGGACCGTTATGTTCGACACACATGCCTGGCTATTGTGCACCCCTAGGCTCCCAATACTGCACGCACAACAACATACTTAGTGTAATT